>JAJPUD010000825.1:2117-41920 GCA_023553655.1 Myrmecobius fasciatus
ATTGCTTTTGTATTTGATTAGATAATTGCTTGATTAGACATTAGAGACTTTAACAAAATGACTAACACTTGGAAAACTCAAACTCAATATTGACAGTCAAGATAGTCCATGAATACTCAGTCCTACTCTCCAACCTGTTGAGATTTCTTTTTTATGAGTTGTGTTTCAGGTAAAGTCATACATCTTTACTACTAAGGTGCATTGCTACTATGCTCGCCTTAGGCTCACTATGGATGAAGTGGGATTTTAAAGAAAGGAGTCTCATATTTTAAAAACAATCATTTCCATACATAGACCTCTAAATGACTGGTTTCTTCTTAGCAGGCACATTTTGATATTCCACTAACTTTTATGAGGTTTCCAGGTCTCTGAATATTCTTGGATTGCCCCCTATGAAGCTGCCATGTGATGATACTAGGTCTCCTTCTTTAGAATTCCTCCAGTAAGGGCAAATTTCAATCCTTTATAGAATGGATATGATCATTGGAGAATAAGATGACTTTGTTGTGGTATGCCCTTAAAGGTTGGAAGCTGGCTTTCTTATAAGTCTGAGAAGCATCATCAAAATCAAACATTTATTATATAGCCATATGATAAGAGCACTGTGCTGGAAGAGAAATGACAAAGAAGAAATCCAGTTTAGGCATATAGGTGATGCAGTAGATAGCATGCTGAGCCTGGAGCCAGAAAGATGTGAGTTCATGTGGCTTCAGACTCTTATGAGCTGTGTGACCCTGGACAAGTCACTTAACTTTGGTTATCCTCAGCTTCCTCAATCATAAAATGAATATAATAATAGCACCTATGACCCATGGTTGTTATAAGGATAAAATGAGGTAATAATTATAAAGTACTTAGCATGATGTCTGGCACAAATTAAGTGTTACATAAAAGTTAATTATTATTATCATTATGTTTTCTGCATTGTTGCAATAAGATCAACATTTGTTATGGAATATTATTGCTCTGTAAGAAACGACCATCAGGATGATTTCAGAGAGGCCTGGAGAGACTTGCATGGACTGATGCTGAGTGAAATGAGCAGAACCAGGAGAACATTGTACACAGCAACAACAATACTATATGAGGATCAGTTCTAATGGACATGACTCTCTTCAACAATGAAATGCTTCAAAACAGTTCCAATTGTTCTGTGAAGAGAGCCATATATACCTAGAGAGAGGGATGTGGAATGTGGACCACAACATAACATTTTCATGTTCTCTATTGAGGTTTGCTTGCAGTGTATTTCCTTTATCAGATTATGCTTTCTTGTAGATACGATTTCTTCTGCACAAAAAATGATGCAATAACTATACATATATTCGTTTTCTTAAGTATTCTAACATAATTATCATGTAGTGGATATCCTGCCATTTAGGGGAGGGGTGGGGAGTAGGGGGGGAAATTTGTAACAGAAAGCTTTGTAAGGGTTAATGTTTAGGAATTACCCATACATATGTTTTGCAAATAAAAAGTATTAATAAATAAAAAAATAAGATCAACATTTACGAAATGCCTTGGTGTGTGTATGTTTGTGTGTGTGTATGTGTGTGTGTGCATATGTGTGTGTGGAAGGAAGGAAGGAAGGAAGGAGGAAAAGAAGGAACAAAGAAGGGAGGAAGGGAAGGAGGAAGGGAAGAAGAAAAGGAGAGAGGGAGGGAGAAAGGAAGAAAAGGTAGGAGGGAGGAAAGGGAAAAGGGAGGAAGAAAAAAGAGGAAGGGAGGAAGAAAGGAAGGGAGGGAGGGAGGGAGAAAGAGAAGAAAGGAGGGAGGAAGGAAGGAAGGGAGGAAGGGAGGGAGAAAGAAAGGAAAGAAGGAAGGAAGGGAAGAAGTAAGAATGGAAGAGAGGGAGTAAAAGGGGAGAAAGGAAGGACTCCAGGTCCAGTGGTCCATCCAGAGTTACCTAAGGAAATGATAAGATCAGATTTGGATGAAAGAAAGTTATTGTTGAAGCTATATAGAGGGATAAGCTAGAGAGTAAAGAAGCTGAAAGCCAGAAGTCTAATTATGAGAATGCTGCATAGAACAGATGACAGATAAAGGCCTGATCTGGAATGGAGGTACTATTGAGAAGGGAGAAGGGGAATGCATCTGAGAGATGCTCAGAGATCTAAATATCAAGACCTGGTTCAGATGAGACAAGGCCCCTGTCTCCCTGAAATCTAACCCAGAGAGCCTAAATTTCCACTATTACATGGTGGATGGATCAAAGAATTAAGAGGTCCAAAGGATTCTGAGCTCTGAGAATGAAGGTGACTACTGCCCATGGAGACCCTCTCCATCCTTTCCTAACTGTCTCTTGGGGCTATTCATTAAAAGGAAGTCCAGAAATGGTTGAAAGCATTCATTGCCATCACCTCCCAAGGTGACTACTTTGAAAGATATCCCTCATTTGTATGTATGCATTCTGACCTATCAGTTAAAAATGATCACTTTCATTACTTTATCATCACACCTCAGTTGAGATCAGGGCTGGATGCAGACAGAACTGTGAAGGAGGCAGTTTGTCTTGGGCCCCCATCTCACCTTTCAGAGCTCTCCTCCCTCTGGCAGAGCTCCCCACTCTCCCCCTGCCAAGGGATTCAGTGCCCTTAGGCTGCCCAAGCCCTTTCTCCCCAGCAGGAAGGGAATGTCATAAGCCCATTGACACAAACATGTTGCTGACCTGAACTTTCTTTCCCGATGCCCTTAAAATCACAACTTAGAAAACAGCATTGTCTTCTTTTGTGTGAGCTCTGACCCAGGGCAAAGCACTGTCAAAGTCACTGTCCACCCTCAAATCGGTATTATTCTCCTCCATCACCATCTGTTCCAGGCAAACTGGACTGCTGGCTCTCCCCCATAAATGAGACTTTGTCTCTCTCCTCTATGTCTTTTCATTGTCTTTCCCTTATTCCTAGAACACCCTTTTATTTCTGCTTGGTGGACTTCCTTAATGACCAGGTACTACTTCTTGATTTCCCTCCATCAGTTCTCAGCAACTTCTCACTCTTGAAATAACTTGACCTCAGTTTGTACTGAAATTTCTGAGCTGTGTGACCCTAGGCAAATGAGTTAACCATTCTGAGCTTCAGTTTCTTTGTCTGTAAAATAGAAAGAAGAGAAGCATCTTGCTCACAGATAGTGTGCAAATCAAATAAGATGTTTATAAAGTGACTTGCTAAGCTTAAACTATATAACTATAATAACATAATAAATTAATATTTGCATATTACATATTTATATATAATATATTAAATAAATGTAATATATAATAATAACTATGTAACCATAATAAATGACATAATAATTATTTTATTATAATACTTTCACAGGTATAGTACAAAAAATCCTATTAGCCTGGAAGTTCTTAGAAATCAAGGGCCTGCGTTTTGCCCTTCTTTTTGGTTCCAACACTTGGCTCAGTAGTTGGCACACTGAAGATACTCAGGAAATATTTATAAACTATTGAATATCAGTATGGTATCATGGGAGTATAATGTATGTCCCCCGAGGGCACATATTATTTCATTGTTGCTTTTGTACTTTCAAAACCTATTGATTATCTGGTGCACAGTAGATAATTTATTTGTCCTTGTATTCCAATACATTGAATTGAAGCAAATGACTATATTCTGGGATTTGCTCCTAATATCTCTCAAGATTGAATTATAAAATTGTCAATGTGAGCATTGAACCTCTACAAATGCTACAAATTAAGGCTTGATTTATTGTTTGGGTGATATTCTACATTGAAGAAAGTGATGGAGATAATGAAAATAATGAATAAAGATTAATCTAAAAAATTTGTCATGGGGACATTTTTGTGATTGATTTTTAGAAAATGTGGTTGTTAAATATTTACCACTACATGTTTAGTTGTATGCAAAGTCCCCAACAATCACAGTAAAAATAGTCCTAGTCTTCATGATGAGCTCTCAACAGCCCAGATATATCAGCAATCTAAAAAGAGGTACTGACTGGAAACAGAAACAATCAATAATGTTTTGCAAAATTATTCATCTCTCTGATTGTTTTTCAGACTTGTGATGACTGTTTTGGGGATTGATGAATACTTTTTTCTGCCTAGGGCACTGAAAGTTTCTTCCTGATAAATCACAGAACATCTTGATCACAGGTTAACAAAGGCATTCAATGAACCAGTTCAGTTCTAGAGAAAGAAACAATGATGGTGAAAATTAAATTGCCATCCATTTACTGGTATCTTTCAATATTTATCCATATATATAGAATGTCCTATAGTCTTTTGCAACTGAACTACTACAAGATATGTATACTTTAATATACTGAGGTCTCTTGGTCATGTCTCAAATTAGATTCACTATTGATCTTACTCCTACTTTTCACACAAAATTGTTGTATACGACCCAAATACGTTGTATGTGACCCAAATTGTCACTCTTATTAAAAATAAATGTGCCCCATACTTTTGAATCTCTTTGCCTCTGCTCACAACATTTCCTGTTAATGCTCTTCCTGCACATGTCCAGAAATTGAAATCCTACCCTTCCTATAAAACCTTAAACACTTCTGGCCTGATGGCCATCATGATGGCTAAAAACAACAGCCTAGGTTGGTGCTGGGTGGCAGAGCTAGAGCCTCACAGGCAACTTCAACACCAAGGGACTGGACCTCTTTTTACATACCCCTTCTGCCAGGAGGTGCTTCAGGAAGCAACTAGCCTGACTGCTTTGATCAATAACGCAGGGATCTTCCATCTCCACAGATGGAGACTGAAGATAGGGTGGAAATACAATTTGGTGTTAATTACCTGAGGCCAGTCTGAATCACCAACTTCTCTTCAACAGTCTCAAAAACTCAGCTCCCAATAGAATACAGCTGTGGGCTTATTCTAGATTTTACAAATAAGGATACATCAACTCGGAAAAGTTGAATAATGCAGTACATGATAATAAAAGTCTTAGCTTGATCCCGCTTAAGCTAGCTAACATTATTGTAGTTTGTTCCTGTGTTTGTTTTTGAATTTATTTCTTTATTTGATGGTTACTTGGTTTTTCCACCAGTCTACAGTTTGGATGGTATTAATATAAAGGGTTTTAGTGTAAAGGTACTACTTCTTATTGTTCAACCAATCTTGAGAGACACACAGAATTCCCTACATTGATCACAACATCTTTTCAATGGACTTAAAACTTCATTAAAGTGAGCCCAGAGCTTATTTGTCTCTTTCAATGGAGGAAGAGAATATAAGCTCTTTCAGTGGATGTAGAGAATATCTCAGCAAGTCCTATAAATAATAATAACAAACTCCATACCAAGGTTTAAAAGTCTCAGTCACAAAACGAATAAATAAAAACAACATAGACAAAAGTGGGTGTCTCAATAAGGTAAATGTTGTATGGTTGTCAGAAGTTCCACTTCAAAGCTAGGATGACCTTGGAGGTCCTGACTCTATGACATATACCAGTTATGTTGCCTGAAACAAACCTCTTCTTAATGTTTGGTCAAATACAGAGATAGCAAACACAAAGGCATTGTAACCTCTCCCTCCCTAGTGTCAGAACAAGATGAAAATGCAATTGGGAAATATTTAACAACACAAAAAAATACAATAAAAGTGAGATGGTATTCATTGTATTTTTCTAAGTCAGTCTACAGTTGTAGAGATCTTTACTTATTTCTATCTAAGAAACACTACTGCTCTAGCTGAAAGGTTCTAAAGTTGTTTTTTTTTTTGTCCTCAGGATCTCTTTCTACTATTAAATATTATTGAGGACCTCCTCCCACTACTACTAAAGAGTTTTTGTTTACATGTATTACAGTTATAAATATTTAACACATTAGAAAGTAAAACATTTTTGTATTATGAAAATTATTTGGGTCTGCAAGTTGATAGAGACTTGGACACCCTCATACTTTGAGAACAACAGATCTAGATTTTGTTGGAGAAAGTGTAGAGCTCCTGTGGTAATGGGACTTTCTTCCCCAATGAGTTTCCTACAATAGTAAAGTTACAGGTCTAGTCCCTTTACCTGTATGATCAATGAAGAATAATATTATTATTCTGCATATTATATAGATTAAAAGAAAGGGAGAGAATTATTGGCAAAATGAATCCCATCTACTCTGTGTCCAATCTATTCTAGCAGGGCAATGCATAGCTAACATGGCATAATCTTGAACTTTCATGAAAAATTTCATTTAAACTTTGGAAATTTCTACAATGAAAAAAAGATATCCAAGGATATTTTAAGGCTGCAGGAAATGCATTTATTAGGATGTTAGCACAAAATTAAACTGAAGTAACCATGAGCTACATGGTATAATCAAAAATATAATTGCTTTTCTGTTATACTCATAACAGAACTTGTGTCTGATTTGAAAACTGGGCAAACACAAGACTCTAAGTGGAAAGCTAATAAGGAGATCTTTAAGAGAGAATAGAGACATGGACCCTGTATTTTAGGAGATGTATTTCAGGAAAATAGTACTTTAGCTATTAAATTTTGGCTGATGTGGGGACAGAAATCACTGTGCCTCTCATATGAACACATGTACAAAGAAATATGAAACCAAAAAAGAAAACAGTACAATGAAGTTATGACCACACCCATGAATGTTCTCCTTGTGTACGACATAAATTTGTAGTTAGAATAAATATTGCACTCTTTCAATGGCAATCTTATTAATATATTATCATATTGAATTAGATTCCATTCTACTCATGATTCCTCATCTTATTCAATTCACATTCACATTTTCCCATCATTTCATCAGAATCTTTCTCATTTTCTTTGTACCCTTTTTTCTTGCCTTGTGACCAATTCATTTTTTTAATTTAAAAATTAAAATAAATAAATAATAAATAATAATAAATAAAAAGGTGAATAAGCAAATAAAAACTCATAATTTTTGTTTTATTATGGCATGCTTTTCACTTAATTATTATTGCTAACTGGATGCCATTTTCTATTACTTCTGCACTGCTGAAGGAGCTCAAGTGTTATCAGTGACCTTGAAATTTTGCACACCAGGGGAATATCCTGACTACTCTACCCTACTTATACTCATGATAAAGAAAGCTGAGTTATTATTAACTCAATTATTCTGATTTTACTACAATACTCTGACATTATAGCAAAAGAATCAAAATTATTTATTTGTGTCAATGTTACCTCTTAATGAATCCCCTGAAGTGGCTGCATCTATTCAAATTGGTATTTAAAATTACAATTATATAAAATATAGTCAGTGATTTCAGCCCAATGGAATTATTCTGCAGAAATTGGGATTAAGCCAATTCATGGGATTCACTATTCACACTAATTGGCATCTAACCATATTAGATGAAAATGATAATATACATGTTATCTTCATATGGATAATATTGCATGAATATGATAATAAATATTATTAGATAATGATCATAATATACATTTGTTTTTTATTAAGACTTATGATTCTCAGTAGTTGGGAAAAAATAGACTTTATCCTACGATTTGTTCTTTCAGAATAAAAGCTGTTTAACTTTGCTTCTTCAAATTTCCAGTGTCTAGAATATAGTGTATGGGTGGGTATCTATCTATCTATCCATCTATCTATCTATACATACATATATGTATATATAAATATACATGTACAGATATACATATATATGTGTGTGTATACATATATATATATATATATATATCAAGTTCCTACCTAAGATGTCAAGTTAAGGCAAATCAAGTAGCACCTACTCTGGCTAGCACTGTGTAAATATGAGAGACACAAAAAAAGGCAAAAGCCAGTCCTCTTGAGGAGCAGTTTCTCCCTCCCCATAACACAAAGCAACAATTCAGCAACAAATATGCTACAGATTCACTGGTTAAGTCACATGTCCAGGCTCAGATCAATCAGTGTCTGAGGCTGGACTTGAACCTGGAATTTTTGTGTTGTTGTTGTTGTTGTTTTTGTTTTTTTATTTTTTTTTTGCTCCCAGGCTAGCTCTCCATCATGCTGAAATATAGCTTTTGTCATCATGAGCCTGCAAAAAGACCACCCAGATCTGCTCTTGATCCAGAAGTTCCTGGTCCCAAAGAGACCTTGTTGGTATGAACATTCACTCAGAGGCAAGAAACAAAGGGAAAGCAGTTGCAGCTCTGCCCAAGAATGGATAAATAGAGAATGGATAGCTTAATGGATACGTGTATATGAATACATACACACACACACACTCACAGAAATACAGACATACACGTACAATTCAAGGAAGACAAAGAGGGAGAGATGGCAAAAAAAAAATTAGAAACAGAGATAAACAGAGACACACAGAGAGACAGACAGACAGACAGAGGAGTGATTTATCTTTCCTCACCAATCCCCCCTCAGCAGCCAGGCGTTCTTTAAGAGACAAACTCACATTCTGTCTGAATCCCAGTCCTCTATGAACAAGATTGTTTCTTTCTTCTCCAAACAGCTTCATGTTAAGACCTAAAAAACACTCCAATTGTTTGGATAAGAATGCAGAGGGATGTGGGGATACTTAATATGTACCATAATTCTCCAAAGACCATGCAAAATGTCTGCTGACTAAATGGCTGTCACTCAAGATTAGCAGCAACATGAGTTGTTTTCAATCTGTTTCCTACCAAAGGGAGTCTTGTAGGTTGAAGACAGCATTCAGGTTGAAGGCATATATAATAGGGCTTTTTTTCCCCATTCAAGAATAGACTAAAGAGGGGTTAATTAAGCATGTAAGTTCAGCAAGTTTCTTCACAGGACCTGGTCTGATTTATCTGTGGCTTATTTAATAGGATTTAGGGGGGTTTCCTCCACTAAAAATAGTCAGAGTTGGGATGATTGTAGAGAGCAGTGACACAATAATTGCACAGCTGATTTCATTCATTCAGCAAACATTCATTATCAACTTAGTATATGCAAAACCTTATGTCGTGCTAGGTACACAAAATCTTTAACCTCAAGGAACTTACTTTCTATGAGGGAATGGAGCAGTTGGCACTAGAATTGCCATGATTTAAAGGGTGAAGGCATAAAATAATAGATTTGGAATTGGAAGAAACCTTAGAGATCACTTAATCTAATTTCTTTATTTTACAGATAAGAAAAATAAGTTTTGTAGAGGAAAGGTTTTCATCTTCCTGACAATATAATTTCCTGTAATGCCAGAGAAACTGAGGCAAGACAGAGATTTGTTTTTAATCTGTAATGTGGAGAGTTTAAAGTAGCCTGCCAAATGGGAGTCTTGTCCAAAGCATTTGGCCCAGATAAACAGAAGCAGGGAACTTATATAGGGTTTTAGCTAACTAGATTTTGCCAACAGCATACATAACCTGAGAGGAAACAAAGGCAGATAAGGGGCACAAGTACATTGAGTGGATGGACAAGCCATAATTTCAGGAAAAAATCATAACTCAATCCTGAAAAGATAAGAGTCAAGATAAGAAGGTTGAGTCAAGGAGCAATATTCAAATGGAGGGGGAACTATCCCAGTAAGGATCAAAAAAATGCACTTGGAGTTTATGACACAATGATATGTAAAGGTGATCAGAGCTCCAGGGTTTTTCCTGACTCAATTCTCCCAGGCCTAATAGCAAGGAAGGGGTGGTGGTGGCCATAATTGTTTTATTCGGGGCATAAATTTCCTACCTCTGTGTCATGAAGTGGCTCCTGGTAATAATGGTCTTACCCCCTCATGAACAATGTAGCACTATTTATACAGAGTGAAATAAAAGGCACTTCCCTACAAAAATAAAGCTGATATTCTAAATATCTCCTTAAATTGTTGCCCTGCTGTTGCCCTCCCTTGCTTCTTGATTTTAAATGTCATCTCTCTCTCCTTTCTCCATAGCATCTCCTACCAACTTCAAGGAGAATTACTTCTTTGGGGCATACAAAAAAGGCAAGTAATTTATTTGACAATCACAGCTAAAATGTACATAAGTTTTCTGGAGATATTTATTAGAGAAAGGTCAAATGAAGTGAACATTCTTCAGGCTTTCACAAGAATCCACTTCCTAAGTAGACTAGAATCAAAGAATGTTATTAAAATTGTATTTGGCTTGAGCGTGCCCAGATTACCTAATATAGAGGCCCCTATGACCCTCCAATAAGCAGAATTACTATTTTTTCATTGCTCATAGCTGGAATAGGTTATAAAATGGCCATATTGGGAAGTCTCTTCCCTGATAGATCCACAGGGTGAAGATCATAGGTCATCCAGACTGGGCATCAAGAACTGAATCAGAGGAAAGATGTTTCCCAGCTCCTACCTTAGCTTCTTGGATATTAGACCTAAGAGTGTTGGTTTCTCTTTGAAAGCTGATCACATTGAAGCCAGGATCTAAGGAGGGATGTTGAACTAGTAATCCAGCAAGAAAGCCCCAGATACTTGAGACTAAGAGCCAAGGCTGGGTGGGTATCAGGGTGGGAGTGGAGATGGAGTAGGAATGGGAGATCGTTATATAGGAATTGAACTAAATTGTGAATCTAATCCCTTTTCCTACTTCAGAGACTGGGACACTATTAGGGTTGGAGGGTTATACTTCTCTTATGCTTGGGAGAAAGTGTATATGTGTTAGTATATCTTTGAAGTAAATATTCCTTTGTAAAAACCTAATCCATTGTCAGTAGCTAAATGGAAACCAGATGCAAAGGGCTTTCTTGCACTTTGAGAGCATGTTTAGTAGGGGTTCAAGTCATTGACACAGAGCTGAGACACCCTCAATCCCTTTAAATGTATCAGAGAATTCTGGGGGAAGGGGAAAGGACTCAATCTTGAGTCACCGGGAGTCATGGTGGATAACATTACAGTAAATCTGGAAGGAGTCATTGATTGGCAAAGCTATACATCTGGTTCATCTCATATAGTTTCTATATCAAGAAATTAAGGTCCAGTCAGAGGGATTAATGTCTAGTGAAATGACTTCTTTTAAAAAAGGAAAGGTAGAACAGAAAGCCAGGACCCTGACCAGGCTAATCCCTAGCCCATGATTCTCGAAAAAAGTAGAAAGAAGGACCCTGAAGGACTAAAACAGCTGGGTCAAACTGGCAACCACACTCACAGAGCCCAAACCAGAGTAGAATGCAATAGGAGTATTTAACAAAATAAATAAAAATACAACACATCATAGGTAAAGTTAATGTGTGGCATTCTAAATCAATATTCTATCCACAGGGATTTGTTTCTATTTGAGTTTGAAACCATAGAATTCACAAGATTATTAGATTTTGCTGGGTGTCAGGCAATTGCAAGAAGAACAGAGAATTATGCCATAACATGATACATTTTAATGAAGGGATTTGGGATCTGTCTGAGTAATGGAAGTTGTAAAATAAGCTACCAAAAAAAATCAAAACAAACAAACAAAAAAAATCAGAAACAAAGGATTAAAAGAAAGCCTTCTTTATAGAATTTAAAAGTCAGCCCATTTTACAGAAAAGAGATAAAAGATTTGACATGATGAAAAAGCTGGGATAATATAAATGATTAAGATTCATACCCAGGCCCACAGATTCTAAAGACATTGTCTTTTTTACTCAATAATAATGACTTATATGCAGAGTTTTCATTTTTGCAAAGGATTTTATATATCTTATGTCATTTGATCATCACAACACCAGATGAAGCAGTTGCTATTATTATCCAAATTATATAGGTAAGAAAATTAAGGTTGGAAGGGGTTAGCAGTCAATAAACATTTATTGTAAGTGCTTAGTGTGGGGCAAGGGGTCAGCTAGTTGTCCTAGTAGTTAAAGTTCTAGGTCTGGAGTCAAGAATATTCATTATCCTAAGTTTAAATCTGTACTCAGACACTAGCTATATGATTTTGGGCTAGTCACTTACACCTGTTTGCCTCAGTTTCCTCATCTGTCAAACTAGGGCTTTTTCCAGTTATCCTGATTTATATCTTGCCACTGGACCCAGATGATTCTGGAGGAGAAAGTAAAGCTGATGACTTTATACAACCTTCTCATTTAAATCCAATTCACTTGAATCTCCTTGACATCATCTCCTTGATGTCACAATTGTCTTTGAGAACGAAGGACAAAGAACAACAAAATGAGCTAGAAAAGGAAATAGCAAACCACTTTGGTATCGTTGTCAAGAAACCCCCAAAATGAGATCATAAAGAGTCAGAAAAGAATAAAAATAACTGAACAATTGTGAGTCAGGAACAGAGTTAAGCCCTAGAAATTCACAAAAAGACAAAAGGCCATCCTTGAACTTAATGAAAGCACAATCTAATGGGTAAAATGAGCAAACAGATACAAACAATCTATCTACAGGATAAAGGGGAAGTAATTCATAGAATTGGGGCAGTAGATTTAAGAGAGGTTGAGAAAGGCTTATTTTTGGAAAGCAGAATTTTAGTGACTTAAAGGACACCAGGAAAACCAGTGGTAGAAATAAGCAGGAAAAACATTCCAGGCCTAGGAGGAAAAATTCTAGGACCAGGGGTTGGAATGCCTTCTTTATGCATCCAGGAGGTCAGTATCACAGAATCAAAAAGAATATGGTCAAGAGTAAGGTGTTCTTCCCTATGAATACCACTAACATTGTGCCTTGCAGTATTTGAGACTTAGAGTACAACTTTCCCTGAAACAAACCACCCATTTTCTGACTACATCCATGATGTACTCATGGGACTGTCCTCTTGCCCTGCTTGAAAAATTAGCTCAGCACTTTTCATTTTTTCTGACTTAGACAAGGAAATGTGATCATTGCTTCTATGCATAAGGGAAGAACTGGACCATGGACAGTTCTCATGGTCAGATCCTTCATCTAAGCTGAATATGACCAGTTAATTTACAGTCTTACATCTGGAATGAGAAATACAGGCTACAAGAGACAGAACCTGTGCTTTCATTGTTCTGGGAAACTCCCAAATGAGAAAGTTCCATTTACAAGTGTGATAGGACTCTTTGCCAACCAATTTCTCCCCTTCCTCAATGAACTGCATAAATAAGAGTCACTTGGGATTTTTTGATTTGAACTGTTCCAAACTGTCTCATTCCTCTGAAGACAGAAATTACCCTTGATATAAACCTTAATGAATTTTTGGGGCTGTTTATGAACAAGCAGGGGTGCCATAGTTGTGATTCTTTAAGCCCAAATCAAATCACACTACATAAAACATCACTCAGTCTATTAATAATGAATTGAACCCAACTTTGCAGGCAGGCCCTCAGTTCTACCAGGGAGGAACATATCAACTGGCCTAAATAACATTACCCTAAATAATTCTAAATAGGAATTGAAGGCTTTGCTAGTTTTCACAAAAATTATGGAAGAACTCATGCAAATAAACAGTTGGTTATTTCTGGTGCTTAACTTGTGAAGTCCCTTGACATTTCTATGGGAGGGTTGCTTTCCTTCTTGCCCCCACACTTCCAGCCCAATCTCAGACAGTCTGGTTTCAGTTCTGGCAGGAAGTATAAATGGGTGAGGGAAGACTCTCAAGAGGATAGTGCTTTCAGTGAACTCAAGTTCCAGGGAAGTAATTTCTCCCATCTTCAAAAGTAGAGTTCTTCTTTAGATCTCTGCAGCAGGAGGCTTGAGAGTGGGGAAAGTGTTGGACTTTTGAACAAAGATAACTGAACAAAATTGTAGAGAAAGAATGGAAGAATTAATCAAGTGAGAGGAGGAAAGGAGAAAGAAAGAGACGGGAATGGCAAGGGGAAAGAGAAGAGAAAAGAGAAGGAGAAAGGAGAGTAGGAAAGGAAGAGGCAAGATGGGAAGAAAAGAAGGGGGAAAGAACATGAGAAGAAAGGGAGAAATGGAGGAGTGGAAAAGAGAAGGGGAAAAGTACATAGGATATGGAGAAAAGAAAGAAAAAGGGGCATGGGAAGATAAATATAAATATTAGGGTAAGAGGAGGAAGAGAAGAAAAGAGAGAAATGAGGAGGAGCATGAGTTGAAATGGATGCAAATAAGGACATAGGCAAATATAGAAGAATAAAGAACTAGAGAGAAAAGGGAATAAGAGTGAGGTATAAAGGATAGGGGAAGGACAAATAAAGGGGGGAAATAGAGAAAAAAAGAATATAGGGAAAGAAAAATAAAGGAATGGAGAGAAAAGGGTGAGGGAGGGGATCAGGAAGGAGGAAGAGGAGAAAAATAAGAGGAAAAAGGAGAGGAATGAAGATGGGGAAAAGATAGAGTAAGAGAAAGAAAGAAGGAAGAGAAAAATTCCTTCAAGGAAAAAAAATCAAATATTGTAGTTATTTTGAAGAGGAAGGTGAGTCAATAGAAATATGACTCAGTAGACTAATAACTATTTTGAGTACCTAATGTGTAGAGACCCTCAATGCACTCACTCACTTGGAATAAAAAAGAGAGATATAACAGGCATCAATTTATTTAATATGGCAAGCATGCAAATATCTACAGTATAGTAGACAGTGCATTAATCACTGAGAATTTAAAGACAAAAAGCAAACAATCCCTACCCTCATGAAACTTATACTCCACCATTTTGTCCTAAAGAATTAGTTCCAGTTGAGAAACAAAGTATATACACATCAAATGATAACTGATAAAGGAAAGCAAAAGCTCAGTACCATATCAATAATATTAAATGTGAGCCCCCAGAATTAAGGATCAGGGTGTTTGATTAACTGAGGGGGTCAGGATGAGATGATAAAGGAAGTTGTATTGTTTAGATAAATCTTGTGGGATGAGGCTTTAGATTCAGATTATCAGGGGAAAGATATTTCTAATTGAAAGTAGGGAAGATGGTGGGAAGGAAGGAACAGAAATAGGTCATAGAAAGCATGCAATTATATATATATATACATATATATATATATATGTAAAATTGTATCATCTTATAAAGCTGAATAAAATTTCCAAGCATTTTTCTCATAAGGACCCATTAAAGTTGATAATGAAAGGATTGTTTTCTCCATTTTCCATGTAACAAAATCGAGGCCCAAAAGGTAAGTCATGTTCTCAGAATCTTACACTTAATTTTGAACCCTATAGGATACCTCAGAATTCTTGCTCCAGGGAAAAGTAAAAAGTTCACTGGCATCAACTGAACCAGAACCTCTGTCCCGACTTCCTTCTCCCTATATACTGTCTTTGATATTAAAGATGGAACAATAAATAGGATGATTGAGCTGGAACTGAAAAAGAACTTAAATGTCATAGAGTGTATCCCTTCCAATTTCCAAATGAGGAAACTGAGGCAAGAGTAGATCACATGACATTTTCAAAGTCACAAAGGTATGGAGTAGAAGAGACAGAGTTCAAATCCAGATCAAGTGATTACCTAGCCAACACACTTTATACCATATTATTCTGCTTACCAACAGGCAGGCCCAGACGAGCTTTGTGTGTATGTTTGTTTTATATTGATTTGTTCCTTCATGATTCATGAGAATAAAGCTGAAAAGAGCAATGTGTAAGGCAGAATAGCTCATGACATTGGGTGGGTATCTCTAAATTAGTATATGAGGGTATATTTTTGTCCAAACACTACAAGTAAATCAGGGTTTCTTAAATTTTTTTCCACTTAAGACCCTTAACAGCCAGAATTTTTATGTGACTCCAGGCATATGGGTATATAATATGAATGTACAAATCAAACTAGTTCTAATAGTTTAAATTTTAATAAATAAAATGATAAAATTTACTAATGGTAAAGCCCAATTTCACCACATCTCACATTCAGTTACAAGAGCCTATGGGATCTCAAATTACAGTGTAAGAAGCTGGGAATTGGACAATGAATGACTTGGGCCTAAAATGGAAAGGAAAGAAGCCAGATCACATCTGGGAAATCATGCAAAGATTTCAAAAATTGGAAAACTCTTCCTGCCACCAAAGTTCAACTTTTGACACATCAAAATTCTCCCCATTGAGCATCACAGAAAAAGCAATTTAAGGATATAAGGAAAAGAAGTGGATATGTCATTCAGCAGGTACTAAAGCAACAAGCATATATTAACAGCTTCCCATATGTCAGATACTGCACACCAAGGAATGGAATAAAAGTCCAAAAAAAAAGCCAGTGTCATCCCTCAGTGAGCTTATATTCTAAATTAGGCAGCCACAAATAAAGTAAATAATGTGGCAGCTAGATGGCACAGTAGATGGAGCACCAGCCCTGCAATCAGAATCTGAGTTCAAGTCCAGCATCGGACACTGACTCTAGGCAAGTCACTTAACTTTAATTACCTCATAAATAAACTAACAAATAAATAAATGAGTAAATAAATAAAAATAAAAGAATAAATAATAAGAAAAATAAATCGCTATATACATAAATGATATATAAAGTAGATAGTAGGTAATCCAAGAGTATAAAGTGATAAAAAGTGGGGGACCATGAAAATACAATAAAAAATTTGTAGCATGATGGTAGTATGGTCCTTTATTTCTCAACTGACCTTAGATCTCTTCAAATCCAGTCTTCTCTCTTTTTTTTACAAATGGAGAAAAAGGTCTAGAGAAGTCAAATGGTTCACTAAAGGTTACCTATTTAAGATAGTAAGTGCCAGAGATAGGATCTGAAACCAGGTCTTTTTCAATACTCCAAAATTTGAAGCAAAAAAGTTTGGTAGACTTAGAGATCACTAAGAGCACGTGTACATGCTCATACATGCCCATGCAAACCTAGACTGATTTGCTGTCACCTGAAAGGGCTCATTCCTTTTTTCTAACAGTTCTAAAAGTAGCTAAGGAAAAATCCTAAACAGAGACCTCATTATGGTCCCCAGGGCTTCTGGTCACAGTGTCCCTTCCTAAGAGAACTAGGACAGAGAATTCACAGTAACTTCTAACACTGAATTTCTTTTTATCTAGGACAGCCAAAGAGCTAAGGGTCATGAAAGATGTGGCTTTTTTAGTCTGAGAACTTGGAAGCATCCCATTGAACAGTGAGAACAGTCATTCTAGAGGCTTGGTCATTTGCTCTTGGGATCAGAAAGGAGACTTCAGAGAGAAATAAAGCAAAGATGGAGAAGAGGCTTGGTTGGGAAACATATTGAGAAGACATTTCAATAAAGATATTTTTTTCCTGAACATCCATCTGTACTTTAATAAACATGTGGCCTGTGTTCTGAATTATCTCTATGGGCAAAGGAGATATTTCTCTTTTGAGCTTCCCATTTATTCCTAACACATGACTGGGGAGAGAGTTGGCAAATGATTAAGTTTTGTTAAATGAAAAATTACTGTATAGTACCTCACCTTTAAGATTACCTTGTATTCATTCTATGACTACCATATTCCTATTTTGTCCAAGTTGTATTATCATCCTTGAGGATAAAAATTGGTAATGATGAGATCCAACACCTCATGATGAGATCCAACAAGTCATGATGGTTGGAATGAATTCACAGATTCAAACCATCTCCATGTCAAAGGGCCTAGCTTTATTGTCATCCTTAACAAGGGAAGTTCATAATAAATTAGGGAAGATAGAAGTTTTTATGTAAAAGAACCCTAAACAAGCTATGCTAAATATGTTAATTGTATGTCAGTAAATCAATTGCTAGTCCTGGTCTTTGGTGGTTGACATATATGACTTAACCTCTAGATTATATAAGGTAACAGTGGGGTATCAGTACAGGATACTTCTGCCTGCACAAGATAATGTCAGTACAAGAAAATTCTAAAGGGTCAGTTTGTTCCTCTCTAAGGCACACTTAAGTATTGGCTTACTATCAGGAAAATGGTCTTTTTCTGAAGTCCATTCATGAGGTTTCCTTTCTTTCTCTATATCTTTAGTACTTAGCAAAGTGCTTGTCACATAATACTTTATAAATGCTTGTTGATTGATTGTTGAACAAAGACTGATAAGGCTCTCTTAATGCCTCATTAAGAATATATATTATTACTAACTAACATTATTTACTTGCTATCATTTATTTAATGATTTACATTTAGCCAAGTACTTTATATATGCTATCAGTGAATTGGTGTAAAAGCAGTCATGAATGCAGAATCATTCTGAAATGACTCCATGTTTTAACCTTGCTTGACTTTGGGAAGAACGGTCCTGCAAGAGAGGGCAGCCCATATATTCTCTGAATCTCCCAAACACTAATCTCAGCCTTTCACTGAAATGTGGGCCAGTAAAAATAGGACAGCTAGGTGGGACAGTGAATTCTGCACTGGGCTCAGAATCAGGAAGACTCATCTTCCTGAGTTCTAATCCTGAATCTCAGACATCAAGTACCTATGTGACCTTGGCAACCTCATCTAGAAAATCACTTGGAGAAGGAAATGGTCAACTATACTAATAAACTCAGAAGGATTGAGGGAGAGCTCCACAGGACTGAAACAACTGAACAGCAAAAATAAAAACTAAAATACTCAGAGAGGAACTTACAGGCACTAAGTCTCCTGTCTCATGACTGCTAGGAAGATGCTTACTTTTGTCCATAAAAATAGGACTCCATTTGAATCCTTCTTGGGCACACCAGCCTGCCCAATGGCACATGCTTCCTTGATGTCTTAAGAACCCCTTTTTAACTTCCTCATCCCAACTTTTGTTCTTTTAATCAGGGTGAAGGCTCGAAGATAGATGTTTTCTTTTAACAAATCCCCACAATAATGTGATAGTATTATTTCCATTTTACAGATGAGAAAACAGATTGAGAAAGGTTAAGAGAATGAGCCAGGACCCTATATATAATAAATATCTGAGAAGAGATTTGAATTCAGATCTTACTGCCTGACTCTAAATCCAAGACTTTGGACAGCAACACATTGACTCACCTCTTACTAAGCTTTGGATTTAATCCTGATCCAATTTAAGTCTAATTGTCTCATGGAAAGATGATTTGATAATTGGATGCGTGAGTTCAGTGACATGATAATTTCTTCCTACAATGCCAATCACAGTCTGTCCATATCTCTCCTTCTGCTTAAACTCTTGTCTGTTCCCTCCTATTATTTAGTTCAAGATAGAGGTGGGAGCCTTCCTCAGAGTGCAATGGCACCAAGTGTATATCAAGGGAGTCCACAGGTTGTCCACCTGGCTCTTCCCCTCACCTAGTCTAGTCCACTTGGCAGCCAAATCTTTTTTTCTGATGGCCTGGCTAATGTTGTTCCTCCCATTCAGCGCTTCCTAGTCTGCAGTCTGCTGTAGCCAACTCACGCCTACCATGCATTTTTTTCTTGCCCTTTGGGTGACCCTCAAATTTAATGTAACTTTAATTGAAAGGAATTGAATTTTAATGACTCTCTAGCTTCTCCATGAAACAAAGGCCCACTTTATTATTATTTTTTTAATGTTCTTCTGGCGATGCTATATGGTAGTGAGTCATGAAATACCACAGGGTCTCATACAAAGAATGGGTAGAAAATTGTTTAGCAATGGCCTAATTTTCTCCATTCAGACAGAGATCAAAGAAGCCCAGATTTAAAGGGAAAGTCAGGCTAGTCCTGGATCTCTCTGCTGCCTTCCAAAAATGAAACATCTAAGCCCCCTTCAATGATGGCTGACTACTCTGACATATACCACATTGACAAGACCAGGAGTGTCATCCCTTATGCTCTTTTCTTCAGGAAGTTCCTCTGTCACATAGCCCTAGGATTGTATTGGCTATGTGTAGCAAACTCTCAAGGACAGTATATAACAACTTGCTACAAATATAGGGTACTTTTATACTGGAGCTCAGCTATAAAGTCAATACAACACTAGAAATACAATAAGAAAAAAAAAACTGAACTCAAATTCAACATCAGACACTGTGTGACTGGACAACTCACATATTGTAAGTCTACCTCAGTTTCCTTAATTGTAAAATGAAGATAATAACAGCATTTGCCTTCTAGGGTTGTTATGATGATCAAATGATATAGTTGCAAAGCAAAGTGTCTATCAAGAATAGATGTTTAATAAATGCTTATTTTCCCCTCTCTCTCCAATTCTCTCTCCCTTCCTCCTTCCTTCCTTTTTTTCTTCCTCAATTCCTCCATTCTTGCCTTCCTTCCTTTTTCTTCCTTCCTCCCTTCCTTCCTCCCTTCCTTCCTTCCTGGAGCTCCTCTCCTCCCTTCCTGGACCTCCCCTCCTCCCTTTCTTTTTCTTCTTTCCTCCTTCCTTCCTTCCTTCCTTCCTTCTTTCCTTCCTTCCTTCCTTCCTTCCTTCCTTCCTTCCTTCCTTCCTTCCTTCCTTCCTTCTTTCTTTCTTTCCTTTCTCCCTCCCTCCATTCCTTCCTTCCCCTAAAAATACACTTTACCCTATTTATCCATGACTGAAATTGCTCTAAAAAGAATAAGAATAAAGATACATATTGATATAGATTGAAATATATATATATATATGTATATATATATATATATTCCAAATCACTATATAAAAAACTGTGAACATTTTTAGAAAATGTCTTTTAATATGTGCATGACCCTTTCAGATTTCAATAAATAGTTCATAAGCTCCAGGACAGAGACAACAAGGTTGAAGGATAAAGACCTTTGCAGTGTAGCTGACTCACTGTACACTTTTTAAGGATCTGAATTTTTATGGAAAGGTCAGCAGATACAATCAACTTGACATCCCAAAGCAGAGACTTCCTCTCTCCATTTTCCTTAGCTACTCAATTTCACAGACAAATGGGAGAATAAAGAAAAACAAAATCTAACTAGAGAACCTTGATCCTCAGAACTACTTAATGATTAACCATTAGAGAAATGATGATTGCCTTATTAACAGTCCTAGCTGGAAGAGATGAAACTATGGGGAAATATATTAGAAGGCAGCTCACTTGGGAGCCATTGAGGCACTGAGGGAGCTAACCTGAAGAACTAGGTAGTCTTCTGTTGATCCTAAATAGAGTTTCTACCCTTTCAGCAAGAGTACAATGGTACCTCATCTAAAAGTTGCTGCTAAGCATGAACCTAAAGCTGGAAGTGATAAAGATTACAATTGCTTACTTAGAAGAGAAACCAGACAATCCCTTGCATTTATTCAAATAGATGAAGTAATGGATAGAACATTGGCCCTAGAGTCAAGAGATTTGGGGTTAAAATATGACCTCAGACACTTACTAGATGTGTGATCATGGGCAAGTCACTTAATCTTGTTTGCCTTAGTTCCCTCATAAGTAAAATGAGCTGAAAAAGGAAATGACAAAACCATTGCATTTTTGCCCAAAAATCATCAAATGGGATCACAAAGATTTATAAAGGACTAAATGACTCAACAATAACATAAAAAGCACTGTACTTCATAAAGAGCAAGTCTAACAACAGAGCCACCTGAATGACACTACCTGACAGTGGAGTGATTCCCCTCTCTTTAACATCAAAGTCACAACTAAACTTCTTGAAGACTCTAGAAAAAGAAAAGATTATGAATGTCTGACATTTCAGATTTGCATCCAGTTGGAGCATAAATATTCCTTACATATACACCCCACTATCAATATACTTCAAGTACTTCTCCCAAGGGCTCTGTGCACTTGTGGGAAAATCTATCCCTGGTTTCTGAAGAATGTTTTGAACCAACTGTTCTTGCTATGTCATTTGATAATTGACTTGGATGAGAAAGCTGAATCTACTGGCAGACTGAGGCCTTATTAGCTAAAGAGGTAGAAACAGACAGTCACAAGAGTACTCAAATCTCAAAGTAAGAGTCATGTCTCAGAGTCTGGAGACCCTACCTCCAAGAGTGAGCACACATGGGAGGAAGAATGGGGCAAAGAGTGTTATGTATATTTCCACTAGAATTAAAATATTTAATGTACTTTAATCATCACTGTTCCCATTATCTTCATGAGGTTTTATTTAATTGCTGGTCTCCCTTTGATCTTTTCACAATATGTCATCTTTTATAACCATCTGTTGGTACTGACATTTGATGAGACAGCACTCCCATATTAGCCAACCCAGATCTGAAGAAAAGCATGTCTCACTGATAACACTTCGTAAGTATTTTGTCTTCTAATCTGCTGTTGATGGAGTTGTGAACTGGTCCAAACATTCTGAAGAATCATTTGGAACTATGCCCAAAAGACTAAAAAACACTGCATGTCCTTTGACAAAGCTCAAAGATCATAAAAAAGAAAAGAACTTATATGTACAGAAATATGGAGAGTAGCTCTTTCTGTGGTCACAAAAAATTCAAAGTTGAGGGAATTACCATCAGTTAGGGAATGATTGAACAAGCATTAGTATATGATTGTGAAGGAATACTATTACACTAAAAGAAATGATGAGGGAGATGGTTTCAGAAAATCCTTGGAAGACCTACATGAATTGATGCAGAGTAAAACAACCAGACCCAAGACATCATTGTACACAGTTATAGCAATATTATAAAGATGATCAACAGTGAAAAACTTAGCTACTTTGATCAATACATGATCAAAGAAAATTCTGAAAGATTCAAGATGAAAAAACTTCCAATGAAAGAACAAATGAGCTCTGAGTCCAAATTTAAGTACACTTTTCCACTTCATCTTTCTTGATCTTTGTGGCAGGCATAATAAGGAAATATGGTTTGCATGATCTCACATATATAATTGAATTATATTGCTTGCCTTCTCCATAGGTGGAAGAGGCACTACAGGGGACAGAAGTTGGAATTCAATTTTAAAAAAGTTCAATTTTTTTGTATTGTTTTTCATTCATTCAACAAGTATTTACATGCTTACTAAGAGCCAGCAATGACTATATAAAGTGCTGGACATACAAACAAATAAATAAAAAGCAAAGCCAGTCACTGCATTTGTGCTTACATTCTAATAAGAGATACAAATATATACTTGCTAGATATATACAAGTTTCTTACACTTATGCATATTAAGCTGTGTGTGTGTCATATTTTATTAACCATTTCAAAAAATCCCTTTGTAATTTTTACATTTTATTTTATGCATTTGAAAAGATTCTGAAGTGCCCATAGACTTTGCCACACTACCAAATGGATTCAAAGATAATCTTGACATGAAGACATTAACAAATCAAGGACCCTTTAAAGCCTTTACAACAGAAGGTAGAATTTGTCTTTTTAATTTTTTTTGCTTTGATACATTTTTATTTTCAAAATATATGCAAAGATAAGTTTAAATGTTCGCCCATGAAAATCTTGTGTTCCAATTTTTTTCTCCCTCTCTTCCCCCTCTTCCTCTCACCTAGACATTCAGTATAGGTTAAACAGGTGTAATTCTCCTAAACATATTTCCACATTTATCATGCTGTACAAGAAAAATCCAATCAAAAAGGGAAAACATGAGAAAGAAAAAAAAGCAAGCAAACAACAATGAAAAATGTGAAAATACTATATTGTGATCCACATTCAGTCCTTATATTCTTCTTTCTGGATGCAGATGGTTCTCTCTATCACAAGCCTCTTGAAACTGGCCTGAATCACTTTTCACACAGTTTTTTATATATGATCTCATTGATTTTTTCCACACACACAATTTGAGGGAGATACAATTATAATTCCTCTTTTGAATATGAGGAAAATGAGTCAGACCAGGTAAGTAACTTGCCTATTACTACATATTTAGTCAACCTCCCAAGACAGAATTCAAACTCAGATGTTCTTCATTCTAAATCTAAAGCTCTCACTTTGCTTAGCATCAGTACCTATAAGTCTCTCCAAACCTTTCCGAAATCATTCTGCTGATGCTTTCTTATAAAAAATAATATTCCATAACATTTATATATCATAACTTAGAGAATTTAAGTCTTGAAGGAAATTACTCCTAAGAGGTAGAAGTAAAAAGGGAGAGTAACACAGTTTGGAAAGGAGGGAAGGAGACTGATCAACAGTAGAAAAACAAACAAACAAAACAAAGACCATTGAATTTGTATTTGGATGACCTGGATTCAATTCTTGCCTTTGTCTTTTACTGGACATTGTCATGTCACTTTATCTCTCTAGGCTCAAGCCTTCTCATCCATAAAATTAGATGATTAAATTCAATGACCTTTAAGGTTTCTTTCAGCTCTAATTCCATGATTCTATTACTCTACTCAGATCAAAAGAACAAGATACTCATGATTTTCAAAATGGACATGTTCATAAATATCATCAAAGTGGATATATCCATATGAAAACTGGTTAGCTGCCATTTTCTTTTTTGCGTATGGCAGGCTGACTCATAAACTGACCTTGAAGAGGTTACTAATAACACTTACCAATACATACAATTTAGAATGTCTTCTTTGCCCAAAGATATTGTAAAATGGGCAGAGAAAGATGCCAAGAAGATAAGTTGATATTAAACTATGCTTTCATTCAACCCATAAAACAGCAATATGCAAACGAGTCAGATAATGAAAACATTACAATTCCCATCAGGACAACATGACATAAAAATGTCTCCTACCTATAAAAGCCCTTTAGATGAAAGAATTAATTGTCAGAGTCAAAAGCTAAGGTCTGTGAAGAAGGAATGAATAATTGAATTAAAAATACTCGGTTATTAATTTTCTCATCTTCATGATTGAGACCTCCAGGGTGGTGTAGTGGATAGAGTGTTGAACCTAGAGACAGGAAGAACTGAGTTCAAAACTGGTCTTAGACACTTACTAGCTATATGATCCTGGGTAAATTGCTTAACCCTGTTTGCCTCAGCTTCCCCATCTGAAAAATGAATTGTAGAAGAAAATGACAAACCACTCCAGTATTTTTGCCAAGAAAACCCCAAATAAGGTAACAAAAACCAAACACAACTGATAATTGACTAAAAAAACACAACATCTATGTCAAGTGTTTTCCTCAATAAGAATCCCATGTACTGGACCTGGATCATGGTCAAGTCCATTTAGATATATGGGAGTCAAATTCATATGAAATACATCATATGTAAAAATAAAATATCTGGTAGAGGAATTGGGCTTTTTTTTTTAATTTACCCACAAAAAAAACTCAGTCCAAGGAGGATGCAGTATTAAAAGAATCCACAATGCCTAAATCCCATTGGGTTCAAGGCCACTTGCATCTGAGCTGTGCGTGATGTGATAGAACTCAGGATAATATATTTTCACAGAAAAGAAAGCCAGCCAAATAAAGGACAGCACCCAAATATTTTCACAAGGCAAAAAAGTAATAAAGTGAGATACATGCAATTCTCCTGACATGGCAAGAAAGAAAGGGAGGGAATGGAGCTTTTTCAGCATTGACATCTTGATGGTCAGGAGGCTATTAATAAAGTCTCCAGTACACCTAATAGACAGAAAGACTATAACACAGAAATAGAAATGCTGTTCTCAGGTTCCATCTGCTGCAAATTACCATCCGACCCTGTGATTCTATTGATTTGCCTGCACTATATCAAATTTTAATCACCATAAACCATGGACTAATACAGATCTGCCATCAACAAGTGCCCTTAACAGAAGGCTCTTATTATTTTGGATACTCTAAAAATGTTTTAAGATTGTCAGAAGAAAAAACTGAGAGATGCATGAAAGTTTTAGAAAAAAAATTATTTTAAATCTTCCTTGGTTTAATTCATAAAAAGAGCTTTAGGGCTTACTGGTTTAACAAAAGAGGTTTTTTTTTTAACCATTAACTAAAGGAAAAGGAAAGAATATGTTTTATGTTCAAAGACAAGGTGCAACTCATTCAGGATCCATGGTATAGAAACAGCATCTTAGGAGAAAGAAGGAAACTGTCCATTCCTCATTGATCTCAATTGAAAGAGAGTAATCCTTTGTTCTCACTGTTCCTGAGATTTTTGCAAGGTCCCTTGCTATGACCTAATTCCCAAGACATCTCTTAACAGCTGTGTTCCTTTCAATGACCTCAACCATTCTCACAGTCAAAAAGCTTGAAGCATCAGTGTTTTCTTTAACTGCTCCCCCTTTCCTGCCTTCTTTCCCCACCTTCAACTCAGTAAGTGTTTAAATCCTGTGGAATTTCCCTCCCTGGTATCTTTCATGTGTTCATAGCCCCGCCTCCTTGCTTACTGCTTTCAATCCCAGCTTTCCTCTCATCACCTTTACCCAGTGACTGTGCCTGCAGCTTCTCTCCAATCTATTGATATAGGACTGCCAGGTTCTATTTCCTAAGGTACAGGTTCAGTGCACATGCACACACACACACACACACACACACACAGATACACAAACACACAAACACACACATCCTCCACTTCCCTTGCTTGAAAAAGTATCCATAGTTTGACATTGAATAAATCCCAGATTTCTTAGCCTGGTGTTGAAGATATTCCTCAATTTACCTTTTATTTACTTACCCAGCTTCATCACACTATCTGCCCCTTCCTGTGTCTCATGCTCCAGTCATTTTGATTCAACTCAATTCAATATGTATTAAGTGGCTACTATAATTAAGTCAAAAGAAGTAATCTGGAGTACATTGGAGGAAGTACTTTGAGGTCCAACGACCCAGATTCAAGAGATGGCTGACTCACAATGTGATTTTGGGCAAACTATTTAAATTCCCAGGATCACTGGCAACTTGATGAGTTGGGATGAGTTTGTGGGTGTGTGTATGTATGGGGTCGACATATCTGAATGTGCAAAGTACTCTGATAGTACCATAAGAACAAAGAATGAAACATTGCTTGCCTTCAAAGGTTTTATATTCCATGAAGGAGCAGGAACTTCAGAACTCATAAAAGGTCACAGAGGGAGGGTTGGAGTCAAAATTGGCCTCAGATACTTAGTGCTATGTGACCTTGGGCAAGTCACTTCACTCTGTATGCCTCAGTTTCTTCATCTGTAAAATGAACTGGAGAAGGAAATGGTAAACCACTGCCAAGGAACCCCAAATAAGCTCAAGAACAGACATACCACCCACACAACTGAAATGACTAAACACACACACACAAAGCCAATCAGTGAATGTTTAAAAAGAATCTTTTATGTACTCTGTGCTAGGAATGTAAAGATAAAAACATGAAACAATTTCTGTTCTCAAGGAACTTACAATCTCTCTGGGGAAAAATGCAGGTAAGTGTGGTAAATTCCTGACATACAAATTTTCAACCAGTGATACAAAAGGGGAAATTGCCCTCCTATTTCTAGCCCTATAGAACTCTTCAGGTATATAGACATCACATGACTTATTCAGGGTAATACAGACAAATAAAAAAATAAAAAAATTAAATAGGTATAATTTAACAGAGAAATCTGGTGCAGAGAAGTAGAGAATAAAAATCAGGAAGTCATTCAGAGTAGGGATCAGGAAATTTCTTGTTTTGAACGCAAAACCAAAAATGTAATGGGAAAAAAGCTTGAAATTCTAAGAGTCAGAGGCAGACAGTCATTGCAGACATGGAGGACAGCACGTAAAAAGGAATGGAAGTTGGCCTTTTAGGACAGTATTGTTCACAGTATTCTTTATTCCTGGCAAATACTCCTCCTCTGCCTCCTCCAATTAGAATCACACTCATTATTTAAGACCCAGCTCAAATGTCACTTGTCTAAGTTGGAAGATTCTTAACCTAAAAAATTACATCTTTATTTCCAAAAACCTCTATTTGAAATTTAACATTTCCTTTATTTATTTAAAAATATTCTTCTGAGATAAGGTCCACAGGCTTCCCTAGAATGTCACTGGAGTCCACGAGGTAGAGAAAAAGGTCAGAGCCTCTAAACTTGTCCCTCCCCCTCATTCCAAACCAAATCCTCATTGACAGCATGCTCCTTAGAAACTCTGACAGCATTTGGTTTATACCATTCATAGACCTTCACACACTAATTAATATTAATTAAATCAAATGAGTTATACCAGATGATCGTTAAGGTCCCTTTTAGCTCTAAATCTAATGATGGAATCAATCATCAGCGACAGGACAAGGCAAGGAGACCATGAACCACCCCTGCACTGAGCCTCTCTCCTTTCCCTTTCCCCTGGTACCCTGACTTGTGGGGTTAGGTAAGACAGTGAATAGAGCTTTAGACTTAAATAACTAATTCTGTATTTCCTGCCATCTTATTTACCCTAGCTTATGCTTTTCTCTTTCTTATCCCCTTTCCCTCCTCCCTACTATTTTGCTTTTGAAAACCACTTCCCTCAAACAATCCTTCCCCTTTAGAGCCCCACCCACCCCTTTTTCCCCCCTTTCCCTCCAGTTTCCTTATAAGTACGTCTATTATTCCCTCTGAGCCAAATCTGATGAGATGGAGAACCCAATTCTCATTCCCCTCCCTTTTCTCCCCTCAATCATTATAGGTTTTCTTTGCCTCTATATGTGATGTAATTTCCCTTATTTTACCTCCTTTTCCTCTTCTTCCAGTGTTATCCCTTTTCTACCTCTAATTTATTTTTCAGTTTATCATATCATAAGATTCATAAAATCACAATAAACATATAATAATAATCATAAAATAACAGTAATCATATGATAATAATCATAAAATCACAGTAATTGTATCATAATCATAATGTAATAATAGATTCATAAAATCAACCCTCATTCTATAAGTATCTATAACATAAATATAGTTCTCAAGAGTTATTTTTTCTTGTTACCTTTTTATGTTTCTCTTGTGTTCTGTGTTTGTAGATCAAATTTTTTGTTCAGTTCTGGTCTTTTCAGTAGAAATAGGTGAAATTCTCCTATATCATTGAATGACCATCTTCTTCCCTGGAAGATAATGCTCATTCTAGCTGGGTAACTTATTCTTGGCTGTAATCCAAGTTCCTTTGCCCTTTGGAATATCTGATTCCGGCCCTTCGATCCTTCAAAGTAGAAGCTGCTAGGTCCTGTGTGATCCTAATTGTAGCTCCCCGATATTTAAATTGTTTCTTTCTGGCTTCTTGTAATATCTTTTCCTTGGTATGATAGTTCTGGAATTTAGCCACGATATTTCTGGGGGACTTAATTTTTGGGTTTCTTTCAGGAGGTGATCGGTGGATTGTTTCAAGGAGTATTTTGCCTTCTGGGTGTAAAATATCAGGGTAGTTTTCTTTTATGATTTCCTGGAAGATAGTGTCCAGGTTCTTTTTTTCATCATGGCTTTCAGGAAGCCCTATAATCCTTAGATTGTCTCTCCTAGATCTATTTTCCAGGTCAGTTGTTTTTCCTAGGAGATATTTCATGTTTTTCTCTATCTTTTCATTTTTTTGTTTTTGTTCAACTGATTCTTGAAGTCTTGATGAGTCATTAATTTCCAATTGTTCGATTCTAATTTTTAATGTCTTATTTTCTTCAGTTACTGTTTTAGTTCCTTTTGCAATTGACCAATTACATTTTTTTGTTCATTGCATTCTTTTTCCATTTTTTCTATTTTATTTTGCAGTGATCTCATTTCGTTGAGCTTTAGACTTAGAATCAAGAACATCTGAGTTTGGATTTTGTCTTGGTAGGTTGATTAAATATATGACTATAGGCAAGTCACTTACCTGGTCTGACTCATTTTCCTCATATGTAAAAGAGGGATACTAATTATATCTCCCTCAAATTGTGTGTGTGTGTGTGGGGGGGGAAAATGGGATCATATAGAGAAAAAACAAGGCCATTGTTTTTGTTTCTTTGATTTTGTTTTTATTTTTTGTTACTGCCTTAATTACCTTAACCAATTGCTCTTTCTCACACTTTCATATCTAAATGCAGCAGGCTTCCCCATATCTCAAACCCATCATATAAAAAATACTTCTTCCTCCATGAATAACCCAAACTTATGTAGTCAGTCTGGCAATGATCTCTGGTTTCCATGTTTTTTTGGTAGAGAGAGAAAAAGTCCAAGTCAAACCACCTGAGGGCTAGACACTGACCATCTTCCTTCCAGCTCCCTGACCTTCTAGGGACCTGGACTTTCCACAAATAATGCTGCTCTGAATCATTAGTTGGTTCAGAGATACATATAAACACATATGTATTTGTAAATACATGAATATAACACACATATTGTGGCACGTGCATGTTTACATGCATACATGGATACATACAAGCATTATGCATTGCATATATTGCATGTGTCCTAAACACACATGTGTATACATATATACATGCATGCAAATATATCATGTACTTTTTTCAAATTTACAGCCCAAGCTGTGAGAAATAACACTAATAGTAATGGTTATTATTTATATATCACTTACCATGTATAATGTACTGTATTGTATTTTACAGTCATCCTCTCATTTGATTTTGTAACACCCCTAGGAGGTAGGTGCTATTATTATTACTCCTACTATACAGATAAAGAAACCAAAGTAAAGAGAGATAAATTACTTGCCCAAGGGCACACAGTTAGTAAGTATCTGAGGACAAATTTGAACTCAAATTTTCCTTATTCTAAATCCAACATTCTATGGCCTACCTAGCTATCTCTAGACAAAAAATCAGGCTGAAAGGGATTATAAGTCTTAAATGAACTGTTGGCTTCCTTCACACTCCATTTTCTTTCTTCTTTTCTTTTCCTTTTATATCATTTTTTTTCCTTTCAGGCTCCAAATAACAATTTCCATGTGAGAAAGAAAGTCAACATTTTAACCAGGTTCTTACACAGAATGGACCTTGAAAAAGATTCTCATCACAATTCACTCATATCTACAGGACTTAAAGGTTTAAAAAGTCTACTCTCTAATATGACCCTGCAAAGAAAGTAGAAAAATGGCATTGCAGGAGAGGAAATTGAGGTTCTGAGAGGTTAAGGGACTTGTCCATGACTATACAGCTGGTAGGTGACAGGTTCCACTCTCAATTTTCCATCACAAACCCCACCCATGTTACAACACTGTCTTTGTAGGCAGAGAAAAAACAAAACAAAACAAAAAACTTGGACCATTATGATGGAATCAGATCATAGATTTAAAGCTAGTTGAGACCTTCAAGATGCCCTAGCGCAGTCATCTCTTTTTATAGAGTAAGAAACTTAAAAAAATGAAATAATCAGATCATTAATTTTCCTGATAATTGAAGCAAAATGAATTTCATGATTGCTGACTGTATAATTCTTCCAGTTTCTTCCATCTTTGGAAATTTTGGGTAAAAATGTTTGCCTTCTAGAGAGCTATGATTTAATTGTAGGCACACCCTTCACCATGCAGGTTCAAAGCCATCAATAACTTATTCTATGTAATTCTTATCGGTGATTCTCCCATAAATCCTCCTTAGCAAATCTAACATGTTAGAGGCCTTTCTAATGTCTTTTGATCTATTGAAAATATCAATAAAGCATTTGGGGCAGCAGAGCCATTATTTTTCCTTCTCCCTACATCATCCATCTAACTTCTTTTTGATTATAAATTCCCTTCATGATGACTCTTTTGCCTCTTCAAATTACCATCAATAACATATTGAGAGCTACTTATATCCCTTATGCCATCTTTCTGTGGCTCACTGCGTAAGCCTTAGTCTTGACCCAGTAATGCAGAAGGTTGGCTATTCTTTTCAGGTTTCTGTTATTTGCAGATCTGATAAGTATACCATTTATCTATGTACCTAAGTCATTGAATAAAATATTCATCAACATAAATCATGATCTGATGACCTTGCATTTTTCCTCAGTGGGTCTCTGCTCACATCTGTCTAAGGTGCAAATTGAAATGGCAATCAATTGAGGAACTGTTGAATCAAAGGCATTGTGAATGCCATTGTCTGTTATTGGACAGTAAGCTGTGACAAGTAAGTTATTGTGAAAAATATGGGAAAATTAGCACAGACTAATAGAGAAGGAATTTAGCAGAATCAGAAAAAGAAAACCCAGGACTAAAATGATATAAATGGAAAGAACAATGAAATTATACTGGAAGTTGTAGAGTTGGATTAACTACTCTTGTTCCTGGAGAAGAAATGGTAAAAATGCACCTCCTTCTTTTCACCAGAGATGCAAAGGGCTCAGAATATGAAGTATTTCAGAGGTATTCAATCACTTAAGAGATTTTATCTAATTATTTTTCCTAACTTAAATATATGCTTTACTGTTATTTGGGGATGAAGATAAAAGCAAGAAGGAGAGTAATATTATTTTTTAAAAGTATCAACTTTTATTTTGGGAAAAAAGGAAATATAAATGAGAAGGGGAATGAAACAGAGAAAGAAGAAAAATAGAATGAAGGAAGAAAGAAGGAAAAGGGAGGGAAGAAGAAAAGAAAGAAAGAAAGAAAGAAAGAAAGAAAGAAAAAGAAAACAAAAGAAAGGAAGGAAGGAAGGAAAGAAGGAAGGAAGGAAGGAAGGAAGGAAGGAAGGAAGGAAGGAAGGAAGGAAGGAAGGAAGGAAGGAAGGAAGGAAGGAAGGAAGGAAGGAAGGAAGAATAACATAAAATAATATGGGGGCCTCTGACCAAAAGCACAATCTTTATTCCTGAACAAAGATTCTGTGCTGAATTCCTGTTTCTTTTCCTATTGAGGCACTTGGGAAATTGAGAAAAAAATCTTAAGTGTGCCCTTTAGATCTGTACCTTGAATGAGAGCCAGCCTTAAGCACCTAACTCTCTCTCCAAAGATTCCCAACCTCGCCACTATAGTCTCTAGTGCTACCTCTCAAGTACTCCCAAGCCGAAGATATGTCTAGGTAAATTCCTAGGGCATCCAACCCAAAGGTCCCACAAACACCATCACCCCTCCACAGCTCTTACTTTTACAATCACATCATGTCTAATAAAGACTCATCTTCCTTTCTCCCTAGACTCTTAGACTGTCTGCACCTAAGCAGTCTAAGAGTCAAGGAATTTTGGTGGGGAAAATTTGGATTTTCCTTTTCCCCAAGTTTCATTAAAAACAAACTTTATTTTCTGAAAATCAAGACTAATACAGAAGGTTTAGGGCATATAGTTGATATAGATAGATAGAGAGGTAGATAGAGATAATCTTTGTAGATATTTAGATTTATAGATCTACATCTATATTTAACTACAGATCTCCAGCTATCCATCCATCTATCTATCTCCTCCCTCTTTATCCATAGTCAGAGAATTGTTTCACTTTCTCCCAACCCTTTTTTTGTATTTAATGAATTTAATAATTATTGAATTCATTGAACAAGAACTCACTATGCACTAGGTATTATGTTAGATGCTAAATTTAAACAAATAAAAACAGAGCAGGGCCTACATTCAGGATTAAGTACAAAATATCTATGAAATAAATCCCATACAATTTCAAAGGAAAGTACAAAAATAACTATGTGAATCAGAGAAGACTTCTTTTAGAAGGTGGTAAATTAGCTAACTGATAAAAGCCAAATTGATAAAAAAATCCCAGAAGTCAGAGTGAGGAAGGAAGGCACCAGCCTGCTCAAAGGCCCAGAGAACAAAGACAGAAAACCATGTACCCGGAACAAGTGGGGTCATTTTGGTTACAAAATTGAGAACATGGTGAGAAATCTAGCATCACAATTATTCAATCTGTCTGTAATTCTAAAACTTCTTCCCATTTTATTTGTCTTTCTAAATTATGGATCCTCCCAGCTTTTCTGGGATTCTTCCCTAAAAGGTAAAGGAATGTGTGGTGACATAGAAGCCTTTCAAAAGTTCTTGTCACCTCACAGAGGATCCTAGTCAAGAATGAATAAGAAGGAAGAAAGTCATCTGAATTCTGAAGCAAAATGGCAGCACAAGGTAAGACCTTGTTCACCAAATATTCCAGTGGACAATTTCTGAATAACAAATATTTTTCTGAATGTCAGATGATATCACTCTCATAATAAGCCAAATTTTGTGGGAACCAAGAAAAGTTTAAAGCTATCTTTCTGAATCCCTGCTCCAGACGTTGGACATTTATTTTCACTATTCATTGATCTACTCAATAGAAGAAATTTCATACACTCTCAAAAAGCCTGAGTTGTAAGAATCCTCGATCCATATGTGTTCAGGGGTTCCCTTTAAACATCCCTGACCTCAATCACCTAGATTTCCAGCAAAGGGGAACTTATCTACTTCCCAAAGCAACCTTCTCAATTATGAATAGCTGTAATTCTTAGCACGTTTACTTATAAAAATACAATGTAATGAAAAAAAAATTAGCTACCAACCATGGGCAAGACCCTGTGCTAAAGTCTATCAATATAGAGAAAAGGCAAAAATAACATTTGTTACCATGGAGCTTATATTTTCAGATTGGGATAGGAGAGATACTAGAAACTGAGGGTGTTGGGAAAGGTTACTTTAAGTTTCCTTCTCAATTTATATCTAGATCTATGATTCTATGTATAGAGATACTAGATAAATGAATAGATGGGCAGATAGACAGGTTCTTGTTACTTGTCCTTCATTCTCAAAGAGGACCATTACATCAGAGAGATGCTTCCATGACATGCAAATGAATTAGATGTAAATGAGGGAGGGCTGGGCAAGGTCAGCTGCCTCACTTTCCCTTCCAGAGCCATCTGGGTCCAGTGACCAGATATAGATCAAGATGACTAGAACTGGCCCTGGATGCAGTGGGAGAACTTGGCTTTTTTAAGCTCAGGTCTTCAACAGATCTCATACACTTACCTATAGACAGATAGACAGACAGACAGATGGATGAATGAACAGGAAGATGGATAGACCAACAAATAGATAGATAAAGTAGGTATAGGGAGAAAGGAAGAAAAAAAGAAACAAACAAACAAACAAACAAAGAAGGAGTTTATTGTGGGGAGATCACTGATAGCAAACAAACCTTTAAGGAGTCTTCAAATTAAATATATAGCTCTCCCTAACCTATCTATGTATAAAGGAGTCTACATTCTATGAAATCCTAGCTACTGGCTGGAACTGGTCAGTTGAACAACTGGACAATGCAGTACTACTAACTTTAATTTCAACTTTCTTTCTTTCTTTCTTTCTTTCTTTCTTTCTTTCTTTCTTTCTTTCTTTCTTTCTCTCTTTCTCTCTTTCTCTCTTTCTCTCTTTCTCTCTTTCTCTCTTTCTTTCTTCTTCTTTCTTTCCTTTCTTCCTCTCCTTAACCCTTTCTCTCTCTTCCTCATTCTCTACCCCTCCCTCTCTCCCTCCCCCCACCTCTCTCTTTCTCTCTCTTTCTTTTCCCTTTCCTCTATTGACATAGCATATCATTCCCTTACCTGTGGGTGCTCTGCCCAAAGGAATAAAAATTTTGATCATTGAAGTCTTATAAGATATTTTGGGATTCACAGCTACATTTCTTTCTTAATGAACAAGTCTTACACCCAAATCACTCTGACTTTCATTGGTTGGCCAACTTAATAGACTAATATCAACTTGTTCATTGTTTGTACGCTGATTGGATCTAAGTGAATGTAAATAGCAATTGTTTCTGCTTGGGCCAGAAACCCTGAGGGTCTTCCCCTCCAGGATTGATTTTTAACTAGGAAAAAAAGGCCATTCTCTGCCTCATTTTTCACCTAGACTTTATCACTAAATAGATATTATCTCAGTCAAACTGAGACCTGGGAAAGACCTGAGCTTAAAAAGGTCAGGATTTCCCACAATATCTTGGGACCATTTTTAGTCATCTTGATTTATATCTTACCACTAGACCCTGGTGGTTCTGGAAGGGAAAGAAAGGCTGGTGACTTGGTACATAGAGCCCACCCTCACTTAAATCCAATTTGTATTCATATCATGAAATCACTCTGATGCCATGGTCTTCTTCCAAATGAAAGATTTTATGCCTCAATGGATCTCAGTTCTCTTGTCTATAAAAGAAGATTTAGAATAAATCAGAGTTTTTAAACTTTTGCATGTGTCATGGACCCCTTTGGAAATCAAGTGCATCCCTTAGATACTATCTCAGAAACATATTTTGTTTTTTATATTGAAGGAAATGCCAAATTTGGGAATGACTTAAGTGGAAATAAAGATGTATTTTTTTTAAATTCAAGTTCACTGAAATCTATTCATGGAACCTAGGTCAAGAACTCTTGCTCTAATTCTCTATGGTCCCTTCTAAAATTAAAGTTATATGATCACCAAGTAATTATCTTTGGAAAAAATCTGCATGATTATTTACATTCATTATAATATCTTGTGTTCATCAAGATATCAATAAAAAGGTATGAATGAATGAATAACTTGTGGTTCAATGAAACTCTCATATAGGGATATACACCTTTAAGAAATCAGCACACTTCCAAGTAGATATAGACTAACCAAGTCTGTATCTAATTGGGGATAAAAATAACCCAGAGGCAAGAAATCAAGAAACCCATTGACATCTTGCCCATCAAAGGGGATGATTGGCAGAATGTGTCACTTTTCAATTAGCAGGCAGGCATCTTGTAAACACAGCCTTGGAATTGAGCAATTAGTTGATTAAACACTGGCAGAAATTAACTTGATAATGAAAAGAACACTTGGTTTTGTTTCTTTGAATACCACAGGCTGGCTTCATACTTCTAGCTTTTCATGGGTTTTAATTTTGTTGTGTTTAATGTGTTTTTTTTTTACTTTTGTTCTTATGGTTATTTTTTTCTTATTTGCAATAAAAATACCTTCCACTCACCAGGTTTGTGAGGCTGGTGATTACTGGTGAGTAAACACTGGCGTCAATTTAATTTACTGTTTTTTTCCCCAAGTCTGGACAAGTTTCATCATGTGAGAGCTACCCAGAGGAATTAGACCTTTATTTAAATTTCAGGTACTTTTAGATTTCATTCCACTCTGTTCAAGAACCCAAACTTCCTAGCATAAAAGATAGGTGAGTTCTAACCCAGCACCTGCCCAAAGACCTTACTAAGAATGTTCTTGAGGAATAAAGATGCCTTTGTGCATTTATCCACTTCCTTTTTCCCAAGAGCATTTGTTTGATTTATGTTTGGCAAGAATATCTGAATTCAGAGGGAAAAGAAGATAATTTGCCTCTATACTTTTTCCACCTAGAATGCCATATCTTCTCCATTCCATATCCTTTTCCCAAATCTTTGCATAAATTGTCCCTTAAACCTAGAAATTTCTTCCTCTTCAATATTCTGGGAACCCTGCCTCTCTCCAAGGCTTGAATAAAGTGCCTCCTCCTATATCTGATGACCTTAGGTGTTAGTAATGACCTGTGTAGTAATTAATTGCATTTTACTTCCTTTATATATATTTTGAACTTATTTATTTGTATATTGTCATCTCCCATAGAAAATTGTAATCTTTTTAAAGACAGGAACTATTTCATTTTTTGCCTTTATATACCAAACAATTAGCTCTAGGACATAGTAGGTGCTTATAAAAAAAGTTTGAGAATAAATGTGATTATTTGAGAGAAGCAAAGGTAACAAAGGTTAGAAGGATTGGGAATAAAAACATTGGGTATTTCTGTACTCAAACAGAGCTTCATAAAACGCTGTATTTGCTCACATAACTTTACCCCCTTTCCCTTCCCAGCAGATATTTTGCTATTAAAATTCAGACCCTGTCAGGAGAATTATGCTGAGGGAACAGCTCCTGGCCACCACTGCTGCCAGGATACACCGACACTAATGTACTCAGTAATATCCCAGTGGCCCAAGTTAATGTAGCTTCCAGAAGGGACCTAACTTTGTCAAGTTGTTGCTTAGACAAGGAAGAGCAGAGCTCAGAACTGCAGATAATATTCTCTCCTATAATCCCCTGCCACCCCACTTCTCAGTGAATATTTTAATACTAACCAGGGAAAAGGGAATCATGTCTATAGATTGTTCTCAGTGGTACAGCAAACTTAGAGAACCAGGGAGCTGTAGCAGATGCCAGAAGGGGCAACATTTTTCCTTCCACATTTTTTAAAACTCTCAACCCATTTCAATTCAATCAATCCAGCTTATTGTAACAGAGGTCTAAAACAGAAATTCGAAGTAAATCACTAGTCTGGGGTCAGAAACATGGGTTTGAGTTCTGTCAGATACATACTACCTTTGGGTGCACCAAATCAATGAACTCTCAAAGGTCCAGACAGCTTTCTTATACTCTAAATTACAGGGAAGAAACAACTCTTTTAATGAGTTTTCACATCAAGAATCTCCTCTACTAAGGATGTTATAAATGTAAAGCACTATACTCATCCTAGGTCCTATAGACTTTGAAAACCAGTCCCTGTCCTCAAGGGGCTTACATTCTACTGGAAGGTGAGGACTAAATACTCAAAAAGATAAGAATATGCAAGATAATATGCTAAGGAGGAAGAATATTTAAAATGAAGAGGATGATATAAGACTTCTTATAGGAGTTAGCCAATGAGGTGATTATTGAAAGAATCTAGAAATTCATAGAGCATATGAGAAGGGCAATGCATTATAAATGCAAAGGGAAGAAAGTAAAAAAAAAGTAGAAAAGAGGGGACTGCAATGTTAGCTTAATCAGGGAACAGATTCCATGCAATGGAAGAAATTGAAAGAGGAGCTAGAATCAGATTTGATAAGGGTTTGAAATGCCAACTTGTTATATATCTAATCCTAGAGGCAAGAAGGTGCCATTGCAGCAGTCCAGTGGTTAGATTTGTATTTTGGGTAGACTATTCAGGGAGTGCTGTTCATTGTTCCTAGAAACTCTAGACTTTATTGCAGCATTCATACAATCATTAGATTTTTGCTCAACCCAAAATTGATCAGATCAAGATGAAAATAAATCTAGGATGAGTAAATAGAAGAATCTCTCCGGAGACAGCTAGTTGGAACAGTAGCCAGAGTATCCAGCTTGAAATGAGGTATATTTCTGTTCAAATCTAGCCTCAAACAGTCACTAGCTCTATGACACTGGACAAGACCTTTTACTCTGTTTGCCTCAATTTCCTCAACTGTAAAATGAGGGGGAAATGAAAATGGCAAACCACAGAAGTATCTTTGCAAATTAAAAAAAATGGGGTCACAAGGAGTCAGACACAACTGTATAACAACATAATTTCTCTGATGGAACTGAAGAATGAACAATTGAATTATAGAGGTATAAAGAAGCTCCAGGATTAGCTAATCTAACTCATCCTTGCTTTTTTTTTTATTAAAGCTTTTTATTTGTATAACATATGTATGGGTAGTTCCCCAGCATTGATCTTTACAAAGCTTTCCATTACAAATTTTACCCCCAGTCCCCTCCCCTCCCCTAGATGGCAGGAAGTCCACTACATGTTAATAATGTTGAAATACTTGACAAGTTATGCAAGAAAAATCCTTTTTTTTCCAAATCAAGAGACAAAGATTTTATTATGCTGCTAACTGAGTTAAATTCCATATGGGATTTTAGCAATTAATAAACTCATAATTAACTAGGAGAAAGACACCATTAAGAAGTAAGATGTCATTAAGGCATGGCAAATTCTTAATGAACTTTTGATGCCATAAGGTGCCCTAACTTACTAAAAAAATTTAATGAGGATTAAGGTACAGGTAGGTTCATTTATTCATTCATTCATTCATTCATTCATTCATTCATTTATTTATTTATTTATTTATTTATTTATTTATTTATTTATTTATTGTGATGGTGTTCTTTTTTTATATAAAGCTTTTTATTTACAAAACATATGAGTGACCTTTCAACATTGACCTTTGCAAAAACTTTTTTTCCCAAGCTTTTCCCCTCCTTTCCCCCACTCCCCACCCCTAGATGACAGGTAATCTAATACATGCTAAATAGGATAAATTATATGACAAATACAATACATGTATACATATCTATACAGTAATCTTACTGCACAAGAAACATCAGATCTAGAAAGAGAAGAAGGAAAAAACAACCTAATAAGGAAAACAAAATGCATGGAAATATTCACAGAAAGCGTTAAAATGCTGTGTGGTGGTTCACTCTCAGTTCCCACAGGCCTCTCTCTGGATGTATATGACTATCTTCATCGCAGAACAACTGGTTTGAATCACATCATTGTTGAAGAGAACCATGTCCATCAAAATTGATCATTGTATAGTCTTGTTGCTGTGTATAATGTTCTCCTGGTTCTGCTGATTTCACTCAGCATCAGTTCATGCAAGTCTCTCCAATCCTCTCTGAAATCCTCCTGTTGGTCATTTCTTACAGAACAATAATATTCCGTAACATTCATATACCATAATTTATTCAGCCATTCTCCAATTGATGGG
>JAJPUD010000825.1:46920-66027 GCA_023553655.1 Myrmecobius fasciatus
TGTCCCTTACTTTTCCTCCTTTCCCTCCCACTTCCCTCTAGCAACAGGCAAGTTTCTATGTGAAATCAAATGTCTGATATACACTTTTAGAGCCCAACCTGATGAGAGTAAGATTTACACAATGCTCATCTCCCCCCCCTCTTTCTCTCAATTATATTAGGTTTTCTTTGCCTCTTCAAGTGATTTTACCTTGTTTTTACCTCCTTTTTTTTAGATCTTATTTTACCACTTTTTCCCTCTTTTCCCCAGTATGACAACCTTTCCTCCTCTAGTTCTCTTTTTCATATTATCAAAGTAATATCTAGTTAATTATACCCCCAAACTTTAAGTATCCCCCTAGTAAAAATAAAGTTCTCAAGAGTTCTTTCCTTTTTACTTTTTTATGCATCTCTTGAGTTTTGTGTTTGGGTGTCGAATTTTTTGTTCAGATCCGTTCTTTTCATTAGAAATAGGTGAAATTCACCTATATCATTGAATGACAATCTTCTTTCCTGGAGGATAATGCTCATTCTAGCTGGGTAGGTTATTCTTTGTTGTAATCCAAGTTCCTTTGCCCTTCGGAATATCTGGTTCCAGGCCCTTCGATCCTTCAGTGTGGAGGCTGACAGATCGTGTGTGATTCTAATTATTGATCCTCGGTATTTGAATTGTTTCTTTCTAGCTGCTAGCAGAATCTGTTCCTTGGTGCTATAGTCCTGAAATTTAGCCATGATATTCCTTGAGGTCTTAATTTTGGGGTCTCTTTCAGGAGGTGATCAGTGAATTCTTTCAATGGTGATTTTGCCTTTTGATTCTACAATCTCAGGGCAGTTTTCTTTCAGGATTTCCTGGAAGATGGTGTTTAGATTCTTTTTTTCATCATGACTTTCCGGAAGTCCAATAATTCTTAGATTGTCTCTCCTAGATCTATTTTCCAAGTCAGTTGTTTTTCCTAGGTGATATTTCATATTTTCTTCTAATTTTTCATTTTTTTTGTTTTTGTTTGACTGATTCTTGAAGTCTTATTGAGTCATTCACTTGCATTTGTTCAATTCTTATTTTTAAAGTGTTGTTTTCTTCAGTTACCTTTTTAAGCTCCTTTTGTAACTGGCCAATTTGTTCATTGCACTCTTTTCCCACTTCACTAATTTTATTTTTCAATAAATTGGTGTCTTTTTCATATCTCTTTTGCAGGGCATCATATCCTTCTTGCACTGATTTCAGTTTATTTTCCTAGTTATCCTCCAGCTCTCTCTTGAGGTTCTTTATGCAATCTTCCAGAAAGGCCTTTTGAAAAAGTGACCTTCTTCTGGAATTTCTGAGTTTGTTGACTTGAAGATCAGTTCAGAGGCTTATTTTATTGTTGATTTGAGAGAAGATCGGAGGAGGATGCAGAGAGTCACCTTTTCACTCTGCCATCTTGGCTCTGCCCCTCACATGATCATTTAACCCATCCTTTCAAAGGAATCTCATCTATAATATTTAAAAGAGATGGTCTTCCAGACTTTGCTAGTGACTTTCCTCTTCAGATTAGGTACAATTTATTCTGTATGTATCTTATTTGTACCTAACCATTTGCATGTTGGCTACTCTATTATACTTTGGGTTCCTTGAGAAGAGGGACTGGTTTTGTACTTTCTTTATCTCCCCAATCCTGATGCACAGCAGGCACTTAATAGGTTGACTGAATGACAGATATTTCCAATGAGAGGAAATCCACTAGCTCCTGATGTAGATCATTCAACTTTTCTTCAGATAATTAGGAAACCTAATATAAATTTGCCTCTGCAATTAATACCTACCATTCCTAGATTGCTTTTTTTGTTGTTTCTTTTCCTCCTGGATCAAACTAAACAATTCTAAATCCTCTTCAATGTAAGAACCCTTAAAATCCTTGAAAATAGATGTCATGCCTTAATTGACTCTTCTCTATGATAAAGAGTTTGACTCCCTTCTTTTTATGGACTTCTCTCCTCTGAATGCTTTCTTGCTTAACAGTGTTTTTCCACAACTGTGAGAACCATAATTAATGGCCCAGAAAGGAACTAACCTTGCTAAAAGACAGCAGGGCCATTCTCACTTAATTCTTAGAAATTATATCCTAATTTGACCCAAGTTCTCATAAACTCTTCCCTCCTCTATACATACACACAGAGCAAAGCTTGCAATCCATTAGAATCCTCAGATATTCGTTAAACTGTTGCTTAGTCCTGTTTCTCCCTTTATTAATATCTATCTATAGATAGAGATTAATCTGTGTGAATGGCTGGTTAAAATTAATATCCTCAGAAAGCTTCCATAATCTTTAGGAAAATCCATATTCTTTCTAACTCTCTTGCCTGGTTCCATATAAAAGGTTATTTCTCTTTCTGAATTAAAGTGGTCCTCCTATGGAAACAAGATCACCAGCTCTTTGATGTTCTTGTATTCATTTATATTCTAATGCCTTAATGTTACATAAATGTCCAATACACATCTTACCAGTAATTTTTCTCTGCAAATATACAGTGGTATAGAAATGCTAATTGGCAGTAATTATGTACTTCAAGACTGCATTTTGATAGGGTGAACTAGAGATTCTTGGTATTTAGAAAGATGCCCTTCCTGACATTTGCAAAATTCTCTACATTTAATAAGGAAATGATAATAAAGTCAATCAATGCATATTAATCACACTGAATCTTTTTTTTTGCATTCTCACTCTTCTGGGTAGTATCCTTCAATGTCTAGTCTTAATCTATCTGAAGTCCAAAATGCTATCTTGGTATCTAAGACCCTTCATATAAGAATCCCCCTGGAAGGTTTAAGACTGAAGTATTTAACATCTCAGGGGCTCTGCCTCTCCCTGGCCCCAAATGACTTGAACCCTCATGCCTTCTGGATCTTATGCACACACACACACACACACACACACACACACACACACGGATCTCTTAGGTTCTCTCTTAGGATCAAAAGTCACAACACATGTTGTTCTTACTGCCCTATATCTCTTTATCTAGGTCTTTGAGAGTTTGTTCCTCTTAAAAACCAAATATTTGCAAGCACTTAATATGGAACAGATGCTCTGTTAAATACTAAGGATACATCAGCTGGATAATGGCTGAATAAGTTATGATATATGAATGTTATGGAATATTATTGTTCTATAAGAAACAATCTGCAAGCTGATTTCAGAAAGACCTGGAGAGATTTACAGGAACTGATGCTAAGTGAAGTGGGCAAGACAATACTGTCTATGGCAACAAGATTATATGATGACCAATTGTGATGGAGATAGCTCTTTCCAGCAATGAGGTGATTCAGACTAATTCCAGAGCCATCTGCATCCAGGGAGAGGACTAGGGGGACTGAATGTGGATCACAACATAGTGTTTTCACCTTTGCTGTTGTTATTGTTTGCTTGTTTTTTTTTTCTTTCTTTCTCATCTTTCCCCTTTTGATCTGATTTTTCTCATGCAGTAGGATAAATGTGGAAATCTATTTAGACAAATTGCACATTTAACTCATATTGCACTACTTGCTGTCTAGGGGAAAGGAAAAATGGGAGGGAGGGAGAAAAATTTTGAACATGATATTTTGCAAGGGTGAATGTTGAAAACTATTTTTGTATGAAATGAAATGAAAACATATTGCAAATGAAATGCTATTACTATTAAACAAATGAATGAATACTGGGGATAGAAAGAAAGGCAAAAAAGCAATCCCTGTTATCAAGGAACTCCCATTTGAAGGGATGTGACAAGTGAATTCCTAAGGGAGTATGTGCACAGAGTAGATGAAGGCAACCTTAAAGTAGAAGGCTCAAGTGTTGAAAGTGAAATAGACGTGAAAGTGAACAGGGAATAGAGCACCATGGGAACACTGCAAAAGATATTGAATGAGTTGAGTCTTGAAGGGAATCATGGATGTCAAGAAGCAGATATGAGCAGGAAAAACCCTGAAATATTGGAAATAGGGAATGAAAAGCTTGGAGATAGGAAATTTTGTGTTCTAAATGAGGAAGAACGAGCTAGAATGGCTGAGATATAGATTGTGTTGAGGGGAATAAAGTTTGAAAAGACTGCAAAAAGGTGAAGGGTTCAAATCATGAGGCATCTTAATTGTCAAGTACAGTACTTTATATTGGATCCCTCAAGTAACAGGAAACCACTGGTGTCTACTAACTATGGGGGTTGAGAGAAATGATCATTTTTCAATTTTTAATTGCTAATTGTTAGTTATTAATAGGTTTTTCCCCTTTCTATTTTCTCATCCAGAGACCAGTTTTTGAAATCTTTGCATGACAGGGGCTAAAAATGTTCTTGGTTGAGACCCAACCCAATTGGGAGAGTTTATTTGTGATTAAAGGGCAAAGGTGAATTATGGATCATTTTTCAACTTGGGGGGTCTTGTTTTCTTTTTCTTTTTTGCTTTTTTCTGAGAAATTGGGGTTAAGTGACTTGCCCAAGGTCACAGAGCTAGAAAGTGTTAAGTATCTGAGGCCAAACTTGAACTCAGGCCCTCCTGTCTTCAGGACTGGGGCTCTATCCACTGTGCCACCTAGCTGCCCCTACATCCAGTGATTTCCATGGTTATTTTGAGAATACCTTACCAAGTTAACCAAGAGAAACCACAATATCAATTTATTGGTGAATTGCAAGCACCATTAATAAATGGATTTTAAATTATCCCAAAAATTCTATCTCTCAGACTTTTCATTCACCTGAGAGGGAAATAAGTAGACCTGTTTTAGAAATTTCTTTAGCAGCTATGTGAAGAATGGATGGGAGGGCAGAGAAATTTAAGATAGGGAATCAGTTTAGAAGGCCATCCTAATAAATAAGAGCAAGATGTGATGAGGTCCTGAAACAATATGTGTAGAGGGATACGGCCGTGTATTAGAGATACTGTGAAGGTAGAACCACAAAGATTTAGCAATGGATTAGAGGTATAGAGTGAGTAAGGGTGATGGGTCACAGGGGCCCATCAAGGTTGAGAACCTAGGTCAGAGAAAGAGTAGCAGTATCTTCAAAAGCAATAGCAAATTTTAGAAGAGGGAGAAAGACAAGTTCTGTTTTTTGAATGTTGAATCTGAGATGGCTACATGACATATAGTCTTAAATAGTTGGAAATGCCAAACTGGAGCTTAGAAGAAAGACCGAGGTACTGGATGGAATAGTGAATAAATGACAGGACTTGGAGTCTGGAATATCTGAGTTTGAGTCTCATCCTGTGACATTTATTACATAAGTGAAGCTTGTAGAGTCATTTAACCTTGGAGATAATAATTTTCCCCACCTATAAAATGGGGACAATAATAATAGGTCCCTCACAGGGTTATTGGGATGTGCTTTTTAAATATAAAATACTATATTGCTGTTGTTGTTGCTAGTGTTGTTATTATATCCCACTGGCAATTCTGGAAATTGTTACAACCTCCAGTAATGCATTGTTCAGTTTCTACTGTTTTTTTTTTTAAATAATGTGCATTGATCTGTACGTCCAGGCTCCTTAAGCTATAGGTTCTAGAGGTAATCACCTGGTCCAGAATTGCCATCATAAACCTGTCTATTTTCACAAATAAATCTAGTGATATTGACCATTTGTTCAATGACTCTTTCTCAATATTATTGGCTAAGTTCTTGTGTCTGGCACTTTAGAAGGATTTTCAATTGCCCACTTGGATATTAGCCTTTTCCTAGAATATATCTAAAGGGAAGTCAACAGTGGTTACGTTTGACAAATACTCAACATATATCCATTATCAGCTTTGACTATTGATTTTTTACCTCACATCAGCTTGTTCCATCAAGATTTCCATAGGATTTGGATTTTGTTTTTTATACCATAACCTCCGAGAATATCCATCAATCTTTTCCTTCCTTTTTGGCATAGAACTGTTACATTGCTGCAGGTTCTTTGGAGTAATAATCTCTTTTTTAATAGAACATTTTTTGTTACGGTCTTTTTAAAATATGTTATGGTCTTTTATAGTTCTATTTGTGTCCATTAAAATGGCATTGTGTAATTGTTGATTGTTATAAATATGGTCACACATTCAGTTTTGAGTTTAGAATTCCAATAATTTTTTTTTATTTGTTTGTTTTTCCATATGTAGTTATAGTTTCCTGCTGATAGACTTGTGTTTGCTGTGTTTTACTTACCTGGAGGAAACTGAGGCATTTTTAAGTATCTTGTTTATCCATTGATTCAATATTATTTCTGGATTCAAGCTCAAATCCTTAAGTCTCTGTCTTTGTTTAGCATTTGTTATGAATTCAAATTTATTAAATCAAAATACTTTAATATCAAAGAGAAAATTTCTACAAAATGAAAGAGCTACTAATGAGTTTTGGGTGTTGGTATATAACTTGATATTATTTATGTAAAGTGATTAATAAGATGTTTTGGGTTTACTCCCTCTTTAATTTGGAAGTCCAATTTAATTTATTTAGGAGAGGCAATGATTGATTTAAGGCTAGCAGAATGATAATGGGCTTAAGTATGTCTCTGAAAAGGGGATATGAAAAATGCCATGTTTTATGGTATTTGTAACTGGTGGTGTGTTTTAAATGTTTTCCCATATGGACATATATTACTATTGTATTCTCAATAATGTTCCCCTTAAGTTCCTATCAACACCACCTTTGGGTTAAATATTTATCATGCCATAAATTGACTGTCAAATGACATAAATTTAAAGTCTCATAATCCTGATCATCCTCCTCTTGACATTCTCCAGCTTATCAATATCATTCTTTATAGGTATAATCTAGAACACAATATTTCACATGAGGTTTGATGAAAATAGAGTACAAGGGGACTCCCATCTTCTTTTATTCTAAAAAGTCATGCTTTTCTTCATGTAACCTGGGATCACATTAACAGCTCATACAGAGTTGGAAGGGACCTTCATGGTCATCTGGTACAGAAGGATAAAACTCACAAATTGAATGCTTTATACAGCCTCCCAACTCTCCCAAGTACAACAGAACCAGATTAAAATATAATCAGGAAATATTTAACAAAGTATAATACAATACAGCATAGATAATGATAATTTGTGATTTTCTAGATCAATATGCATCGTATTGAGTTTAACATTGCTCTGATACATCTCCTTAATTTTATAATTGATCAAATTGAGGTTCACAGGGGTCAAGTCATTTGCCCAAAGTTATATAGGTGAAGTGACAGAGCTAAGATTTGAAAGCAAACTATGTGTGTCTTAAGGCAACATTCTTTCCACATTCTCACATATACATATGAACAAAGAATGATTGAAAAATAATGGACTACATGATTAAAATCTGAAGTGCAGGAGTGAGTGGGGGACAAAAAAGAGAGACATCTCAACTTCTTTTGGGGTGTCTAAATTATAAAGAATAGAGTACTAGGTTTGGAATCTAGAGATATATTTGTAAATTCAAATACGGCCCCAAACACTAACAAGCTGATAATCCTGATGATCCTGGGCAAGTCACTCACCCTGTTTGTCTCAGTTTCTCATCTGTGAAATGACTTAGAGAAAGCAATGGCAAACCACAATTATATCTCTGCCTAGAAAACCCTCAAATAAGATTCTGAAGAATTTCACATAACTGAAAAGACCAAACAACAACAAACTCCTTTTTATCCAGGCATGATCCAGTACCAACTGAAACAAGATCAAAAGACTATAATAAAATAGCAAGCAAAAATAAAATAAAATAAAGTAGCAAGCACATTATCTCTTTATGAAATGTCTATTCTGACTTCCCATTATGACTTGAAATTATTAGTTTTTGAAGATTCTATCAGTGAAGCAAAGTCAGTCAATAAACATTTATAAAGTGCTTACTGGCTACCAGGCACTGGATACAAAGATCTAGAAAACATCACCAATTTTAGAAGTCTCTATCTAGGGCCAGAAAAGGACAATGTATATATGAAGTGAGTGGTTTATCACTAAAGGGATAGAACCTTGTAAACTTTTGTGTTGTTTGTTGTTGTTTCTTTGTTTTTCCCAGAGCAACTCAAGTCTGAATACTGTGCCTTAATGGAGTTGCACTTTTCATCAATGAAGGGAATACCAAGGAGAATGAAATCATAATGCACAAAATATTGAAGTAAGAAAGAGAATTTTGACCCACTAGGGACATATAACTAGTTAGGAAAAAGTTCCTGTCTAGTTAAAGCCAAAATCTATTGAATCAATGATTTTCAGTGAGCCATTAAAAAAAATGACACTTTGACCATTAATGTTGTTTGAAGGTAATAATTCTGCTGTAAAAATCCTCTTTTTAGGTCTGAAAAAAAAAGAAACTAAAACCACACTGAAATAGAATAGCCAAGCCTTTTGGTTTTAAATTAACCAATTTGAGATACATTTTTTAGGTTGTATGTGTGTCTATGTAAGACAGAGAGAAAGATGAACATGAATATATTTGTATATATATGTATATATTTAGATGTTTATATATATGCAGATATAAAAAATTAGATCAGTTTCAAGTTAAATATATAGGATGTGTTTCTTTATAGACATCGATATTTTTGCATGTACACATATATATATTTATGCATGTTATTGTTGAATCCTTTCAGTCACATCTGACACCATTTAGGGTTTTCTTGACAAAGATACTTGAGTAGATTTGCCATTTACTTCTCTAGCTCATTTTTACAGTTTAGGAAACTGAGGCAAACAGGGCTAAATGACTTGTTCAGACTTACACAGCTAGTAAGTGTTTGAAACCCATGAAGAAGAGTCTTTTGGATTCCAAGCCCATTGTGTGTGCATGTATGTTTAAATATACACACAGAGGCACATGCATACATGTTTATACATTTCTATATATGTGTGTATTTATACGCACAGACATATATATAGACACACACACGCACACACACACACACATATATATGTTTTTATCTCTATAAATAGAGAGATAGATATATACTATCCATCTACTCAAATCTTATCCATTATTCATTCAAAGTTTAAAATCTTTAGCCTGGGCTCCTCTAAGAAATACTCTTACCTTTTAATTTTCATCTGTTTTCATAATTCTATAGCAGGTACAGTTTGATTTTACTGGAATATTTCTTGTTTCATGGTCTCTTTGATTTATTTGACCCATTCTCATTTTCAGGCAATTGGATTCTTGAATAAGTTTTGCTACTGTCTGTTGGAATTTATTAATTCTCATTTTCCCTCCTCTCTAGTTGTTGTTTCCTTTGAAATAACATTTTGTTATTTCTTGTTTGATTTCTTGAAAGTATCCTTTTAGTCTTTGTGCCCAAAACACTCTTTTCTCTCAGGTTGTACTTGGACTTGTGTAGTTACTTGTTTTTTTTTTTGCCCTGTTTTATTCTAAAACTTTTTGTGTTAACTATGGTTTATAATTTACTCCTGGATACCCAGAAGACAGTTAATAATTATTCATTGATAGGCTTTTTTGTGTTTGACTATTTTGAGTTATATTTCTAAAGAAGACTGATTTGAACAGACAACCCAAACTTGAGTCTAAAAAGTCTTCTGAATATAGTTGTCACATCACCCAATCTAAAACATATTCTTAATCACATAGTCTCTATTTCCCACTGCATTTTTTATAGCAATCTGTGAACAAGAAAAAAAAAGAAGAAGAAGCAGACACATCTTGTTGGGAGCTATTTATAGAAAGTTTCTGATAAATTGAAGCTATGTACTGATTGCTTCTGAAAGGCAGGTCAGTGAAAAATCTGCATATGACATTCTATATTCAACAGTTGTTAGGAATAAGAAGGATTTTTTTTTATTGGTCATTCAAATAAAGGCTATACTAAGCAGCATTTGAAAATGAAGTCTACATAGATTAACTATCAGATATAATATGAACTTAAAAAAAAACTAAACATATAGGGACCAGAGGAATTTGGACCCCATTATTTCAACTCATAAGTTCATAGTTTTTGAATTAGAAAGGACTTCAGAGGGCTATTGATTACAACCTTTCCATTTTAAAGAAGTGAAAATCAAGACACTGTAACGTTGTATGTCCACCTAGAGTCATAAAGATTTTTAATAAAGTAAAATTTTATTCAAGTCTTCTGATTCTAAGCACAAGATTCTATTTACTATGTCATGCTATCTCTTCAAATCAATTTTATTCAATAAAAATTAACCAGGACCAGCTAGTTGGTGCAATGGATAGAGCACCAGCCCTGAAGTCAGGAGGACCTGAGTTCAAATCTGTCTTCAGACACTTAACACTTCTTAGCTGTGTGACCCTGAGCAAGTCACTTAATCTCAATTGCCTAATCAAAACAAACAAACAAAAAAAAATAGCCAACAACTTATCATGTGAAAGGCATTGTGCTGGACAGGAGATATAAATGTTTAAAGATAAAATTGTCCCTTCCTTCAAGGACATAGTATGGCAAAAGCAAGAGCTATTCTATGTTTTCTCCCTACCCAGAATTACTTCCCCCAAAAAATAAAAATGGTAAATCAATATGATAGTTCCCAACCTTCCCCTTTCTGCATCTTTAATTCTTCTTGCTTGCCTTTTTATCCTTCACAGTCACTTTGTTGTTCCCTTCCAGAACCTGTACTTAGTTGTTTTTTTTTTAATTCATTCACAATAAGGTAAACATGCTGAAACTCTTTCAAGTGTTCTCCCTCCTGAAGTCACTTGTGTTTGAACAATGATAAGGGGACCTGGTATGGTAGATGGAGCATTGAATAGAAAATCAGATTTCCTGGGCCTCTACTCATTCATTAACCTACTGTGTCATCATAGGATAATCTCTTCACCTATTTAAATCTTTATTTCCTCATAAATAAAATGACAAGTATGGACCAGATTATCTGCAAGGTTTCTTTCTGCTCTAACAATAAAGTATTGACCTGTAAATTTATAATTATTCTCTGTGGTGCCATGGATTTCACTGGGATTCTGAATTCACACTGGTTGGTGGTTGTCTAATCTTCCTGAACATAAAGTTTCCAGTATCCATCCTCAAAAAAGCATTCTTGTTCTCATGCAAGCTAATATTCTTAAATAACAAATATTTCTCTAAGAGGCTGCAGATATATGGAAACTGAAAATGCTTATTTAAATGAGGTCACATTTGGACAAACTCAAACAGTTTTTCAATGCAGCTACCCTGGCTTGTTTTCCAAGGTACTGGAACAAAATGCCCATACAAAGTCCTATGGGAGCAAATGTTCCTATCATCATCAACACAATCATCTTTGTTATCATCAAATATTTAATGAGTTCTTTGTATATATTAGGTGCAGAGAATATGGAAAAGACACAATTCTTGCCCTAGAAAGATCAACTAATAATGAAAGAAATCAGACATCCAGAGATACTAACCAAAGTCATCATATTGTAAGTGCAAATGAGTACAGACTTAAGTTCAAAGGAGGGCAACCTCAACCAGGGCTAGAGAAGCTGAGGAAAGCTTTTTAGAGGGAATTGACCTTAAGATGGGTCTTAAAGATCCAATAGTGTAAGTAGAAAAGATTGAAAAATAGATTCTAAGTAGGAAAACAAAATGAAGAAAGGCATGGAAACAATTTTAAATTACAATAATAAAGATAATATTAGAATTTTAAAGAAGAAATGAAAAGCAGAGGTCATTTAGTCTAACCTCCACCCTTTTATGTGAATCTCCTCTCCAAAATCTCTTAGAGGACATTATGTATCCTTTGATTAATCTCTTTCTCCAATGAGGAGTTAATACACTTTTAAGATAGCCATTTAACTTTTGGATAACACAATTATTAGAAAATGCATTTATATATTAATATAAAATTATCTTATCTGTAACATTTATAATCTATTGGTTCTAAATTTTCCATCTATTAGGACATGGAATTTGTTTTCATGTAATTAAAAGTTATTGAACCCATGCTATCTCCAGTGATCACCATTTTCTAAGAATCCATAAAGATCTGCTTAGAAATCAGTTCAAGAAGCTTTGTAAGGTTGGTATAAACCTCAATAACACATCATTTCAGTATCTATCATTGTTGTTGCTTTCTTAGTTTTGAACATTGGAATAATATTTATCCTTCTAATAGTTTACTCATTTTCCATGTTTCCTCAAAGATTACTGATCATGGGTCTTTGATAGCATCTGCAATTTCTTTCAGTACTTTGTTAAGTAATTATCTAGTTCATGAGGCTAAATTCATGTAAAGTTGGTAGGTATTACTTGCGTATAATAATTTTAATTTTATCTTGTCTTTAAGGTTTGCTCTATTTTTCTCATATTGAGGATCATTTTCTCATAGCAGCCAGGTGGCCTAGCAGATGGAGCACAAAGCCTGGAATCAGGAATTCATTGATTCAAGTTTAGCTTCAGACATTTACTTGACATTTTAACCCGAGCAAATTAATTAATCTCTATTTTCCTCAGTTTCCTTATCTGTAAAATAAGGAAACTATGACACCTACATCCCAGGTGGCTGTGAGAATCAAATGAGACAAACATTGTAAATAACTTCGTTCCTAGGATGTAGTAGGATTATATCAATGTAAATTATTATTTTTCTTGATTTTTATTTAATAGTGAAGCAGAAATAGTTATGAATTCTCTGTTCTATCATCATCTGCTGACTACAGGTTATCCTTTCCTTGTTCATCATGTTCCTTTTTTGGGCATTACTGATGATGAGTCAGGAGTTAGAAAAGATTCAACATTAGGGAAGTCCAAAGCACATTCTTTTAAAAGTCATTGCTTTTCTCTAATAAATCCCTTTGCTTTATATGTAAGTAATAAAAGAAGGCACTAGTCAGGAGCAATTCTTATATAAAATAGGGCCACAGTGTCCATTTTGGTGTGAACAATCAAATTCTGCAAAGATCTGGAGACAAATTCTAGAGAAATTTGCTTAATTGAGCATCCAGGGAAAATAAAGAGCTGTATTCAGCAGTCTGAAAGGTGTCTTCAACAACCACTCAAGGAACCAAAGGAAATTGGATTTTTCTTCCCTGATTCATTCCTCACATAACCTTGATTGCAGAAGACAAGAAAAAAAAGCAGATAAATGACTTTAAAGAATATTTAAATATAATTTTTAAATTGATGAACAGAGGATATTTTCATATGAATTTATAGAGGGCCTTTGATATTCCAGGGACAGTGCTAGGAAATGGGAATACATAGAAAAAAATAAAGAAATCTCTGACATTAAGAACCTTACATTCTTCTAGATGATAATGTAGTTTTAGGTCCTGAAAACATTACCCAGGCATGATGATGTGCATTGATCCCTGAACAATGTAAATTTAGATACTGGTTTTTCCAAATGTATTATAGGTGTTGCTTCCATTTAATTTATGATGGTACAATCAGCTTTAACCCCACCCCTGTATCTATTCAGCTGCCACATTTTACTAAAGCCAATTGAAAATGTCCAAACATCTTCCTGCTTGAACATATTTGCAAGCAATATTTCAATATGGATGATAAGCTGAAATACTATGTAACGTGTTCGGTGATATCTTGTAGCATTATTTCAAATATCATCAAAATCTGCTAGTTGCTTTGGATGTTATGGTAGGATAATCAAGCATACTGACAGATCAGAAAATGCAAAATGCTAAATGATTGAACTGAAACTTGGACTTTGCTTTATTTTTCTTTTAATTTTAAGAGAAGCAGAAATGGAAATTAATTTTCCAAAGAGAGATTTTCTAAAATTACCTTGATAATCATATTTGGAATTCTCTTGATGCATGTAGCTTCCATGTTGGAATTTTAGACTCAGTTAAGCATTAGTATATCCTTCATTAACTCTTGCATGCTACAGAGAAGTCTCTCACTAAACTCAAAAAAAGGAATCATTGAAGGATTTTTAGCTGAAAAACAAAGGCTTATTATAGCAGAGCTGAACTTGTCACTGAGTCATAGTTAACCTTGTGACAATTGACTTAATTGTTTTCTGATTGGGAAATGTTATTGTTACTCCCAAAATAGAAAGCTTAACAAAACAAAGGGAAAACAGTGAGCAATTCTGCTATGGTGTTTTAATTCATTCAAAACAGCTGGGGAAATGAATGTTTCTATGCAAAGATGTAGCCAACTTCCAAGAAATATTAGATGCTTGGAAACCTGGCGAAACGTTTACTGGTCTGCTTGCCAGTTATACAGATGAGAAACTAACAACCTAAGTACCTGCAATACTAAGTACTGAGCAGTATTCTTTCCTCATCCTACTTGAACCAGGGCCCGGTTGTCCTTGATGTCAACAGAGCAAAGTGAATTGTCTCAGAGGGCAGAAACCAGGTACTACATGACCAGAAGAAAGATTACCCACTATCTCCAAAATTACTCAAGGAAACATTATGGTCAGGATCCAACTAGGGAAGAGAAATGGTGGGCAAGGAGAAATCTTCTGCTATGTAAAGACCTGTATAAGTGCCATGTTTAATCAAATGTGTTCATTAGACAAAGCTGGGAAGGATAACTAATATACTAGATAATATTCAATACCCCAAAAGATTTGGATATGGCTAGAATATTGAACTGAATCTAATAAGATGAAACTTAATAAGAATAAACAAAATATATTAGCTATTTCCTTTGTATGTATATATCTGGGGAGGGGGTAATCTGTTTATTTGTTTATATAAATAATTCCATCCACTATTGTAGATTTGAAACAACAGTAATGAGGGGTTATGTGATTTCCCTGGCTATGATCATTTAATCCTATGTGTCAAAGAAGGGATTTGAATTCTGTCTTCCTGAAATCAAAAATTAGTTTTATAGCCATGTTGCCATGCTACCTCTTTTCACCTTGCATTCAAAGTCCTTTGTTTGGGTTCAATCATCTGAGTTCACAAATATAAGATGAAGGCTATATAACTATATTGAAATTTATCTAAAAATAATCATAATAATAATTCTAGAGGTTTCCATACAAAATAAGAATAACAGTGTGATGTAGAAAACAAAAAAGTTGATGTCATCTTGCACTGTATTTACTGTTACTTTGGAGTATAACCTTTGATAATTCTATTGTATTATTCCCTAGTTGGAAAAAATTTTGCTCAGTATGACATGTCATAATTTAGGAAGGACTGAAAAATGTTAGAAAGTATTTAGAAGACCAGCATGGTGAATGGTAATGAGTCCAAATTAGACAAATATTCTGGAAAAACCAGGGTGTGTTTAACTGGAGAAGACTCCAATGGGTCCTGATTGTTTTGTTGGAGTATTTGGAGGACTGTCATAAGGGATGTTAGAGGAAATGAGACTTGTCCTGTTTGGTTCTAGAGGAAAGAATGAAGAGAACTTTCAATATGGCAAAATTTAGTTTAATATGGGGATGGGGAGGTGGGACCCTGATAGTGAAGGTCATCCCAAAGTGGAATGAGATGACTCAGAAGTTATAGGTCCTCCTTCACTGGGAGTTTAAGGTGGAGACTGAATTCCCACTTACTGGATATATTGCAATAGAATTTTTTTTAGGCTAAAATGGATAAGAGGGCCACAGATATACCTTCCAAAATGAAAATTTGGTGATTTGGGTTATTGACAAGTTACAGTACCTTAGTATTACATAGCTGAAAGAATGTGAGAAGCCTTCTAATTCAACCTTTGAGGAAAATTAAAGTGTAGAATGAAAAAAAAAGGTCAGGAATACAGAAGGGTACATTGAGTCTACTGAACTTCTCCATTTTAGGGAACAATTTCCTTCTCTGACAGTATTATTCTTCAGATCATGAAGCCAAACTCCTACTGGGAAGAAATGTGATATATAGTAGAAAGGTAATCAGGAATCAGGACACTTCAGTTCAAATCATACCACTGCATTAATTCATGTATTCAGGTTGTCATTACTGAGTAACTTTCTATAAGTTCATCTTCCCTTTCTGGTCATCAGGAATTATATGAAAATATTGAAGCAGATGATCTCTAAGGTCCCTATCAAGCCCAGATCTTGTGAGGTGCTATTACCCTGAGTACAAAATCCTTCGATCCTGATAGTATGCCTTAAAAGAAGGAGCATTGGAGTTAGAAACTAATAGTCATAAATTTGAAACTTGGTTTTCCTATTTACTGTCTCTGAAACTTTGGACAAGCCATGTAATACCATTGAATCTCAGTTTACTCATCTGTGAAATGACAGTGTTGGCCCTGATAATTTTAAAAAACTAAATATAATGATTCTATATTATATATTTGTTAAAGGTGATTAACTCATACCTCCTAAGCATCTTACCTCACTTCTTATCTGTAATTTTAACTTGATACAATGATCTTGATTATTGATGATTTTCTTTAATAGATGAATTTGGGTGTCATATCAGTAATTTGAAAAATAGGGAGATTCAGGGCCATTGTGGGAAAGAACCAAGACCCTATCTACCTGTGGAAAAAATAGAAAGAGAACTGTGTTGGTCCATCACTGGGGCCAAAGGATGGCCCCATTTCACATTCATAGAATGTCTTCTTCAAAATGGCCCTGCTGGGATATAAGTTGCAGATTTTTAAAGAGAGGATACCGATTAGAACTCTAACAGAGCTGCCTAGAGGCATCTACTTGAAAAGACTTGACTTTTTGAAACACTTGATTGTCAGTATCAAAACAGCCTCTTTCAGCTGAGTGGGGAGATGTGATAGGTCAGAATGCAGCCTATTTTTAGCTTGAAAAACCACTGAACCAGAAAAAAAAAAAAACTATAAAAGCTTGGCTGCCATAACAACACGCAAGTCTTAAGTTTCTGTGTTGGAGATCGTCACGACATGTTCCCTGAAAATCTGGGGCACATATATCCTAGAAACGTGGTTTTTGGAAGGCTGCCTTTTCCATGATTTACGGTCTCTCCCTCAAGAGGCCTTGAGCCTTTAGTCTGGATTATAAACCAATCGCTCATGAGACTTCAAATGGAAAATCCTTTGGAGGAAATAAGTTTCTTCTATTCCTCCGTAGTGTTACTCTCTGGGAAGACAATTCTTTTCGAATAATGGGAGTGCTTTTCAAAGGGGCTCATTTAGTCAATGAAGTTAATGTAATGCCCTTCTTAAACCTTTTCTCTTTCATGAATACTTGCCTATAATATATAAAGTCTGTGTAGGCAGGGATCATCTCAGTTATGTCATTGCATCTCTATTGCCTTTACAAAGTGCCGGGCATGTAATAGGCATTTAACAAATGCATGGTGATTTATTTATAGATGGAACCCATGCAAATTGTAGGCCATACCATATGGCACTTTGCACTAAGTGGGGCTATACATACAAATTTAGTACTTAAACATATATTATTTGTTTTTTTTCTCTTTTTTTGTGCCTGAGGTGTCTCAGTGGATAGTATGCTAGTCCTGGAGTCATGAAGATCTGAGTTCAAATCCATTCTCAGATACTTATTAGTCATGTGACTCTAGGAAATCATTAAACCTCTATTTGCCTTAATCCACTGGAGAAGGAAATGGCAAAATGCTCTAGTATCATTGCCAGGAAAACCCAGACAGTCACATCCATCCCAGATAAATGTAAAATGAGGGGAGCATACTTGTCAAAAAGATTTCTGGCTTTTCCTTTGCAAGCTGCACAATTGTTCATTGAAAGAATAGTATGGTCCAGAGGGGCACAAAGAGTAGGTAGGACATTACTGAACACAGCCAGCTTTTTTGTATGTTACTGTTGTCTTGCTTCTTCCTGCACCATTCTACCCCCCCCCCAACTCAGGTTATCTACTGTGTAAATCCTTTGAAGGGAAGGAGATCTTATTCTCTTTTAACTATAAAATTAATAGAAAATATAGATTATTATCTCCTAACCCTTCTGAAGTCAGGAAGTTCCAAGTTCAAATATAGCATCAGATACTAGCTGAGTGACCTTGGAAAAGTCATTTAATCTGATTCATTTTCAGTGTCTTCAGGTGGGAGATTCAAAAGATATAATACAAGTAAAAAACTTTAAGAATCTTAAGGCACATGTAGGAGAGGGAGGAGAAAAGGGGGGGATTGGAACACAAGGTTTTACAAGGATCAATGGTGAAAAATTATCCTTATGTATGTTTTGAAAATAAAAAGCTTCAATAAAAAAGGGGAAAAAAGAAATTTACAAATCAAAAAAAAAAAAGAATTTGAAGGCACAATATGTCTATTATGCTGATGAGGATGTTGATGGCTGTGTGATTAACCCTGGCCAAATTAACCTCTGAGCACAGTAAGCAACACTCTAAAATTACAGAGAAGGTGTAGATGTGCATAGGTAGAAGAAATTTCCTCACCTGAGATTTTTGTATACTTACAAAGTTACAAATCTAATCCTATCTTCCATTCTATTAGTCAATGGTTAAATTTTTATTAAGCACCTACTATGTCCAAGGCACTGAGCCTGTAAATAATGTAAATAAAGGCAAGACATATTCCCTGCTCTTGAGAAGTTTCCAATCTGACCCAGAGATTATAGAGAACAATAAATACCCAACCCAGAATCCAATGTCTAAAATACATATCCATAACTTAAAGAGGGATAAAAATGATTTGGGGAGCAACAGGTCTGCGTCACTTAACCTTTATATAGCACTTTACAGTTTGCAAGACAGTTTACACATATAATCTCATTTTATCATCACAAAAAGCCTGGGAGTCAGGTGTTGTTATTATCTCCATTTTACAGATGAGTAACCTAGATGTCAGCAAAGAATAGGTTCAGGCTAATAACCTAGAGAGAGAGAAACCTTGTTTTGGCTAGTGGTTCTCTTCATACAGAAAATCACCCAGATATGCGATCATTTTATATTGGATAACTGCTGTCCACCCCCACCCATTTGCAGTCTCACATATTTTGTGGGTTCTGAATGGTGTTCAGTAATGAAAGCCGAATAACAGTTTCCGCAATTGGAAACAGTGCTTGCAATTTGCCTGGAAAACATAACGTCTCTCTGAATATCTACTTGTTTCTGGCATTAGTGGATATCAAGAGAATGTGGCCAATTTCTAAACAATAAGATTTGGCAAAGAGAGAGAAACAGAAAGAGAACCAGAGACAGAGACAGAGACAGTCAGAGATAGAGACAGTGAGACACACAGAGAGACAGGGAAAAAGAGAGATAGAGAAAGACAGAGATAGACAGAGAGACACACAGAAAGAAAGAAAAAAAGAAAGAAAGAAAGAAAGAAAGAAAGAAAGAAAGAAAGAAAGAAA
>JAJPUD010000825.1:66037-105247 GCA_023553655.1 Myrmecobius fasciatus
AAAGAAAGAAAGAAAGAAAGAAAGAAAGAAAGAAAGAAAGAAAGAAAGAAAGAAAGAAAGAAAGAAAGAAGAAAGGAAAGAAGGAAGGAAGGAAAGAAGGAAGGAAGGAAAGAAGGAAAAGAAGGAGGAAGAGAGGGAGGGAGGAAAGAAGGAAGGAAGGAAGAGAAGCAGGAAGAGAGGGAGGGAGGAAAGAAGGAAGGGAGAGAGGGAGGGAGGGAGGGAAGAAAGGAGGAAGGGAGGAACAGAGAGAAGGAAGGAAGGAAAGAAGGAAAAAGGAAGAAAGAAAGAAGGAAGAAAGGAAAGAAGGAAGGAAGGAAGGAAAGAAAAGAAAAAAAAAAACATTTGTCATTTTTAGGTCTCTCCTCCTATGAGCATGATAAACATCTCTGCGCAGGTTATATCTATGTCCCCACCAAAGCCTAAACAAGGAACAATTAATTACTGCATTATTCCCATTATAACACAAGGAATTAGTGCACTCATTAAATAAGATCTTGGTTACTGCATTATTGTTTAGGATAACTATTCATTACTTTATGTTTTTTAAAAGAAATACCAGTGTAGAAAATGAAATAATAGGAAGATACTGGCCAATGCTAACTCCCTGCAGGGTATGTGAAATTTAAGCATATTATCATTAGCTGACAGAGACTCCAATCTCTAAATGCAGGAGATCTTTGAGTTTAGACAACATAGGAATATAAAAGCTTACTTAATGACTGAACAAACTGTTCCTGATAGAAAAAATTAGTCTGTATTGTGTGTTCTTTTTTATTAACTGTGGTATCCGTAAGAGTTGAGCTCTACCAGAAAAAGATTTTAATTCAAAGTGTGCAGTCCTGGTGCATCTACAGAAGAGAGAAGGGTAAAATCAGCCCAGAAGAGAGATTCATTAGTTCTGAGAATTTTTTGCATCACATGAATTGGATCTGACTCAATTAGATTATAAATTCCTCAAGGTAGGACCTGTAAATAATGTCCATTGATTATCTGCTTGATAGATTGTCACCACATTGGACCAGTTTATAACTGAGTATAGCCTCGTGGTGATAAGAATAAGTCATAAAGAATCACAGAACCCACAGAGACATGATGTTAATTCCCTGAATCCTGTTTGGTTTCAAGTAGGTATTTCTCAAAATCTGCTCATCAAGCACTATCAAGAACTATTATTTGGATAATAGTTTCCTATTATCTAAAGGGAACTATTAATTGGATAATAGTTCCCTATTACCTAAAGGGAACTATTATTTGGATAATAGTTCCCTATTATCTAAAGGACCAACTTTGCTGATCATTTAAAACCTTATTCAACCGAGATCCAACCTACCTTTCCAGTGTTATCATATATTGCTTGAAAATAAACGTTTCCCTGTAGGCATTTTTTTTAATCAAACCTTTTCTGATCCGTTCTCCTTCAGCTGCTGGCATCTTCCCACAAATTACACAATAACTATTCTGTATATTCCTGTACATGTTTAGTTTGTCTTCCATAATAAAATGAAAGCTCCTTGAAAGCAAGGATTATTTAATTTTTGTCTTTATATGTCCAGCATCTAGCACAGTTCATGGAACAAGAGATGTTTTATAAATGTTTGCTGACTAATTGATTGATTCATTGACATCCAACAAGGTCTTTCTTTTCAGAGAAAGTCTAAATTACATTAACTTTGCCTAGTCCATAAGCCCTTCCCTTCTAATAAGTGTTATGGAGTTAGAATCTTTCTTTTAGAGCTTAAAAGAAAGTGAGCTACCTGTGGCATGGAGGAAATGATACTGTGGTGGGAGAAATGTTGTTATACTTTAAACCTATAATGCATATAAATGGAAACCATGAACACCATCAATATTAAATTATAAATAAAACAAATCATTCCTAGTTCACTGTGAAAAAAAATGTTGTATCATTTTTGCGTCAGGTTTGCCTCCCCTAATTTCAGGGAATATTTTTACTCTCATTACTGCAATTTACATTTCTCATCATCTGAAGTCATTATCTCCCTCACTGCAAGAGCACCAGGTTCTCACAATTTATACTCATTTCCCGGAAAATGTTGGTCAATATCCCCTTATTTGTGGAAAGTAAGCCATTAGCAGAAAACAGTTTCTTCTTCACAATGAGGCAGTGAAGAAAAATAGACCACTGGACTGGAAGTCTGCTTACAATTTCAGTAAATAACTAAGTGACCTCTTGCAAATCATTGCACCAATAGGGACCTCAGTTTCATCATCTGTAAAAACAGTAGCACTTCCTCAATATTATAATATCATGATTAAATAAAATTGTGCATATAAATAATTTTGTATATGGGAAAGTGCTATCATAAATGTCAGCTAAGTATGCACACAAACCAGCTGATACACCATATAAATTTGTATTTATATATACATAAGATCCAGGGAAGCTAGAAGATATGATCTATGGAGTGTTGGGGTTGAAGTCAAGAAGACTCATCTTCCTGAGATCAAGTCTGGCCTCAGACACTTACTAGCTGTGTGACCCTGGGCAAGTCATTTAATCCTGTTTGCCTGTTTCCACATCTATAAAATGATCCACAGAAGGAACCTTAGTCAACTGAGATCCAACCTACCTTTCCAGTTTTATCAGACATTGCTTGAAAATAAACTTGTTTCCCTATGGCGAACCCTTCCAGTATCTTAGCTAAGAAAAGCTCACAAGAAGTCATGAAGAGTTGGATATTACTTAAGAAAATACATATATCTATACATGTATGTATATTTATGTATGTACATGTATCCCTATATACTCTCATAACATAATCACATGAACATTGCTAAGCGAGACCACACCTGTGATTTCAGTGATGAAGGGAATCTTTGGTGAAAAACCTGCCTCTACTAAGTCAGGTTGACACCTTCTTTACAAATTACAGTTTTACAGAATTGTCCAGAACAATACAGATATTTTTAATGACTTTCCCCACGTGGGATAACCAATATATTTCCAAAATAGGCCTTGGATTCAGATTAACTCCTAGCTTAACTCCCTATTTCACTCTAGCCTTATAAATATAGGACAGATGAATTCATATCTAGGAGTTAAGCTAGGCAGGAGTCTTATGGGAGATAGAGAGTTAATAATTCTTTAATTCTTTTCCACTCTCCCATTGTCTTAGAACTAAGATCCAAATGACATTTGAAAATGAGACCAGAATAATCTTGCCCTCAAAAACACTCTTTTTGGATGAGTGACATCTTTACTCAGTAATTCTAATGCATTTTATTATTATTATTTGAAATCATCAGATCAGGGTGTAATTGAATAGATCTCCTTTTATAAATTAATTCCCTGGGGCAGCTAGTTGGTGTAGTGGATAGAGCATCAGCCCTGAAATCAAGAGGACTCCACTTTAAATCTGGTCTCAGACACTTAACATTCCCTAACTGTGTGATCCTGATCAAGTCACTTAACCTCAATTGCCTCAGCAAAAAAAAAAAATTAAATTAAATTAAATAAATTAATTCCCTTTCATCCATAATTTCTTCTGCAATCAATCAGTATATAACACCATATTCCATAATATTTTCCTTGATTTTGTGCTTGGTTTGGGGGGCAGGTTCCCATTGATGTTGAAATGTATCTGACAACTCTAGAGAATGCTCAAGAGTGTGACAGAGTCTAATATACATGTGACAAAAAAGGGCTTGATGCACTCCTTCACTATGGATGTCCTAATCATTTTGTTCATGGTAGATATCAGGTTTCCCAACATAAGGTAAGAACAAGAAAGAATATGTATATAATTAATCATGATGTGTGTTGTAGTTTATTCTTTTTTGATTCTTTATAACTTCTTCAAGAGATGATCATCTCCCAGCTAAAGCATTAGAATCTAGCATATACGTATTGAGCAGACACTAAATTTCATAAGACTTCAGAAGTCGTCCATGGATTCTAACTCTCACCTCCAACGTGGTCAAATGGTAGCTATCCAGCCTTTCGTTGGAAATCTTTATTGACATGGAATTCACCTCCCAACATGACAGCTCAACTCATGACTGAACAACAACAAAAGCTAGAAAATCCTGCCAACAATTACAGTCCAAATCTACATCCTTCAATTTTCCACCCATTGCTCCTACTTCTGACCTCTGGGAACCAGAAGAATAAGGATTATCCTGCTTCTGCCACACAGTTTTTCAAATACTTGATGACAGCTATCATTTCTCCGTGTAAATTTCCACATCAGTAACCTAAACATCTCCAGGTATTTCAACTTATCTTTACGTTGACTTTTCATTGACTTGTCACTCTTCACTGGACACACTTCAGCTTGTCAATCCCCTAAAATATTACATCCAGGATTGACCACAATATCCTAGATATGGTATCATACAGCCAAAATAAAGAGGATTAGAGGCTCCCTTATTATAGACTACAATCACATTAAAGCAGCCCAAGTTTGCATCAGCTTCGGAAGCTATCACTTGAAATTGTTAATTCATGTTGGATTCATGCCATAGGAAAAGCAAACAAAACATATATCTTCCTCATAAATATTTAGGAATCATCACTATTTACTAGTGTGGTTGATTGTTATTACTGATAAACTCCTGTGCAAGGCCTAAAAATCATAGAGTTAGAGATTTATTCCTGTTAGAGACCCTCCATAAGATCCTAAAGAGGTAGTGACTAGGATCCAGGGCACTATTTCCCAGATTCTACCAGCTTCTGGTAAATTATCCTGATGAGAGTAATTGATACAGTAGATGTGCTTAAACTACTCTTTGTGAATGTAGAGAGCAGGTCATATGGGGAGGAAAAAATCTCCTCTGTATCCTATAGAATGAAGAGTGAGTGTTGTAAAGATAGTGACCTGGGTAAGAAGTGATCTTTCTGTTGGAATACATGTATTAGTCATTTCTGGTTGTCTCACGCAGATGTTAATTCTTAAATAATTCAAAGAGTTTATAGCACAGATTTTTGATAATTTGTAGGCATTTCTGGGAAAGATTTGTACCTTTGTTATATCTTTCATATATGCCCCCTTCTCTCATCTGAAATTGCTATCAGGCTGCTTCTGGACTTCATTGCCTCAACTATTATAACAGTCTGCTGATTAATTTCCCTAATTCATATCTCCTACTATAATCCATCTTCTCCTCAGCTGTCAAAATAATTTCTCTAAAGTTCAAACCTAACTGGGTCAGCCTTCCCCCATTCAATCCAATCCAATGGCTCCTTATCACCTCCAGAATCAAAGACAAAGTCTTCTGTTTTTATTGCCTTTCATCACCTCATGTTTTTCGGCTTTTGACTCATATCATACTGCACATGCTCTGTCATTTAATAACACTGGCCTCCTTGCTATTTCCTCATAGACACACTCTCTCCAAACACTGGCCATTTCTGCTGCTTGTGCCCTGTGCTTAGAATTCTCATTGTCTACTCATGTCCACTTCCAGTGTTTCCTGGTTTTGTTCATTTCACAGCTATAATACCACCTCCTACAAAGTGCCTTTTTTGATTCCCATGTTAGTCTTCCCTCTTTTGCTTATCTCCAATTTATCTTGAACAAAGCTTGTTTATGTAGTTATTTTCATATTATTTTCCCCTTTAGAGTATAAATTTCTTGATGGTAGGGACTGTTTTTTTTCCATTTTTTGTATCCCTCACACTTAATATAGTGCCCAGAACATAGTTGGCATTCAACAAATGCTTATTGACTTTCTTCCAGTTCTCCATCACCACTCCATGATTCCTCAACAAGTAGAGTGAGTAGATCAGCCACCACATTGCCAATACTTCCTCAAAACCTGGACATTACTTGATTCACCCAAGGAGATCTAATTTCATTTAAGGCAGTTCATACATTTTCTGTCTGTGTCCTTTCTCTCTTTAAATTTCAACTCCCTGATACTTTTTCTTCTAGTGTTTTTATTATGAAGATCATTATTTTTAATAGAGAAAAGAGGAAAACTACTGTTCCATAATGTGTTTTTCCCCTACGTCATCCCTTAGTATTGTTTTATCTTGTCTAACAGTCTGATCCATCTCTTCCTTGTCCTTATTCACAAGAAAATTTAGAAAGTCTGTCTTAGTGGACTTTATTATTTTTGAAAGTGTAATTTTCCTTGGGTTTTTGGCATCTCTTATACTCTTCCTAAAGAACTGTTCCACTTTTTGTCTTTTGCCATTAACCTCCCTTTCCTTAGTTCTATCTATCTTGATGAATGACCTTTTGAAATCTTAACAAAGAGCTCTCTGTATAGGTATGTCAGTCTCTGGAGGCACTCACCCTTTTATACAGAGTTGCTCGTCCCTCTCAATTTAACTTCTATTCTAGAGTTTCAGGCCATGAGAACTTTCTCTTTATTCTGTCATTGTTTCAGGAAGCGATCTAGTTATATCTGCTCTTCCCTGCTTATCTCCCATTCCAAACCAAAATCATATGTTTTTTCTCCAAGTTTCCAGTCAAACAATCAATCAATATACATTTATTAAATGCTTTCTTGGCCAATAAGTGACACAGTAAATTTTCTATTGAGACTCCTGTTTACCTCAGTTTCCTCATAAAATAAGCTGGAGAAGGAAATGGTAACTTCACTAACCCACTTCACTAACTTTGCCAAGAAAACCCCAAATGGAGCCACAAATCATGTGATACAACTGAAAAAACTGAACAGCAAATCCACATTGTGTGCCAGACACTATGCTAAGTACTGAGGATACAAAAATAAACCAAAAAATTAAAAAAAATAATATTTTCTGCCCTCAAGGAGTTCATAAGCTAGTGGGATCTAAGTTTCCAAATTTCTAATCTCTCCAAATATCTCTTAATCATATTTTCATGATTTTTTTCCTTGGGGAAAGGCAAATTTTACAGTATAAAATGTAGCTATTTAGGTTAAAAAATACCTTCACAACTATTTTGAGCTATCCACAGTTTACTTTGGATTAAAAATACTCTGAGTGGGGAAGGCAGTAAGGCATCAATAAAGTTTTTGAAGTTTTTTATTTGTTTTGTTTTCCTTTATAAATCAAGAAACTGAACTACTGCTGCAGAGCAAAGCCTGGATTCATAGCAGCAAATAGCCCTTTCTAGGATTACCTATTCTTCCTCATTCACTTCACTTGTATTTGTCCTGAGAATGTATATCTATCTTTGTCAGAGATCCTCCTCCTAGGCTCTTTCATTTCTGTACATTAATCAACCAACCACCACCCAGTGCCATGCTTCTCTCTCTCCTTTCTTGAGTGTTTTCTATTCTCTCACTCACCTTTCTTTCACCTTCTTAACTTCAGTTCTTTAGGTCTCCATCTCATCCCACCTTGAATATTGCCAATCTGTTTCCATCCTATTGGGAGTTTTTACTTTCCCCATCTAATCATCCTGGATATTGTTTTGGTTTGTTTTTCTTTAATAACATTTCTTTCATGGCTGTGTAATTCACTTTTGCATTTTTAAAGCAATTCTTTAAGACCTTTGTTCTTCATTTTAACATATATAAGACCCCATATTCAAAGATGGGTCCAAAAAAATCTAGCCTCTGGCTTGAGGTATCTTCTACTAACTCATAATCATTTATTTTTCCTCATCATCCTGACTCTCTGGCAATAACTTGTCCTATTCTGCCTTAATAGTAGGTTTCCAGCATCCCTCTTTAGGCAGTCTGAAAACTATTTGTTCCTTTACAAAATCACTTTCAAGGATTCTACATTTGTACTTCCAAAGCCATTCTAATATATCATCTACACTATTAACAAACCTAAGCTCCCATATTTGTTAATGAGAAAATTCAGTCATTTGCTGCAAGTTTTTTTTTTAATAAACTCCAAATCATGTTTTGAGAGAATGGCACATGTCATACTGTCTCCCTGAGTGACTGTCCAAAAATTGTTAGATTAGGAGGAAATTAAGGAAAGTAGCAAAAGATAGCAAAGAAAAATTAAGCCCTTGATTTTCTTTCAACAATCTCAAGTCTACTCAAAGTTTGACTGAGAAGAACTGAGTTATATGACAATAAAGGACCTAAGGTGCCCTCTACACATTTTATTTTATTTTAAAAATGTGAAAATTTATTTAGGGTATACTAAAAAAGCAACTAAAATTAATTAAAACAATAACTTCAGGGTTGTAGAAAATAAACTTGTGATTTTTTGGTTTGTGTTACCAACAAAATCCAAAGGAAGAGATGGAGAAATTCTATTCAAAATAACTACAGTGTTTTAAGTAATAAACCAATTAATAATTAAGCAATGAATTAGAAGCTGGCACTATTCCAAATATGATGACATCAATGTCATATCATTTTCAACAAGTTAACACTTTAAAATATATTTGTAAGGGGCAGCTGGGTGGTACAGTGGATAGAAAACCAGCCCTGAAGTCAGGAGGACCTGAGTTCAAATGTGACCTCAGACATTGAACACTTCCTAGCTGTGTGACTCTGGGCAAGTCACTTAACCCCAATTACCTCAGCCAAAAAATAATTAATGAATTATTTGTGTGTGTGCTTAATACTGGATGTGATACATAATAGAATGATATTTTTGCTTCAGAAAAATAAAGCAATATAAGACTAAAACAATCCTATTCCTTTTCATTCTACATATGAGTGTTACCTTCAATCTTCATCCACAAATTTGATAAAATCCCATCATCCAAACTCTTGAATACAATATGCAGGGTACTGTCCAATTTAACATTATTTTATGCCATCCTTGATTCTGTTTTCCCACTCCTTAGTCTTTATTTTTTTGTCTTTATTTTACATCTCTCTTCTTCCCAACATTTTTAAACCTTCCTTCCCCATTCATTAAATAGCAAACAAGAGGGGGTACATGGCAGAGCTGGGGAGTTGCCAACTCATTCCTTCTCAGGTTTTGAATGAATCTAATATCAAGAGCAAGATATGTCCCACTATGTTGCTTTCAGAGTCAATGATATAAAGGATCCTGTGGACCAAGAATAAGAGATCAGGTCTGCTTTGATGCTTTATACTTTCATGGCAGTGACTTACCTCCACCAGCTTATTGGCGTGTTCACGGAAAACTTGAGCATATTCCTTGACTTCCTTCTCATTCCCACTCTTGGCGGCTTCAATCAGTACCAGCAAGGGGACATTGGTTTCCAGAAATGAATCTGATATATGATCCATCACTGCCTTTCGAAGCTATAGGAAAAGAAAACAGAATAATAAGCAATTGAACACTTGTCAATTGATTTTTTTTTCCAATTTGTTTTTTCTGACATATTTACCAATTGCGGTAACATTTGGGGACAACCCTCTAATTACCATCACTTCCACCCCCCATTTTTCCAATATGTCGCATTTCAAGGTAATGCAAGGCAATGTGCGTGCTGAACCTAACAGCTAAAAGACTCTTGCAGCAGCTAAAGCCTCACTTGTACAAATAAATAGATGAGTTTTGCCTTCAATGATCACTGAATGACTCTGAGCATTGGGCTACCTCCATAACTATACTATTAGGAAATTTATGAGCACTTCACTGTACGTTCAGTAGCAATTTAAAGACGTCAATATCACACAATGGTCACATTGGTCATAGAATCAGAGGACGTGGGTTCAAATCCCATCTTTAATAATCTTTGGCAAGTAATACATTTTTTTAGACCTCAGTTTCTTCATATATAAAATAAAAAAAGTTGAATTAGAAGGCCACTTAAGTTCTTTCTAGATCAGAAAATGATGATTATACAATGTGTTACAAGAGGAGTGCAACTGACAGCACCTCTATATTTCCTCTGGGACACTCTTCTCTTCATTCAAATCCTTCAAAATCCGTATACAGTTAGGTTTTATTATTTTTTTTCCACTTTTTTCCCCCTGGTTTCCCAAAGCAAATAGTGCTATCACATACATTTACCTTGCAATAATTCTGTAAAATAGAGGACTCAAGATAATCGAATCAATTCAAACAATGTTATGTTGGTAGATCCAAGTAATTTAGGAAGCTCAATTTATCTGAAGTACCATAAGAAGATTCATTCATGGATCTTCATACCCAGAAATGATAACAAGGATAGGAACAAAGGGGAGGAAGTCAATTGGGGGAAAATAGTGGAGAGTGAGGAATGTAAAACAGAATAAAAAGATTTTTCTTCTTTTTTTTGCTAAGGCATTTGAGGTTAAGTGACTTGCTCAGAGTCACACAGCTAGGAAGTATTAAGTGTTTGAGGTCAGATTTGAACTAGAAGGCTGTTGCTCTATCCACTATACCAACTAGCTGCCCCCAGAATATTAAGATTTTTGAAAAATACCTAGAAAACAAACTGAATTCACATTGATTGTTGGAAGATTGTACTGATCATGGTATTTGAATGCAAATGGATGAGTATGGTGTCTGGAGAAACAACAAATATAAGGAACGGTAAGATAGATGGGAAAAGTTGAATGAACTGATTCATAGAGAAGTAAAAAAGAAACATACGAACGGCATATTCAACAGACTAGACACAGGAGTATAAAGGGAAATGATGGTTAAAAAATGTGAATTCAAATCAATACAACCACCAATCTGGTTACTAAAAGACAGATGGTAAAACTTATGTCTCTCCCTCAGTAGAATAGAAAACTAAAGGTATATATTGAGGCATAAATTGTCTGTCACTGCCAATGGGTCTATTTGTTTTGCTTCACCACACTTCCTTGTTCTAAAAGATGGCAATGTGTGTAGAATGTTATTGGAAAATGACAGCCTAAAAAATAATTACAGCATCAATTAACATTTATATAAGAACTTAGAAGGCTTGTGCTTCTGTGCTACACAGCAATACCTCCCAATGCCTTGACCTTTTAATACTCCTCTCTCTTTTCTCTCTCTTTCTCACTCTCTATGTATAGATATATATGTATGTATGATGTATTTGCACACATATATAAATATACATCAAAATGTGTGCATGTACAGACTTTTTTAACATATAACTTATACTCAATAGAATATCACATCACTGTGGGCAAGGACAACTTTGCTTTCTAACTTTGTATGCGATGAGAAATGATTATAGATAATCAATCATTTGAAGAAAATTGCCTTTTCTCTTCTTCTAAAGTCCTTCAAAAGTTCAGTCTCTTGAGGAACTTTACTGAAAAGGAGATTGCATTAATTTTCAGTTTTGTTCAGGCCCTATCAACCTACCAAAGAATTTAATCTAAGGTGAGGAAATCCATCTACTCAAACTTGAGTGGAACCAAGCCCTTTTGTCTAGATAGCCTCAGGCTGGCTGTGGTCTAAGTATAAAGATATAAAGTATAAAAATAAGTTTCTCAGTCCCAGAGTCATGCTCAGCCTTAATTGGACAAGTAAGGGTATCTAAAATTTAAGCTCCACTATCACAACGGTCTTTTGTCTAAGAGAGACAGACAAATGGCCATCCTTTGTTAATAATTTGCTGACCTTTTTTTTTTATAAAATGATTAAATTATCCTGAGTTATGTCTCTTAAATATTTTTGTCAAATGCTGTGTCTAATGCATCTTAGCACATAGTAGGTACTTATCACATGTTTGATAAATTAAATTGAAATACCAGTGTAAGTTGGATGACCTAGAATCCTAGCCCCATCTTGGACACTAAGTAAATGTGTAATCCTAGAACAGCCATTGCAACACTCTCAAGCCCCAGTTTCCTAACATGTAAATAAGGCTATGAACTTTTGCATCTCAGTAGGGTGTTTTTAGGATTTATAGGTGGTAAAGGATTTAGAAATGCTTTGAAAATGCTACATGCATACGTGGAAGCGGAAAACTTTGCCTGTGATACACACTGACTGTACACCTTTCCTTCTTAGTGGTCAGTCCACAGTTCTCTGAGCTCTTAAGGTTCTCAGCAAGTGCTGCAATGGCTGAGTAAAGATAGTTCCTCATCTGGGTTTCCCTATTTCAATAAAATTCCACATCAGGATTTTTTCTGAATGATGCAAGGACTAGTTCAAAGAAGTAGAACTGTGAGGAGGAATGTCAGAGGCCATGGCACTTTTCTCCTTTCTTCTAGGTGGGATGAAGAGAGAAATAGTGTGAATTGGAATCTGATACTGTGCTTCCGATCTGAGCTCTAGCTGTGTGTCATTAGGACCATCACTTATCCATCCATGACCTCAGTTTCCCCTTTTAGGTAAGGAGTAGACTGAGTTAAAGTCTCACTTGAGCTTTATTTCAATATCATATGAATACTGGATGATCACAAAGGCAGGGCCAGTTCTGGGTAAAAATATGAAGGGATGATGCCTTTTTCTTTTTTTTCCATTTTTCATGGCTTTTGTATTTGAAGCACTTTTATGTCCAGCATTCTCACAGTCTCTCCCCTTTCCTCCTATAAAGATCTATTCATCTCCTGTACCCAAAAGGTGGAATAAATAATAACAAATGAAGGGAAGACTCTCCTCGAGACAATGTATATTATAATAGAAACTGGGATCTTAAATAAAGAGGGAAGGGGTATCTATCACAGAAAGACTTCAGACCTTCTGAATGCTATGATTTCCAATTATCAATATCCATTTCAGAAAGGAAATAAAGCCCCTTTCTTTGGAATGATGGAAGTTCATGGGTACAGAATATTGAATATGCTATCAGATCACTGATAGTGATTATGATCACCACAAAACATTAATATGGTCACTATATTAGTTTGATTTAATGAATTTTCTTTGTTAAAAAGGAAGACTCCTCTTGGGGGAGTATATATGATAGTTCCCAGCCCTTGTCCCCAGAATTTCCTTTCACCAAATGCAAAATTACTTATCTAGTTAAGGAATGTGAAGCAATCAACTCTTATCTGTTGTTGGACCTTACTAAAATTCAGGACCTTGCAAAAACTTCCATCCTATCTTCTTACCTGATTGACATCTTGGCTCTTTAATTGTCCTTTGTAAAAGCCACAAACTGACTTCTTTACCTGATGAAATCCTGACCCCCCAGCTGGAAAAAACTATATCCTGTTTGTTTGTTTTTTTCTCTCTTCTGTACTTGACTGTTATCCAGCTGATTGAAATACAAAATTTCACTATATAAACTCTCCCAATTTTTCTATACTTTACTATACTCTCTTAGAGACTAGTCTATTGGCTTATGAATTAATAAAATCTTTTGTGATTACAAGAGAATCACTTTGAAATCTTTCAAATGGCTATGAACCATGACTCTAGGGCATTTTATAACCAGAAATGAAAAAATAAATGTTAGTTATTGAATTTACAAAAATATTAAGTTCAGCTTCCTATTTGTAGTATCAGCCTTAAATAAAGATGAACTACAAATACTTTTCCCAACCATAGATTAGACAATAGCTAAATCTCACTTTTTTCTATAATCTGAACCCGGCAAATGGCTCCTTAAAAGTCAAAAAGTCAAGTCTGCCCAGATCCCCAGGATCATATTACTGCCCAAAATTTCTGCAATATTACAGTGATATATGTAAAAAATGTTTGTAGTGGCTAGGAACTGGAAGCAGAGTGGATGCCCATCAGTTGGGGAATGGTTGTGGAATATTATTGTTCTATCAAAAAAATCAGCAGGATGATTTCTGAAAGGCCTGGAGAGACCTACATGAACTGATGCTAAATGAAGTGAGTAGAATCAGGAGAACATTGTACAGGGCAACAAGATTATGTGATGATCAACTCTGATGGACGTGGCTCTTCAACCGTGAGGTGATTCAGACCAGTTCCAGTAGTCTTGTGATGGAGAGAGCCATCTACATCCAGAGAGAGCATTTTGGGGACTGAAGGTGGATCCCAACATCATATTTTCACTTTTTTTCTTGTTGTTTGCTTGCATTTTGTTTTCTTTCTCATTTTTCCCTTTTTGATCTGATTTTTGTTATGCGATATGATAACTTTGGAAATATGTTTAGAAGAATTTTACATATTTAACATATATTGGATTACTTGCCATCTAAGAGAGAGGGTGGAGGGAAGGGAAGGAGAAAAAAATTTGGAATACAAGATTTTGCAAGGGTGAATGTTGAAAACTATCTATGCATGTGTTTTAAAAATAAAAAAGCTTTAATGATGAAAAAAATACAGTGGGAAAGAAGGCACTCATCTTCAGGGGAAAATTAAATACATTTCCCAAAGGATCTGCAGCCTCGTGTCATTCACTGTGAGCTGGGCATAAGTGTTAAACAACCTGAACTGAGAAAGTGTGCACCAAGGGAAGAAAAAGGAGAGAATACTGGGCATCCATTTGCATATTTCCTCAGTAAATGTGCTGATTCGGCGGTGACAGCTTTGTTAGTATGATCTATCTGCTTATGTCTCTGATTCCATCAGGCCGGGGGAAATGTGAGCAAATTGCATTTTCCCCTCTCGTGCTAATTACAGCCAGCCGATGCACATCATTTAGCACAACTTCAATCTAATGGAGTTGGACAAGATCCCCTCCCCTCTTCTCCTCTCCCTTTCCCTCCATCCTCCCTCCCCCCATACCAATAAAATGTTCCAGAATCCTTTTCATTGACACTATAGCACAGTATGGCAGAGAACATTCTACGATACTTCTTTGGAAAAAGGATTCCATAAAGAACTGGCTTTGAAATCAAGGGAAGTGGGTTTGAATTTCAGCTTGTCTAATTTTTAGCTATGCGACTCCAGGCAAATTACATATCCTCTCTGAACAGGTCAGCTTATCATCTCTATGGTAGCTATGGACTAATTGGTTTCTTGAGTCCCTTGTTATTTAATTTCCCTTGTGGCTCTTAAGCCTATGTTCTAATGAATTCAGAAAACATTCACTAACTCACTAAGTAATTAATTAATGTTAAATGACCTATCCAAGGTTACCTAGCTAATTGGGGGCAGAATCTGCACTCGAGTATCCCACACATTTTAGGATTTTCTGTCTTTGTTCATATCAAGTTACCATCAGTAACCTGGAGCTTGCCCCTGGACAACTAGGCTCTAAGAAATGAGTTACTACCTTACCTTGTGGTACTCAGGCCCTTTTACCACTCCATAATATTCCTTCTCCACCAAAGCCATTGTATGGCATAGAGTGAGTGCTTAATATATACTTATTTATTGACTGACCAATTGACTTCTCCCTTCTCCCCACCTAACCTAAATTCTGCCTCTGTGTTCCTCATCCATGATAATTGAGCTTTTTTCCTTTCCTTGATAAAGCCTAAGATTCCAGGTCATGTTATGGCTTGCTTCAAACCATACAAACATCTCCATGCCATCATTTCCCCTTTCAAGCTTTTATTCACCAACTTTCTCCCCTCCCTATTAAAATGGAAGCTTCTTTAAGAGCTTTAAGAGAAAGTACTAATTTGCATAGTTCTGTTTCTCTTTAAGTCTAGATCTCAGCTGGGCAAAGAGTCAGTACTTAATAAATTTCTGAACAGTGACTGCCTAGTTAGCAAGAATAACTAGTTAAAATCTGAATTTGGTCATCTGACTTTTCAGCTTTCTCCTGGACCTATCTGAAACTCCCTATCCCCTCTGTGTTTGAGCCTGTAATCCTTATTATTGTCTGGATCAAATTTGATGTTTAGTGGCCAAATAAAAAAAATGCTAGTTGTATCTTTGACCAGAACATACAAGAGTTATATTCATTCATTTCCTGACTCAACAAACACATATTGTACACCTAATAAATGCTGGGAGAAACCTGAACCCTAGCTTCAAAAACTTCCAAACTTGAAGAAGTATAGGACAGTCAAGGGTAGGAAGACAAACTGAATCTTTGATTGGATTAGTATAAGGAATTCCCACATAAGAAAAGTCCCTCTAGCAAACCATTACAGTAATGTACAATATTAGATATTTACCTAGGACACTAAGAGCAAATATCATAGCTCAAGGCCACAAAATCTGCACACATCCAGTCAGTGGCAAGACCTGAACTTAGAACTTCCCATATTTAGAGTCGGCTTTCTATTCATTATGTCACAATCTTTTCATGAAATATAAGGATTAATATAAGTTCATAAGCATAAGATAAATGCTGATAATTCAGATGAAGGAAAGAGTAAAGCACTAACTCTTTGAATATGGTACCAAAAAGACCTGATTTCAAATCTTACTTTTTTTTATTTAATAGCTAATAGAATAAAATGAGTGATTTACTCTATCTCAATATTTATTTTGGGGCAGCTAGATGGAACAGTGGATGTAGAAGCAGAAAGATCTGAATTTAAATCTGTTTTTAGACACTAACAGTGTTACTCTGATTAAGTCACTTTATCCTGTTTGCCTCAGTTTCCTCATCTGTAAAATGAGATGAGAAAAACATGGCCTATCATTCCAGAGTCTTTGCCAAGATAATTCCAAATGGGGTGGTAAAGAGTCAGACACAATTGAAAAAATGAGTGAATAGCAAATATTTACCTACAAAATAGGGGAGATAATTCTTCTATTACTTTTCTCTTGGGTCTATTATGAAGAAAGTGTTTTGCATGTATGGGACTACTTGCCATCTCGGAGAGGATGTGGGGGAAAGGGAAGAAAATTGGAACACAAGGTTTTGCAAGGACTAATGTTGAAGAATTGTCCATGCATATGTTTTGAAAAATAAAAAGCCTTAATAAAGGGGAAAAAAAGAAAGTGTTTTGTAAGTTGTTAATCCCTCCAGAAGGGGGAACAATTGTGATTTCTGGGGAATGTATGGGGAGAGGAATACAGAAGCAGGAAAGATTCATGAGTATTCTTAAAGAATGGATAGGATTCCGACAGAATTAGGGTGCTTGTAAGAATGCTGTGTAGCACAGTAAATTCTTACATTCAGTAAAATCTGGGAGGCTTTGAGGGAATCACTACAATTTTCTGAACTATAGCTTCCTCATCTGTGAAGAGGCAATAATCAATCCCATGGTACTTGCTACAGAGGGTTCTTGTGAAAGCTCACATGAAAAAAATCTATATAAAGCTCTTTGAAAATTCCAGAGTCCTATAACATGTCAGTTATTATTTTTACCATTATTTTGGCAATTAAAACAATAATTTTGTTGTTGTTAAGTTGTTTCATTCATGTCTAGCTCTTCATGATACCATTTGGCAGTTTTCTTGGCAAAGATACTGGAATAGTTTGTCATTTTCTTCCCCAGCCCATTTTACAAATTAGGAAACTGAGGCAAACAGGGTTAAATGACTTGTCCAGAGTCACATAGCTAAGAAGTAGCTGAGACAAGATTTGAATTCAGGAAGATAAGTCTTTCAGACTCCAAGCTAGATCTCTATCTATTGCACCATCTAGGTATTCCTAAAATAGTAATAGCTGATGTAATTAATATTAATAGCTTATAATAGCTGTATATATACATATATGAAATAACTTCTATAGAACTTTGAGGTTTGTAAAGAAATATATATATATATATATTATACATATCTGTATAGGTATATATATATACATATACACGTATATGCATATGTATGTTTCTACAATTTTGATGCAACAACCCATTGAGGTAGGAATATAATTAACTACTTTTAAGATTCTGAAGCTCAAAGATTTTATTTATTTTTCACAGTCACAGTGTCAGTCAGAGTTCAAGTCTGTTTTCTTGATTCTAACACCAGTATTTTATCTACTATACCATGTTGCTTCCTTGATAATAAATTTAGAATTTTCCTCAAAAGATTTTTGTGAGACTCAAATGAAATAGTTAAAAAAACATTTTGTCATATTTTGAAATATATAAATGTCAGTTATCATCATTAAGACTGAATGTAGAGGGCATTATTATGGGCATGAGGAATGGCATGAACTGAGACCAAGAGGTAGTATTCTGCCCCCAACAACTTGGGAATTTTGGATAGATCATTCAATATTTATGACAAATATATTTGTCATTTAAATAAAGAGGTTAAATCAAAATTGGTCAGTTAGTTAATTGAGTAGTGAGGTAGTTACAGATTACTGAATTCAGAGAGCCAGAGCTTTTAGAGATGGAAGAGAACTTAAAAATGACCTTCTCATTCTAAAGAAGAAGGTAAACTCCAAAGAGATCACTGAACAAAGTAACAGTAAATAGTGCCCAGATCCTTTAAACCTAAGTCTCAGGTTCTTCTCACCAGGCCCCTGAATGTGTGTCCACATACAGCCTCAAGCACTTCAATAACTTCCCTAGAGAGATACCCACATGTCCAAGATGAGCTCTCCATAACATCCTCCAGATGTCTAAAGTTTAATCCCCTTCTCTGTTATATAAGCAGATGATGGAATAGGTAACAGCACCACCCACAAGGATGGTCTAAACTTTACTACTACATGTATGGAAAATCAATCAAGATTAATCCCTAAGGGAGAATTGGCAAGAGGGGCTCAAAGAGATTACTACAATTGCCATTAACACCTGCCTCTGATATATAGTAGTCTCTCTCTGCACACCAGAGCTGGCAAAATTTCTTAGCCATTTGCCTTAAGCTCTGGATATAACTGTTATTAAATATGGAGGAGGAAAAAGACCACAACAATAAAGGCAGCAGGCTGAGATCCATCTAGCCAAGGGGGTCCTACTAGAATCAAGCCTCATTAAGTCATCCCCTTTTGAGCTAGATAGTAAGTCAATTACAGTAATCATTCAATGCAGTAATCTTTCCAAGAAAGCTTTAACAAGTTCAGGTGCTACCAGCATACAGTTGGGCTAATAATGACCACATTGTTTTAGAGGGAGGGGAGAGGGAATAGTGTTTTGGATCCTCCATGAGAGCATTAGAGAATGGCTAATGATTGGTGATGTATTCAAAAGGAAAAAAAATTCTCTGCTCATCCCATTATCCTGACAGCACTAGCTATTTTCTGTGAAACAGAAAATCATTTTAATTAGACACCTAGCATCCTCCCTTCGTTAAACCAATTACCTCTTCAAAAGACAGACTATCCTATCCCCCAACTCCTTTTCTTTCAACTCCGGTTCTTTATGGGTAGTATAGAATAGAATCCTCAGTGGCAGAATTTTGTGAGCACAGGGTCAGTTGTGATAGAAAGCACTGGGACATACAGAGTCAAAAAGACAAAGATACTGTTCTGTGTTCTAGGAGTTTGAAATCTAAGAGAGCTACCCATGAATGAGCTGATAAAAATATGAGAGCTCATACAAATAATGAAATAGTAAGCATTCAATTTATAGAAATGAAAATGACTTTTTTATCATCTTTTATTAGCTTTTCTTCTATCAGATTCAGAGTTTTTTTTTTGCTTGTGTGTCCAAATGCATGAAAGAGTTCTGTTCTTCTAAGTTTGGCTGACTTTTGTAAAATCCAACTTAAAATATTTTTATTAGATAATCTTTATAACATTTATGCTTACTGAATTCAGTCATAGTTTATTGTAGCTTTTATTTAGAGTTATAAGTGGTTTTAGAGGTCAATAAGTACAATCATCTTATAATTCAGCAAAATGGAGTGCAGAAGAAAATCATAGGATCACAGATTTAGAGCTAGAATAACTACAGAATCCAAGAAGCCCAACTCCCCCTTTTTACGGGAGAGGACATTGAGATCCAGGGATGTTATGACTAGTTGAAGGTCACAATGCCTGAGGAATAAATTGAACTCAGATCTTTCTAAATCTTAAGTCCAGCATCCTACCATCCATTCTTCTGTGATCTTAGGAAGAAAAGATTAAGAAGTAAATGATTGTTGTCTTTATATATTTGAAGGGTTGTCCTAGATACTAGGAACTGAATTATCTTTTTTTTAATTATGTTAAAATATTGGCAAATAGAATATATGTATACATATTTCCAAACTTGTCATTGTTGTGCAAGAAAAATCTTGTGTACACAAATGATATATCAGATAAAGGAAACACAATGTAAGCAAACATCAATCAAGGAGTATGAGAATGTTATGTTGTGGTCCACATTTCACATCCCTCTCTCTGGGTGTATATGGCTTTCTTCAGTGAACAATTGGAGGTCGTTTGAAACATTTCATTGTTGAAGAGAGCCATGTCCATCAGAATTGATCGTCATATAGTACTGTTGTTGCCGTGTATAATGATCTCCTGGTTCTGCTCATTTCACTCAGCATCAGTTCATGTAAGTCTCTCCAAGCCTCTCTGAAATCATCTTGCTGGTCATTTCTTACAGAACAATAATATTCCATAATATTCATATACCATAATTTATTCAGCCATTCTCCAATTGAAGGGCATCTATTCAATTTCCAGTTTCTAGCCACTACAAAAAGGACTGCCACAAACATTCTTGCACATGTGGGGCCTTTTCCTTCCTTTATGATTTCTTTGGGATATAAGCCCAATAGAAATGCTGCTGGGTCAAAGGGTATGCACAGTTTGATAACTTTTTGAGCATAGCTCCAAATTGTTCTCCAGAATGGCTGTATCCGTTCACAGCTCCACCAACAATGCATCAGTGTCCCAGCCCTCCCACATCTCCTCCAACATTCATCATTAACTTTTCCTATCATTTTAGCCAATCTGACAGGTGTGAAGTGGTATCTCAGGGTTGTCTTGATTTGCATTTCTCTGATCAATAGTGATTTGGAGCACCTTTTCATATGACTATAAATAGTTTTAATTTCATCCTCTGAAAATTGTCTGTTCATATCCTTTGACCATTTATTGATTGGAGAATGGCTTGAATTTTTATAAATATGAGACAATTCTCTATATATTTTAGAGATGAGACCTTTATCAGAACCCTTAAATGTAAAGATGATTTCCCAATTTATTGCTTCCCTCCTAATCTTGTATGCATTGATTTTGTTTGTACAAAAACTTTTTAACTTAATATAGTCAAAGTTATCTATCTGGTTTTCAATTAAGAGTTCCAGGAACTGAATTATCTTATTCATTTACTTATTTGTTTCTTTTTGGCCACATAAAGGAGAAATAGGAACAAGTGAAATGGGTGAGTATTTTTTTAAAAGATAGTTTTAGACTTGATTTAAAAGAAAAAATAAAAACAAAACTTTCTCATGATCAGAGAGTCCCAAAGTGGAATAAACTATATCAGAAGGTGATGGGATTCTCCTTACAAGAAGACCCCCTGTCAGATATAGAAGGTCTCTGGTCTGAAAGCTCATTAGTGATTTGGATGCTTCTGAAGTTCCTTCCACCCATGTTTCATGGTGTTAGAACTTCCAGATTGTTCAGCAGATGAAATTCCTCTGGACCTTCAGGAATTCAATGACTCTTTCCCTTCTCCTCTATTTCTTTGGAAAAGCAAATATCTGGGAATGCCTATTTATATTTTTGGTACTGATGAATTATCCATGTGTGCTTTCATTACTCTGGGCTTGCTAAAATGAAGAAGGGGCATGACATCAAGAAGAATCACGAAGCTAAATCACCTCCAACCAGGTGCTCTCTTTTCTATTAGGAGAAAGAGATAAAGAGACAGAGAAAGAAAGGAGGAAGAGGAGGAGGAGGAGGAGGAGGAAAATGAGGAGGAAGAAGATGAACAACAAGAAGAAAAGCAAGAAGAGCAACAAGGAGGAAGAGGTGGAGGAAGAGAAAGGAGGAGGAGGAGGAGAAAAGAAGAAGAAGGAGGAGGAGGAGGAGAAGTGAAAGGAGGAAAAGGAAGAGGAGAAGGGAGAGAAGGAAGAGAAGAAGAAAGAAAAGGAGGAGGAGGAACAAGAAGATTGTCATTCATATAATGTAATTAAAGTCAGAATTTGCCTGGTTCTGATTCATGTAGTACTTTACCACTAAATGTTTAACAACCAGTACTCCAGAAAAAAATAAATAAATAAAAGTGCTCACAACACATTAATTGAATCTTCATTGTCAAAATTTCTTCCTCCCTTTTTTAAGTGTAGACAATCAACAATAAAACAACTCAAGCTCTGATTTGTCATATTTGCAAACTTCTGATGTATAAATGTTCACACTGTAACCATCAGCTCTGACTAGTCATTTCAGGCTGACTCTAGCATATCCCTGGATACATGGTTCTTCAGTGCAAAAAGGATTTTGTCAAGGACCTGTGGACAGATTGCAGGAGATTGTAGACTTTTAAAAATGTGTTTTAATAATTATTTTCCTTTGTGATCCATTGCATTTAAATGTATGCCTAAAAGAATTATTCTGAGAAGGGATCCCTAGGTTTTACCAGATTGCCAAAGGGATCTATGACACAACAAATTTAAGAGTCAAACCCAAGGTGAGAATGTTAGGCTGAATCGAATGAAGGGAAATTGATTAAGGATAAAGGAAAAATCTTAGACTTAAATGAAAAAACTAAACTTCAGTTATAAGAGGAGATACTTGATTATGCAAGGGTTTTTCTGAAAGTAAAAATAATGGGATATTCTTTAGATGAGGTATTAGATTTTTTTTTCCTGTTGAGTCACAGAGACCAAAAAGTAAGAACAATGATTGAAAATTTCAAAGAGGAAAAAAATAGGATTGACTTTAGGGGAAATGTCTTTCCTTTTAGGAGTGTATAAAAAAAAAGATACCTTACAGACTCAGGAGACAGTGGGCTACCTCTCAAGGTTAATATTAGACAGATACTGGATGACCACTTGTAGGAGAGGGCTACTTTATATAGTAAATTATTATTATTATTATTATTATTATTATTATGAAAGATGATTTCTGAGCTTCCTTTCAATTCTTCAATTCTCATACATTCATAAATCTAGAGCTTAAAGGAATCTCAGAGATGCTTTAATCCAATCTGTTCATTAGATGCTGAGAAAACTAAGGTCTAGGGAGGGTAAGAGGCAACTAGATGGCTCAGTAGATATAGTGCTGGGTTTATATCTTGAGCTCATCTTGAGCGCAAATCTGGCCTTACACGCTTACTAATTGTGTGATCCTGGGCAAGTCACTAATCCTTTTTGTCTCAGTTTCCTCATCTATAAAATGAGCTGGAGAAACAAATTGTAAAACATTCCGGTATCTGGGGTCATGAAAAGTCAGACATGACTGATGACTGAAATGACAACAATAAGGAGGTAGAGTGATTTATTCAAGAACAATCAGGTAGTAAATATTAGAGTTGGGATTTGAAATCAGGTCCCCTGAATTGAGATCCAGTTCTCATTCATTCAGTAGATCAATAAACATTTACTAAGCACCTGCTAAGTGTCTGGCACTGTCCCAAGCATTGGATATATACAAAGAGGCAAAAGACAGTTTTTACCCTCAAGGAAATCATGATCCAATAGAATGCCACTGTACCACACTCTATTCCAGTTTGACCTTTCTCCTGAGGAACATACCCAACACTAAGCTACTGTCATCACCTGTCAAGCATCCCCCCAGCTATAATCAATCACCTATCAACCACTCAGCCTGCTACAGGCCAGGAAAGGGAAGGATGAGCAGAAGAAGAATGGAGAATCTGCTCTCTTTGTAGAAATGTCTGAGAGGCTGGATGACAGGAGGCTGGCCATGGACTTCCAGAAGGTCACAGTTCACATTAACAAGTACCTTTTAATTATATAATCACATACAAGTTGCTTCACATCCCAAAGATCTTAGCTTGGTCTCTAATAGGTTAGAAATTAACTGCATACTTCTATCACTGGAGGGCATTTCTACATTGATAAAATAAGAGATCCAGGATGCTGCCCTCTCCCCAATATCATAAAAATCCATAATTCTCTGTTTTCTAGTCATGAATATCCTTTCTAGTTCTAAATCCATGGTCCTATCATCTCTGAAACATGAAAAGCCCAATCCTTTCTGTATATAAAACCAATGAAATAACATAAGGCAATATAATTCTTTAACAAGCATTTATTATGCTCATACTATATTTTTATACTTTCATTAAATCAAATCCAATGAGTCAGGCACTGTGCTAAGTATTGAGAATACAAATATCATTTTAAAATAATTCAGGTCCTTAAGGAGTTTATATTTTAGTAAGAGAAATAACAATGAGTTAGACAAGAGTTAACACCATGGAAACAAAATTAAGGAATTATGGAAAGGAGAAGAGGAACTCACAAACAATTAGAGGGTTAGGAATGGCCACTGTAAGAGATGGCCCTTGATTTGAATCTTGAAAATAATTAAGGTTCCAAGAGATGAAGGAAGGACTTCATAATTACTCTCTTTACTTATTTATACATTTTCTAGTTTATGCAACTACTTAACAAGAAAGGAATCTTGGATATCACCTCCTTCAACCATTCAATTTTTAGATGAGTAAACTTAGGCTCAAAGAGATAAAGCCTAGAACTAAAGCCTAGGTCTATTCCTTCTTTGTTCTAGTGTAAAACTAAACCAGCTTAGTAGAGATTATGATACCAATGGCCAGGAACTGTCTCAGTTTTGTCTGTATCTCTCTCTAGTTCCTACAGGTATTTAATGAATATGTGTTGGTGAACTGAACTGATCTCAGTCATGAGATTAATCAAGAAGCATTTATTGAGTGCCTACTGTTCTCCATGAATGTGCCAGACATTCATATGGCAAATGCATAGAAAGAAAGAATTCTATTGTGTGAGCATTCACATATTAGGAGGAGCTTGCCCTGATGAAGATGAACTTCATCACCAAAATGAACTGAGATGGCCAATCCCTGGACATAGTGTTTTCATTATCTATATAATCTACTAGCTTTCTAAAGTCAGTACTCAGTTTATTACTCATAACTTGGAATTATAAAGTCTCCCCAGAGACACTTCAACAAGTCCCTAAGTAAATTTCTGACAAACTTCTGAATTGTCCTTGGATTGCCCTGTTCTGCTACAGAGCATGGAACCCCAAGATTACCTCTGATATGGTTCTTCCAATTTCCCATTGGGTCATGTTATGTGTATTGTCGTATTTTATTAAAATTGCAGGAACATAAAAATGCATCAATTAAACACTCAATTAAGATTGCCCTCAATATTATGGTAGGTATCTGGCCCACCTAGAATATATGAGAACCTACTATCAGCAGAGCATAGAATAAAGAGATAAGCTGAAATATGACAGGCTCAGAATATGCAAATGACTTCACAAATAACTTTGCTGACTTTAAGGCAATGCTCTGGGCTAAAGTCTATAATATCTCCAGATGAGGACATTGATATTTAGTCTGTGATCTGCTCAAGATTTATCATTCAACAGTCATTTAACTGAATGCTTATTATGTGACAGATGCTGTGCTTGGCAGTGGAAACCCCAAATTCAGCAACAAAACTGTCTCTGCCTTCAAAGAGCTCATATTCTAGTGGAGTGAGAAAATATAGGTAGCTAAAAGTATACACAAAATAACGAGAAGATCACACAACTTGTATGTGTGGAAGTTGGATTCAAACAGCCAGGTAAGTAGACAACAGTGGTCAGAACACCGAGCCTGGAGTCGTCTGGAAGTTTTGAGTTCAAAACCTGTTTCAGATACTACTTGATGTGCAATCCTAAACAAGTGACTGAAACCCTGTCTACCTTAAATTATCTCAACAATAAAATGAGCTAATAATGGCACTTCTCACTGGGGATTTTTGGCAGAACCAAATTAGATGACCTTTGCAAAGCTCTTAGCCTATTGTCTGACATGCAGTGGGTGCTTAATGAATGATGATGAAAAGATACAATATTTGGCCACTTAGCTATGATTCAACAGACCTTTAGAATGGTAATGACTGCATGGCTGACTCAGTCTAACTTTGTATGCATGGAAGCAGATTTTTCATCATATTTTCTATGAAAATGTGAGAGTGAGGATTTTCCCCTCCATTATGTCAATGGTCCCCATAGGTCAGCTATATCGGGGCTCAATGAGGTGGCCTTGATAACTGCATTTCTTTTCCACTTTGTGCTTTCTTCTTGATTAATGGCCAAACAGTTTGTACTTAATAAAGGCTTGTTGAATGACTTACATGGCTACTCTGAATTATCTGATGAGATATAGAGACACTGGATCATAGAACGAAAACTGCAAAGAACCTTAGTGGTCTGAAAATCCAAAGTATTTCTTTTATGAATGAAGGCACTGAGCCATTGAGAGGTTAAATGGCTTGCCTACTTGGAGGCAAGATTTGAACTTGGAACTGCCTGAATATATATAGGATTTTATCTACTATGTCACCTCACTGGCAGCTGAACTAGGGCAACTAGGTGGTACAGTAGGTAGAGCAGAAGACCTAGAGTCAAGAAGACCAGAATTCAAATCTGGTCTATACCTTTACAGTTATGTGATCCTGGACAAGTCACTTTACCCTGTTTGACTCAGTTTCCTCATCTATAAAATGAACTGGAGAAAGAAATGGTAAATCACTCCAAATCACATTCTTTGTGAACAAAACCCCAAATGGAGTCATAAATTGGACATAATGGAATAAAATGAACTACAATAGCAACAATCCCTCCAGGGATATGCTCTAATATTTAGGCAACAGCAAGCCTGCCCAATAGGCAGCTAGATGGCTCTAAAGCCCTAGACCTGGAGTCAGAAAGAACTGAGTTCAAATCTGATGTCAGACAGTCATGAGCTGTGTTACATTGGGCAATTCCTTTAACTGTTATTTGCCTTAATCCACAGGAAAAGAAAACCCCATGGACAACGTGTTCCAAACAAGATCACAAAGAGTCAGGGGTTACTGAACAATAGCAGATGATGATTAGTAATAGGGAATATTTTTATCAGAAATGACCACCAGTAAGGCAAAGAACATAGTCTTACCTAGCTAGGTAACATGGACTTTGAGGGGTCAGTAGAGAGTTAAGGTCCTAGTTAGCCATCCCCCCAAACTGCTTTGTGTCCCTCACTAATCATCGCTGATCTCTTTTGTGCCCCTCATTAATCATCTCAAAACTGCTGTGTCCCTAGTTAGCCATCCCACAAACCTTTGTGTTCTGATGTGTCTTAAATCAACCTTTTAGAGCAGGATAAGTATAAGTTAACTCACTGAATTCTGTTTCAATACTTACTATATGTTTGTTAGTGAGTATTTTGAGTTCACTGTTTCTTTTATTCAGAGGAAATCCCTTTCTCATGCTTGATTCATCATGAATGTTGATTCTTTTCTACTCTCTACTTTGAGAAAAGGATTTAGATATGGGTTTTAGCTTTAGGGCATTTGCAAGAAGATATTGGTGTATTATAAAGAAAAGTGAACCCCCTATCTTTAGGGGCCAAATTCAGTATTGAATTGTTTCAACTACCTGCCTAAATTCAGAACACATGAAAGTCTTAGGGAAAAGAGGTAGAATACCCTAGCCCAGTGTGCCCAGCAGCAGTGTTTATGCTTTTTGCCAGTAAGGATGAAAGATGATTTCTCAAAGCCATTTGTACTACAAAAAATATAGGGGTTACAACTCATGACTTATTTTTTATATCACATCTACCATAACGATCGTGTTATAGAAGGCAGCTTTCAAAGTGTGACCTGCAGGTCACACACCATTACAATCTATCATATTTGGTTTTGAAATACAAGCCTCGGGAAGGTATGGGGGAGAAGGAACAGGCAAAGGAAAGAATGGGAGTCTCCAGCATTCTTATCATCCAGAAAATCACAAATGAAACTGGATGGAATCTATGGAGTCTACATTTCTAAATTGGCCTAGGCTGGAAATAATACTAGCTGACAACAGAATATATAGGACCAGACTTAAAGTCATAGAAATGTGGGTTCAAGACAATTTTCAGAGGATGAAATTAAAACTATTTGTAGTCATATGAAAAGGTGCTCCAAATCACTATTGATCAGAGAAATGCAAATTAAGACAACCCTGAGGTACCACTACACACCTGTCAGATTGACTGAAATGACAGGAAAAGATAATGCCGGATGTTGGAGGGGATGTGGGAAGGCTGGGACACTGATAAATTGTTGGTGGAACTGTGAACGGATCCAACCATTCTGGAGAGCAATTTGGAACTATGCTCAAAAAGTTATTAAACTGTACATACTCTTTGACCCAGCAGTGTTTCTTTTGGGCTTACATCCCAAAGAAATCATAAAGGAAGAAAAGGGCCCCACATGTGCAAGAATGTTTGTGGCAGCCCTTTTTGTAGTGTCTAGAAACTGGAAACTGAATGGATGCCCATCAATTGAAAAATGGCTGAATAAATTATCGTATATGAATGTCATGGAATATTATTGCTCTGTAAGAAATGACCAGCAGGACAATTTCAGAAAGGCCTGGAGAGACTTGTATGAACTGATGCTGAGTGAAATGATCAGAACCAGGAGATCATTATACACGGCAACAACAATACTATATGACAATCAATTCTCATGGACATGGCTCTCTTCAACAATGAAATGTCTCAAACCAGTTCCAATTGTTCAGTGAAGAAAGCCATATATACCCAGAGAGAGGGATGTGAAATGTGGACCACAACATAACATTTTCATTCTCTTGATTGATGTTTGCTTGCATTGTATTTCCTTTATCTGATTTTTCTTTCTTGTAGATACGATTTTTCTTGCACAACAATAAGTGTGGAAATATATATACATATATTCGACTAGGTGGATAAGTCATTTAACTTCCCTGAGTTTAAATATCTTTACCTATAAAATTTAGAAGATAATACCTTCAGTATCAGTCTAATTACAATGAAGCCTGAATGACATAATGTATGTAAAATGCATTGGAAACATAAAAGTATGAAGGTATTGTTGATATAATTATATTACTATTATTACTATCATCATCATCACTATCATCCATTGTCATTATTTTTGTTATCAATTTTATTATTCTATCATTATTTTCATTTTCATCTTAATTCAATGGAATTTGAAGAGAAATAGTCCTCAAATGAATTACTATACATCACTAATAATTATGTTTCATATACAGTTATTTCTCAACTTTCATGGTGGTAACATTTCTAGAAAATGGTGTATATATAAAAAATGTCAATGTTGATATATTGAACATGTTGGAAGTAATTAAGTTTCCATGGACATCCAAAACTTTAATCTTTAGCTAGAGTTTATTGAAAACATATTTTTCTGCAGATAGATCTTTATAATAACATTAATTCTAATATGAACTTTTCCTAATACAGTAGACATAAAATAACCTATTAAAATATAGGACAAAAAATAAAACTGGTAACATGCAAAACATTTTTCTTGTTAGTAATTCCCTAGAATTCTCTGGTCCGTTGTGCTCACATTTCAATAAAATAACACATTGATTTCAGAAAATACTATTACTGTTATAAACCTGTGTCTAGACCACTCTCTGAAAATCAAGGGAGAGTTTACTTGGACTTTCTTTGCTGCCATTGGAAGATGCAGAGACTGGCAAGGTCTCTACATCATCTCTGACACTAATGATGCACGAAAAGCTTTTTACTAGACAATAGTAGAATGAACTAGCCAGTGAAATGCCTGCTAGGACATTGCTCCACAAATTTGCAGACATCATACCTTTTGGGGTTTTCTTTTGTTTGGGGGTTTTGTTTCTTTGTTCTCTGTTTCTCCAGATGTACATGGTTACCAATAGGAAAGTGAAATTTACATTACTAATAAAATTACCTGAATGCTTGAAATCACAGAAGTTTAAATGTGTTAAATAACTAAGTTAGTTAAATAACTAAGGATATAATGTTCTATTAATAATAAATATTATTTTTATTAAAATAATGTTAAGCAATATTATATTACTTGTAATCAAATCATTAAATTTATTATTAAATTATCAAAATTAAATAATTAGGGGCAGCTAGGTGGCACAGTGGATAAGGCACCAGCCCTGAGGTCAGGAGGATCTAAGTTCAAATCTGGTCCCAGACACTTAACACTTCCTAGTTGTGTGACCCTGAGCAAGTCACTTGACCCCAATTGTCTCACAAAAAATTGAATAATTATTGAAATAGATAAATCAAGTTATAATATGAAATTAAATTAAAATTATTAAAATAATAACAATGCACTATTGCACAGGTAGAAAATATAACTGCCTGTTATGAGATTGAATGACGTGTAAATATATATCGATAGGTGCCACAAAAATTTCTTTTGCAAAATTACAGAAGGATGATGAGAATAAAATAGACTTCATTTTGTTTTCACATGGTTTTATTTTCTTTTTCAGTGTAATTCAATAAACATTTATTAAATGCCTACTATTAGTTAGTGGTGCTAAGTACTGGAATTAAAAATAAGAAAAGCAATCCCTGTCCTCAAAGAGTTTACATTTCTAATGAGGGAAGATAACACACAAAAGGAATATGAAAACTGTGTATGTAGAGGATACTAGGTAATATCTTGGTTCTACAGAATAGTATCTTTACTCTTTTTGTTATTGTTTGCTTGCATTTTGTTTTCTTTCTCATTTTTTCCTTTTAAATCTGATTTTTTGTTGTACAGCATGATATTTATGGAAATATGTATAGAGGAACTGCACACGTTTAACATATATTAAATCACTTGCCAACTGGGGGAGAAGGTAGGGGAAAGGAAAGGGAAAAATTAGAATATAGGGTTTTGTAGGGGTGAGTGTGGAAAATTATCCATGTATATATTTCAAAACTTAATAGTTTTGATTAAAAAAAAAGAATTTTCCCAGTTTGATTGCCCTTTAGGCATAGTTCCAAATTGCTCTCCAAAGCAGTTGATAATTTCACAACTTCACCAATCGTGCATTAGTGAATAGAGAGCTTTGATGAATTATTTCTATACTTTTACAGATTATTATTTTCTCATCTCATATTATTACTTTGCTTTAAAATTTACAAATCACTTCACATAGTTTGTCTCATTTCATCACTACAATACTCTTGTAAAATGATTTAGATAGAAAGGGTCATACAATGAAAAAAGTACCAGAAGTAGAATCTGGAAAAGTCAGGTTCAAATAACAACTTGGTCACTAACTGGGTGATATTATGCCAATAATGTCGATCTCTCTGAAACTCACTAGATAACAACCTATAAAGTCTATGGCTGCTATGTTGTGAGGATCAAATAAGAAAATACATGTGAAGCTCTATATAAATGTGAACTGTCATTACAGGAAGAATATTATCCCCATTTGATAGATGCAGAATCTAAATTAAATATCTTACATCGATCAAACAGCTAGTGTGATTCCGACATGGGATTCATTCCCAGGTTTCTACTTGTTCCAAGTACATACAGTAATTTCCCAATGCATCTATAACTCCTCTTGGGAAGTAAGTCTGAATTTTGCTTCAGCAAAGGAGGGCAAACAGAGGTACAGAGGAACAAACAATGACTCCATATTCAAATCTTGCCATTTATGATCTGTGTGAGTTTAAACAATTAAGTCTCAGTTTACTCATCTATAAAATAAGGGAGCTGGATTAGACAGCCTTGAAGGTCCCTTCCAGCTCTAATCTTCCTATAATAAGTTTCATGCACATTCTTTTTTTTTTTAGCATATAGGATTCTTGGTCTCAGCCACTACTAATGAGTGGAGTATATATTTTATCAATGCCTGCTGCAAACAGGCAAAACTGACCACTAGACTTATTTTAATGTCTTTACTTCTTCATCAAGAGGTATGGTTAACTGTTTCTTATATAATCTGTGAGGCCACAAATTTAGCTATCAATCAACTGAGACTGTAAGGAATGACTTGACAAAATCATTTGTTAAGTCTGACAGGAGTCAAGAATACATAGCTTTCTTGCAATAGCATAAATGGATGCATGACAAGGGAATATTAATTGCACAAGACAAGACATTTAAAGGTATTAGCTCAGCACTTGCAGTCTGTTTTACTCAATTAAAGCTATTCGTCAATGTAAATAACTGCAAGAAAGATGGTGCTGGATTTTCTTCTGTGAACCAAATGGAATATGGTCAGTTGGGTCTTAGATACTCTAGTCTAATTTACTTCCATTTTTTTTTTTTGATGAGAGAAGGAGAGGATCCTAGAGTAGAGTTGCAGGATGAGGGGAAGAAAGCAAATGAAAACTCATTCATTCAATTAACAAGTAGGAACAAAGTGCCCATTCTATGTGGAACACTGTGCCAGGACAAGGGGGAAGATTCAAAGTCATAGCTATAGCTAGAATGGAGTAAATTGTACTTTACATCAATGTAGCAACATCCAAGAGCGTATAACTTCTAATCTTGGCTCTAAATATCCCTAAATTTCACCTTGTATTGCTTCACTGGCACCCAACCATCATAAAATCCTATTATGTGTTTTTTTCCCTTCCTTTTCATTTTCAGTCCTTAGCACAGTGCTTGAAATATAGCAGAAGCCTACTAATTGTTTGAATAACAGATTTTTGACTGATTTGTTTTTTTTTAACTTGACTAATCCCACCCTCAAATTCATGGGAGCACAGGTTCCATTACCCTTGCTCATCAGCCTATATTTTATCTGTACATAATTGTTTGTATATTGTCTCCTATATTGGACCATGAGCTCTTCAAACATGGCACAATTTTTATGTTCGTCTCTCTTAGTTCCTTTAAAGATAGGTCATGTCATTTGCATAGCTCTAACTTAATAAATACTTGGGGACTGATTTATATTATTTTTTCTTTTGTACATAATATAAATACCCTTATCCATTTATATATGCATTCCTTCCAGGTAATAGAAAGTCAGCTCTTTGGGAACAGTTACCATCTTTTGTTTTTGCCTTTGGATCCCTAGCACCTATCATAGTGTCTGACATGCAGTTGACACTTAATAAATGTTTTGAGGTAGTGCATGCAATGAAACATGGCTGAACTTGAAATCTCATAGCTTTATTTCAAATCCACATTCCTGACACTTATTGGCAGTGTAGTCTTGAACAAGTCACAGTCTAGAGAGTGTCAGTTTCTTCATCTATAAAATGAACAAAATGAATTGGATCACCTCCAAGTTCCCCCTCATCTCTAGTTCTTTGGTACTATAATCAATAATTCTTAAATGGCTGTTCATAAACTTGTTAAATAATAATAACTATTTCACAATAACAGATTTCCTTTGTAACTTTATATATTTTATTATGTGCATTTTAAAACATTATTCTGAGAAGGAAGAGTTATGATTGCCATAGACTTTTGTCTATAATTAAAGAAAAAAGTAAAAATTGATGTTATAAATTTAGTCTTTAATCTTAATCCAAAATTGGCCACCTAATTCAGTTCTCTGCATATCTGACATTATCTCATTATCTCCATTCATGAGGATTCCATTTTCATGTGAATTACAGAATTATAACATGGAGATAATTCTGTAACTCACATGAAAGTGGAATCCTCATGAATGATTGACTGAAGGTAAAAAATAATAATATAATATTATAATGTTCATTCACAATAACACTGGCATTTTACAGTCATTGAAAGATTCAAATAAACTGAGATATTATTTATTCCTATTTGACAAAAGAAGAAACTGAAGCTCACGGTGGGAATTGATTGATTCACGATTACCCATCTAGTTGGTGCCAGTAACCTATTCCTTGTGATTAAAAGTAACTTGATCAATCTTTTGTTTGTTTTCTCAGAAAACACTGGATTCACCAAACCATCCCTACCAAAAGGAGCATTCTGAGAGTAGATGCCTGGCTCTTTTTATTTTGTGGTAAGCTATTTACCATTGATTTCCTGACATTGATGGATACAAGCTATTTGACCAATTGTTAATGAATGAAGGGTCTACATCATTAACAAAGGATTGAAAGTTCAACACAACAAGTAACATCAGGAACTATAGAAAACACTGCAGGAAAAAATTATTTCATACCTGACCACTATATTGGCACCATGGAAATAAAAACCTTCGGGAAAATCGACATTTTGGAGATGGAGAGGAATAAGGAAAAAAGGAAGAGGGAGGCAAGGATACAATTTTTGGTGTTTCATTTTTCAGTTATATCTGACTATGACCCCATCTGTGGTTTTCTTGGTGAAGAACCTGGAGTAGTCATTTTCTTCTACAATTCATTTTTTAGATAAGGAAATTGAGGCAAGAAAATAAAGTGACTTGCCCAGGGTCACACAAATAATAAGTATCTGAGGCAGGTCTTCCTGACTCTGGGCCAGCATTCAACCCACTGTACCATCGATCTACCAAGACAGTAGCCCTGATAAAAACCAAAAGATGGAAGCACCAGCTACAAATTATACATCTTTCAAATAGAATATACCTTGAGATAAGGTGGCTGAGGAGCAACAGAATTGGGAGTTTGATATCCCAGATATTCACTTTCTCATCACACTCTCACACCTTCATTTATTTAGGTTTTAATATAAAACCATTACTAATAAACAGACAAATAAAGAATGGGCTACCTTAGGGCCCAGTGGATTAGAAAAGAGGAAAAGGCAGAGTAAGGGAAAGAGAAGGTTAAAGGAGAGATATGGAAGAAGGAAAGGAGATGGTGAAAAGGAAGAAATGGATAGAGACACAGAAAGATAATAACAGAAAAAGAAACAGAAACACAGAGAGAGGTGTATACAGCATTGTGAGGAGACAGCTGGAAAGTGGACAGATTCTCAATAGACAGATAACAGACAGTTATCGATTAGACTAAATGGTCTCTAAGATCCCTTCAATTTCTGAGATTCTGTGATTACAAAAAAGCTCCATGAGAAAATTCAAATTTCCTTGGAAAGGATCATAGTGTAAGCTCTAATCACAGGGAGTGAACTTAGAAGATTTGAATTTATGTCATGACTGTACTATTATATAAGGTAAATGACCTTAAACACCTACCTGGAATTCAACAATTCTGATGTTGTGATTTTAGGCAAGTTACTTATTTAATCTCTTTCTGTGAGTCTGTGTGTCTGTCAGTCTCTGTCACTGTCTCTTCCTCTCTTTTCTGCTTCCTCTCCTTCCTCCCCCCTTCCCCCATTGGCCTTTCCCCACTCCCTTCTTTCCCTTTATTTTTTTCTCTCTCTCTCCCTCTCCCTCTCCCTCCCTCTCCTTCTTCCTCTCCCTCCCTTTCTCTCTCTCTCCCTCTCCCTTTCTCTCTCCTTTCCCTCTCTCTTCCTCCCCCCTCTCTCCTTCTTCTCTCCCTCTCCCTTTCCCTCTCCTCTCACTCTCTCTTCCTCCCTCTCTCTCTCTCTCCCCCTTCTTTCTCTCTTCATCCCTCTCTCCCCCATCCCTCTCTCTCCTCCCACTCCTCCCTTTCTCCCTTGCTCTCTTGCCCTCCTGCTCTCCCTCCCTCTCTCCATCCCTCTATCTTTCAATCGATAAAATGGGGATTGGTAAAGTTTTTTTTTTTTTTTGCATTGTCTATCTCACAAGATTGCTCTATTTTTATGGGTGTGAAGTATATATGTAGGGAAACAATCAATTGTCTTTTTTCTGGTAAAAAATGTAATACCAACAAGAATTGTTTTCTTCTTTATTGTTATATTAGTTTTGCTGCTAAAAGATACACAATGTGATGACAGGAACATGGGCCTGCTGAACTTACATCCATTGCTTTTTCTTTATCCTGATTTAAATTCAACATTTGCAATGCCAATTAGCTTCCTGGGAGTGAGGTGGGCTGTATAATTTAAACTCCACACTATTCATGAAATTTCTTTGGAATTAATTGTGAATTAATAGAAATTACAACCCATAAGATAATTGTCTGTTATATTGGACAGTGAATCAACTTCAGACATGGGGAGCAAAAAGAAGAAAAAATATCAACTTGTAGCTAGTTCACTTGGATTCTGTTCAATTTTCCCTTAGTATTACCTCAGCCATGAATCAAGAACTATCATTTTGCCATTAACAGGGAGGAGCTTTCCAGTGATTACATCCTAACAAAATGACATAGGTGCTCTTGAAAAGATGATAAACAAAAAAATTCTAAAAAGAGAAAAAAAAAGATAACTAATCATGAAACTTTGGGAGATATCCAACAGAGATAACAGAATGGCCACAGGAAAATAGATGTGATGTTATCAGAATATGGCACAAGTTGAAAACCGATGATCAACATCAAGTAGAAATGATATCCCCAGCAGATCATCCGAAAGAAGCTTGCTGAGATCGCCAGAGGGAAGCAGTGACCCTGAAGCAGCCCAGGAATGAGTTGACCTACCATATGCTTTGGCTGTGTTTCCTAGATGTGTACACTTTTTAAATAGAAGCCCTGTTCCCTATGATTGCCCTCCATGTATATTTACTGATCATACACTCAGTGAACGTGTGTCCTTTCTTACTTATGGCATGAAAATTCATAGAAAAAAATTGTATTCCATATGAAACTAGAATAATATCTTTTCTTGTTTCTTTGTTTCCTATACTTTGTTAAAATATCTATTGTTTTGAACTAATGTATCCTCTGGCTGATATTCTGGAGGCTTGTGAGTGTATGTTGCCTAAAAGAACACCTTGAATCTGGAGTAGTTTTACTGATGATCTCAATGGTCAGTGTATATATGTGTATTTCTAAACCAAAAAAAAAAGGCTATATAAAGGTAAATGTTAATTTCAATTCTAATTTCTTCACTACATAAAACTCTCAGACTGGAAACTCCCTTAACCAATGCACCATTTTTAATATTGTTGTCATTTTATTTGAATAAAACTATCTTACAAAGGAATAGAAAGAAAAAATACATGGTCCAAGTGTGAAGAATGGAAGACTACTGCTGATGGGAAATGCTTTTCAATAAATACATCTCTCTGATAAAGTCATCTCTAGTGTTCCAGACCATTCCTGATCATTGAAGAGTCAATCACACTTTTAAAAACAGAGAATCTTTGGCCCTATTTCCCAGCCCAACTCCAGTGGTGTTTAATTGCATACTTTTTCAGTTAACTTCTCCCCTTAGAGTTCCAACTTAGTATGATATTTTTCTTCCCTTCTAGTCTATAATTAATGTACACTCTTGCATTTGGAACAGCTGCTGAATTTCCCCCAAGGGGGTCTTGAATCAGAATGAAACTTTGTGATGCTGATCTCCCAAGTTTTCAGTGATTCCACAGAATCCTTGGTCTCTGGGGGATTTTGGGGAGTGTAGTCAAGGATTCAGGATGGTGTCTTTGCATATTTTCACTGGTAATTTTTTCCCTTAGGCAACTGGGGCTAAGTGACTTACCCAGGGTCACACAGCTAGGAAGTGTTAAGTGTCTGAGGCCAGATTTGAACTCAGGTCCTCCTGATTTCAGGGCTGGTGCTCTAGCCACTGCACAATCTAGCTATCCCTCTGGTAATCTTTAGCTTTTATAAATTAATTCATTTTGCATCCACCTCTTGAGATGATTATGCAAGAGAGGCACTGAACATTCCCTTCCCTGTTCTATCCTCTCTGCTCTTTTCCTTCCAGTCCAATCCAATAGGACTATTGTTACACTCTTTTCATAGATTTAGAATCAAGAAATACCTCTGAAGGCATGTGGTTCAGATTTTTCAGATAAGAAAAAAGAATTGGTACATAGCAGACTCAGAATTTGAAGACAGGTCCTCTCACAGTAAGTCTAATATTCTCATCCCTGCACCATATTACCTCTTTCTCAGATTCATCTCTGAGTTTGTCAGTGAAGCTACAGGCAGTCAAGGAGCTATGCTTTTGAGCAAAAATGGAGGGTCTAAGAAGGTGTTTAAGAGACCATCAGGACTTTCTCGAAGCTGCTGAATTGCCTGATCTCTCTATCACACAGTGGATAGCAGAAGGTAAAGGGAGGAGAAAATCAAATTTATATATTCTCCCCAGAAGCTCAGTTTAGGAATTTGGCAACATGGAAAGTTCCTTGGGACAATTTGGGAAGAGAGAATTAAGACTTGGAATAAAAACATTTCCCCTCTATCTATTAATAATCAAAGTGAAGTTGCTGACCACCTTCCATCCAAACGTCCATTTGGCAAAGGACATTAAGGTAGATTGATGGGTGATGTGTAAGCAAAAATCAAAATGATCAATTGCCTTTTTTTTAACCTTTCCAGGAGATACTTGATAGTTGGTGGTTAGGGTTGGAATGGCATAGCCTCCAGGCCAGATTGATCCAAATGAATGGTTTCCAAACTAGCAAGAGACTGAGGGAGAACTGGAGGGAATCAGGCTTGGGTCATTAACATGGCCTGCTTTTTTGCCTGGTTCTCAACTCAGAAGGTGTTCAGTATTTACTTCCTCAATGTCTTCTCCAAAGTACCTTTCATCTTTTTCTTCTCAGAACTGCCCCCTTGGATAGGCAATAAAAGAAAAACAACCTACGCAAAGGCCTTTAACCAACCTCCAAAAGGAAGCTGTTTCTGCTCTGTTTTGGATGAAAAAAGGAACCTGCAAAGTTACAAAGAAAGCCAAAGGAAGCTCAAGTTGATCAAAGAGACTAATGGAAAGAGAAGTGGCAGAGGTGGGGGGAATATGGGGAATTTCATCAATTTGAGGCTAAATTCAGCAGTGTCAAAGTGACTATGGACAAGTTACTTTACAATTGTGAGCCTCAATGTCCTTCATTAATAAAATGGGGTAATAATTTATGTAACCCCTTCTAAAAGGGAATATTGTGAGGTAATGAGGTACAATGGAAATTGTTTTAAACATAGATTGCTTGGCCTGTTGTCCGGGGAACTGAGCTTATATCACAGCTCTGCCAGTTATTACCTGAGTGACATTAGACAAGTATATCATTTAACCTCTGAGTTTCAGTTTCTTCATATTTAACAGATCAAAGCATGGGCCCACATAATATTTGACATCCTTTCCAAGCCTATGAAAGGATTCAATAAGCTGTATAGTGATTGAAAATCCAGCCTAGATTTTCTTAACTTGAGGTCTATGATTTTCTTTCTAACATGTTTACAACAACACATCACTAAAATTGGTTTACTTTGTAATTCAATTTCATGTATTATTATTGATTTAAAATATTATTTTGAGCAGGGGCTTCATGAAAAAATCAAAGTGGGTCCATGACACACAAGAAAATAGGTTGAGGGCTCCTATGCTAAAGTATTGGAGGAGGCAACTACATGACACACTGTATTTTACTGGATTTAAAAGTCAGAAAGACGTGCATTTCAACACTGCTTTAAACACTCTGCTGTGTAATCCTGGACAAGTTATTTTAACCTTTTTTTCTGCCTCAGTATGGCCATCTGTAAAACAGGTGATAATAATAGCATCTACCTCAAAGGGTCATTGTGAGGATAAAATGAGATAACATATATATGTAAGAGGCTTTCCAAAGCAAAGCACTACTAAATGCTATCTATTGTCATTAGCTATTAGGATATTTCCACACCCACAGGCTGAGTTACAAGGTGGGATGTGTTTGTATGATTACAGTGCCCACAGAGAGATCTACACATCAATAAATAAATGGCCATTTTGGGGATAATTTCTAACTAATTTTCACAAACATTATTTATTTTTATTTTTTCTTTGTTTCTTCCTGCCTTTTCTCTGTCTGTCTGTCTGTCTCTCTGTGTATCTTTCTGTCTCTGTCTCTCTCATTGCCTCTGTCTCTACCTCTC
>JAJPUD010000825.1:110247-123749 GCA_023553655.1 Myrmecobius fasciatus
TTTACTTCAAAACTCTGCTCCACTGCCACTTTATAGATTCCACCTCCTCTCCTAGATGCTAGAGATTCTCCCTTCAAAGTGTCTTATATTTTGAATTTTTTAATGTTTTTATATATGTCATCTGCTCTGTAGGAGACAAAAATAACCAGGTAACTGGATTGGAAATTTTAAATCAATGTAAACTTTATTGAATTCACCAGTGAAGGTGACTCTCCCACTCTAGTAGAGCCACACCATTCAGGGAGAATATAGCATAAGACTGGGAGGAATGGAGAGGAGTGATGTTGGGGTATCTAACACTTGAAATTATCATTTTTTCTATAGATTTTGAGCACATCTGAAGTCATACTTGTTTGTCCATTGGACTCAGGATATTGTAGTTAATCTAGTTCTCAGAATTAGGCTGCAACAGGGTACAAAATTATAGAATTAGGGTACAAACTGGATATGTTGACATCTTGTGCCATGCTATTTACAATGGCAAGTGGGTCAGGGGGCACAAAGGGGTAGGGGCATTAGTAGGTGACAGGATGGTTGAATCAGGACCCACAGTCCAAACACAAAGCAAACTTCTGGTGGTCTTTTTTTTTGCATACTTGGTACCTAGAATAGTTCCTCATGCATACACATGTGTGTATGACAGGTTTATTTAAGACAGGTTTATTGATTGCATGATTGGTTTATTTTGTACAAACCCAGGATGTACACATATACCTATATATGCATATGTATTTATGCACCACATATATATAATTTTATTATTAATTATTATTTTAATATATTTTATTTTATATTTATATATCAAAATTAATGATTTTAATATGTATTATTGTTATTTATTAAATATATATTTATATATAATAACTATATTTAAATAAAGAAAGAGACCCAAATAGAAATTGATAGAAATGGAGATTAGAGATAGAGATGAAGATAAAAATGGAAACAAATAAAAACAGAGAAATAGATGGAAATGGAGATAAACCAGGCCTAAAGAGGAAAAATGGCTTGCTCAAAGTCACACAAGTTGGAAATAGCAGAGATGAGAAGACTATTTCAGGAGATGAACCTAGACCTTGTTGAGTTCTGACTATACAAGGATGTGTATTCTCTTATTCTAAGAGAAAGTGCTTTTTCCATGGTACAGGAGTATTAGGGCTTGAAAGGCTTGATTAAAAGCCTGTTAATCAAATCAATCAATGTACCTATTGTGTGCTAGAAGAAATAAAGATAAAAGCAGGATTCTCAAGGGAAACTAATAAACTATATATAAGATAGAAAAGAGTAGACTGATTCATTGCAGAAAATGATTTCAGAAATAGTCTGCTAATGCAGACCTCCAATGAAAATTATAATTCTCACTGAAGTACGCAGAACAAATTATTCCTGTTTAATCTGGGATCTCAATGCACATCTGGTCCAGCTCCTTTACTGAACTGACTGGCCATTTCAGTCAAATTCCCCTAATTTGCAGACACTGCATTTAATTATATTTCTGTTTGCCCCCATATCTGACCTCCTCCACAGCACATATGTCTGTGTGTATGTGATTACACCTATCTGTAATGTGTGTGTGATGACATATACATACACATGTGTATGTGTTCTTTGATTAACAATAGAAATTAATCATCAAAAGCATATAAATAATATTTTAATTTTGGTTCTATCCAACAAAGAGGTGTAGCAGATTTAAGAGAAGGAAGAAGAAAAGATGATTTTAAAAACTCTGTGTGTGTGTGTGTGTGTGTGTGTGTTTGTACTGAGTTTGGAATCAGGATGACTGAACTTGATGAGTTCAAATCGAGCCTCAGACATTTACTTGCTATTTGACCCTAGGCAAGTTATTTAACCATTTGCCTCAGTGTTCCTTATCCGTAAAATGAGGTGAAGAAGGAAATGTTAAACTACTGTAGTATCTTTACCATGAAAACCCCAAATGAGGTTATGAGAAGTTGGATATGATTGAAATGACTCAACAACAAAACATACCACTTGAGAACAAAGTCAGGACTTCTTAAATTAATTGAGATTCACTTTATGGTCTCCACTTTCATAGCTACATAAGCAAATAACTAACATAATGAAAATGAAAGTTGTCTAAAGAGCCAATCAGATTGATTCTTTGGAAAATTCCCAATTTTCATAATTCAAAAAGAATTTGTAAGGTACTATTTATGATATCACAGTCACAACAGTAATGACATATGATCTAATGTCTAAAGAAAATAAACTAACAGCATTCATTAAGCACCTATCATATTCAAAGCATGTGTGTTAGGTGCTAGAGATACAAATGACAATGAATATCAGTACAAAAATCAGTTACTTGATTAAGCACCTTCTCTATGCCAGGATTTGTCCTGGGGGCTAAAGATGCAAATATCAGGAAACATCCACATCTTGTAATCCTGAGCAATTCTTGCCCATTTTGTTATAATTGAGCCATTATTCTGTCATGTCTTTATGACCCCATTTGGGGTTTTCTTGTCAAACTCTCCAGGTGGTTTCCATTTTCCTTCTCTAGCTTATTTTTTAGGTAAAGTATTTTATAGGTAAAGTCATAGGTGATGTGCCCAGGGCCACAACACTTGCAAGTGTCTGAGGCCAGATTTATCTCAGAAAGATGTGCCTCCCTAGCTCCAGGTCCCACATTTATTATTATATTCACAATATTTACCATATGGTTTCTACCCAAAGTTCTGTGGTCCTTCCTCACATAAATAGTAGGACAACATTGAATATCCATTAATCTTGTCAAATGACCAATCTAATTTCCTTCATTCTAAGACATTTCATTGATGACCTCTCTTACCCCAGTTTGCTTGGATAACTCTTTTTTGTTGTTATTTAGCTATTTTTTATGCAGACAAATCATTATTGAATTAAACAGGAGTTTGGGTTTTATTGAGCATGCTACAGTGAAAGAAAAATGAATCTGGAGTCGGAATATGTGTGTTCCAATCCCACTACATTCATTTCATGAGTTTGATGACCATAGGTAAGTCACTTAGCCCCTCTGGGCCTCAGTTTCACCATTTGCAAAAATTATTTGCTTATATATAATTATAGAAGTGGAGACCATAAGGTAAGTCTCAACTAATTATTAAAAATTTCTTTTCATTTTGTTCTCAAGTGATATGTTTTGTTGTTGAGTCATTTCAATCATGTCAATTCAATTATGGTAAAGATATTATAGTGATTTTTGAACTTGATGATATTTGGAGCTTCTCCAGGTTTTATCATTTTCAGCTAGGCAACAATAGTAATTGCTATGCTCATAATAGAGTCAGGAAGACTTTAATTCAAATACTATTATAAGACTCTGAGAAAGAACTTAACTTCTTCCTGCCTTAGTTACCTCATCTGCAAAATGGGAATAATAATAGCACCTATATCATATGGTTGCTATGAAGTTAAAATGAAAAATACAATTGTAAAGTACTTTGTAAACTTTAATATACTATGTATAATAAAGATAAATAACAATAAACAGAATTTAGATAGTTTCTACAATATGCAAGACATGAAGCTAAATTCCAAACAAATATCTCACTAGAACCTCCCATCAACCCTGTGAGATGGTTGCTGTTATTGTTATCTGCATTTTGTACTTTAGGAAATTGAAGTCAAGCCAATAGTAAATGTCTGAGGCCATATCTGACTCTGGGCTCGGCACCCCATCCACTGCACCACCAGCTGCCTAAATGTTATTCTTCATTTTGGAAGAGGAGCAAAATGGCATTGCTATGTTGTAGTCAAGGCACAGTGCATCCAACTGTTGCTGATCAGAGCAATACAAGCTTGGAAGGCTCTACTGCAGATCAAGCACAAGATGTCCATGGGAACATTTAGGATGGAGAAGACTCTAAATTGGCTTCTCTCATGATTCTTTTGAGCTACTGTGATTTTTCTTTGCTGATAAAGCACAGTGCCTTCTTTGATACAGGTACATCACATGGGACAGTTCTGTGTCAGTGTTTCCCATATCTCACATTTGATCCCAGAGTTCTTCAAAGAGACCTTGAGAGTGTCCTTGTAACTATTCATAATTGAAAATGGATAATCTACCTGCTCATAAAAATGTCTTAATGAATTCTGCTGTGAGCTTGGTCATTGCCATGAATTAAATGGTTTAGTCCCATTTATCTGTCTCTTACTATTAGACTCACTATTGCACATAATCTGATAAAAAATTTCCCCAAGGAAAATCCTAATGTCAGTTCTTTCATTAATTGATGAAGTGAGAGGAGAAAGAAGAAAATAAAGAAAAAGAAGGGAGGAGAAAAACAGAAAGGACAAAGAATTATTTTTCTAATCCTAACTAATGAATCCAACTACAAGAAATGTGTGTGTGTGTGTGTGTGTGTGTGTGTGTATGAGAGAGAGAGAAACAGAGAGACAGAGGCAGAGAGACAGAGACAGAGACACAGAGAAACAGAGAGACAGAGAGGAAGGTAGGAAGGGAGGGAGAGAGACAAAGACAGATAGAGACACAGAGAGAGACAGAGACAAAGAGAGAGGGAGAGAGATGGAGAGAGAGAAAGAGAGACAGAGACCAAGACTGAGACAGAGACAAAGATGCATAAACAGAGAGACAGAGACAGAGAAAGAAGAGAGATTTTCTCCTCCCCCTTTCTCTAGGAGGCCATATTCTCAATCATCCAAATTCTTTCTTCCATTTTCACTGACATCTTTTTTTACTCTGGTTTCCTTCCTCTCCATCTATAAATACATCCAGAATTCTCATATTCAAATATTCTTATATTCTTTATTCAACATTATAACATTTTTGAATTGATATCATTATTTATTTCCCTGTCACAGCAGAAATTATTGTATCAATAATCTTCCAGAATCAACACCATCACTACTACTACAATGAGTACTACATGTGGACTATTTTCCAGCTACCTATATGGAAATGGACAATCTACCTATTATTCACTAAGATGCCTCAACAAGCATGGAACTTACTTTCTTGGCTTCTCTGTAGCCCTAAACACAGCAGGTCATCTATCTGGATATTTTCTACTTCTGTAATTTCTATGATACTATAGTATTCCTAAATCTGTCCTCAAGTGGCAAATTCTATTACTCCAATAATCCTAAACTAAATATTCCATGGGGCTTTGCCAATAGATCTCTTCTGCTTCCTGTTTATAGTCTTGACTTTGAAAATCTCATTTGCTCCACAAGTTGATACTATCTATCATCCATCTATCTATTTATTTATTCATCACTTTCTTTTTCTTCCTTTACCCCTTTTTGTCTACTGTATATGGCTGCCTACATATGCTATTTATATATACTGTATGTGAATGCCTCTCAAACTTGTATCTATAAGTCTGATATTGTATATATTTTGTATTTACATATCTTCATACATATTACTTAAATTAATTTAGAATTAGAGGAGCAAAATGACATTGCTATGTTGTAGTCAAGGCAGAGTGCATCCAACTGTTGCTGATCAGAGCAATACTTGCTTAGAAGGCTCTACTGCAGATCAAGCACAAGCTAGGTGGCACAGTGGATAGAGCACCAGCCCTGAAGTGAGAAGGACCTGAGTTCAAATCTGACCTCAGACACTTAATACTTCCTAGCTGTGTGACCCTGGGCAAGTCACTTAACCTCAATTGCCTTAGGAAAAAATATTCTTTGAAACATCAGATTCTGAAGCTGAAACTTAATTTGTTGGCCACAGAATGGTCAAATAATGTAAAGATGAAATATTGATGCTGAGAAAGACTGAAGGCAAAAGGGAAAGGGGAGAGCAGAGGATGAAAAAAACAGATCGTATCATGGAAGCAATGAACATGAGCTTTAACAGTCTTTGGGAGATAGAGTAAAAGAGAAAGGCCTGGTGTTTCATCAGGAGTTGAACATGACTGAATGACTAAACAATAACTATATTTTTCCTCAATAGGATATAAATCCTTTAAGAGGCTCCCACAGGTTCCAATTTCAAACTTCCACCTTTATGTACAGGTTCCACGAGCACCTGAGATTAAACACATGCACAAATAAATATATCGTCTTCTCACTTTTTTTCATAAATGGGGCTCTAAAGGTGGGAAATGCTGCATGTAATGTAAGACATTTTTGATGACATCTTGTGTAGTTCTGCTCAATTGCTTTTCCTTTCTGTCTTTTTATTTTGTAGTTATTTGTTAAAGAGGATTTTCTTTTAGGAGGAGGAAGGGTAAGGCATGTATTAGAAAATGTAGGTGATATAAGAACAAAAGATCAATTAAACTGGCTTGAAAATATGAGAATATATATCCCCTGAAACATGTTTATCTTTTTTTGACAAACCATAGCATACAGCCAGTCACCCACATTCATAATCTCAGACTTAATTGTGTGATTCTCTTGCATCATTTGGGAATATAAAGATGCTGTGATCATAGGCTTCAAAACTGGAAAGGAGATCATACAGATGTCAGGGAAACTATGTTCCAGAAAAGTGATAATTTGTCCAGGGCAATAACTGGCAAGTAACAAAGTTAGATTCAAACCCAGGTCATAGAATCAAAGAGAAGAAAGGAGAATAAGTGACCTGAAATGTAAGCAAACATTCAATAAAAAATACCATTACCTCATCAATATGAGTAAATTGTCATCAAATCTTTTCTCAATGATATACATACATACACAGAAACACATCACTTTATGTCAAGACTAAAGCTGTCTCTATAGTTTCTAATTCTCTCTCTACATGTCTCTGTCTGTTTCTCTCCCTATTCTGTCTCTGTCTCTATCTCTGTTTCTGTCTCTCTTTGTTTCCCTGTCTTTGTCTGTCTGTCTCTGTCTCTCTCTGTGTCTCTTTGTCTCTATCTCTCTGTCTCTGTCTTTTTCTCTCTGTCTCTGTCTTTTTTCTCTCTGTTTCTCTATCTCTTTCTCTTTCTGTCTCTCTTTTCTTTTGATGGATAAGATAGAATAAGTCGGGCCCCTACAGCCTTTCACAAAAACTTAAAGGGAACAAGTACTATCAAAACAGTGTTCAACTGAGGACCACAGGGCTTGGTTTCATTGCCTACCCCAGCTCTGTCAAATATAATCACTGTAAGCTTAGGCAAAGAACTCCATTTCCTGTGCCTTATCTGTAAAAGTGATAGCATTGGAATAGATAATTTCTTATCTTTTCTATTCCAGAGCTATGGTCTTCCAACCCAATTCTTCCAGGCTTCTCTTCCTTTTATAGTCTTTGCTTCTGGAGAAACTAAATGACTCACCACCTGCTTATACTTACCTACTTCAGCAAGTTTTTATACGGCTTTTACTATGATTAGATTTCTTTCCCTTCACCATCTCTCCCCATTAATACTTAAGCCTTTCCTTCCAAATATGGTTTAATTGCCACCTCCACCCAGTAAGACTTCACTGAAGCCCTTATGGCATCAGAAAATGATTGTGTATTCATCTAATTTCATGGTAGTCTATGTCATGTACTTACCAAGTTCTAATATATAACAGGCATATACATTGTTATCCAGTCTACTAGGTTCTTAAGCCTTTTAAGTCACCAGTGACTAGTGAAAAAGACTGTAAACAACAGTTGCTTAATCAATGCCATTTAAATAAATAACTGTAATCTCCATCACTGTAAATATTGAAAGGCTGGATAAGCATTTCTTAGGATGCTGGAGAAAGGATATCAGTATTGAGGGTGTGTTTGGACAAAATTATGGGAACAAGTATTTAGTCTATTGAAAGGTTTTCATCAGTGGAAAATTCTCTCAATCTAAATGACTGATATTAACTTCTTAAAGTATCTCCTACTGCCCACAGAGGCATAAATGAATCAGGGCTGTTTTTTGAGATCCCACTAATACAGGTTCCTAGATCTAAACCCCAGTAGCCAGTCTCTATGGAAGGAGCACTTGAAAACATAAGCAAACAGCTCCCTGCATATGGTATCCTAGGAAAGAAGGAGTACAATTCACAATGTCTTTTTGGGCTCTCAACTTTTGAGTATGTGTTATTGTTATTCAGCAATTTCAGTTACATCTAACTCTTTATAATCCATTTCAGATTTTCTTGGCAAAAATACTTGAGTGGTTTACCATTTTCTTTTCCAGATTTTACAGATTTTTTTACAGATTTTTACAGATAAGGAAACTGAGGCAAACAGGGTTAGGTGACTTTCCCAAGATCATACATCTTTATCCTCGGTGTCACCTAGCTGCCCTGGTTCTTGTGTATATTGCATATAACTAAATAAAAGTCCTTCTTACTAAAGCAGAGGCAAACAGCCAAATTAGATCATCATGCTGATAATTGAACCCTTTAGCAAGAAGGGATGAAAATATAGGAAAGATTCTAATTATATGTCAATGGGAGTTCCCCTTCTCTTCATACTTGGTTTTCTACAGCTTGTCTCTACCACCTTTGTTTTGCCAACTCTTTTTCATTCCATATCCTTCCATGAATCATAAGTAAAATCATTGACAGGGATAGAAAGAAATTTAGGGGTCATCTACTTCAAGCTTTCATTTTAAAAATAAAGAAATTGCTTTTCAGAGAACTAAGTGGTTTACCCAAGAATATATGAATAACAAGTGATAGAGTCAGGATTATAACTCAGTTCTTGTGCCTATGATTTGGCATTCTTTCCAATGCACCAGCCTCCCTCAAAAACACTTATCAAGTATCAATTTGGACAATGTCATACAGGGAACAACTGTCACAACTGGAAATTGATAGGAGAACATGGTTTTCGTTTGTTGTTGTCTTTACATATTTTAAAAGACACAAGAAGGAAGGAGAAAGAGGGAAACATTTTTGTATAAATGGTTCCTAATACCTCCTTCACCTGAAAGATTCTGTAATTACATATTTCCTGAATCAATATCTTTCTTCAAAGAGATTTTTTGACAACTCAGTCTGGAATATCTTTCTCTCTTCTTTTCTCTTCCCCCTTCTTCGGGATGGTAGATGAAAGATAAGGTGCTTCGTTTCCCTCCTTGCACATAGCTCTCTAATCAATATTAACTTCTTCAAGACAATATATAAGAAAATATGGTCTTATTTTGAGTTGTTGTTAGAAGTAATTACATTCCCTTTTTCAGACTCAATTTTAGAAACATTGTATATAGTGACTATCTAGTCTGAGAGTAAAATTCCCCATATTTACAGGAAATTTTCCATGCTTGGGCCTGACAAGAATACCTGTTCTGGGTACAGTTTTCTGAAATGTGGTACCATATGTGCATCAGTAAACATTATGTGTAGAGTAAATTAAACCAAGGCTTATAATTAGGCAGTAAGGAAATTACCACGGACCTGCAAGAGTAAATCAGCAGTATTAAAACACTCTCCATTTTCTCCAGAGCACTTTAGAGCACCATAAAAAGCCCATGTCATGGTGATAAACATCGAGAAGAAATACATTTCAAGAGAAAAAAGGGACACAATTGAAATAAGTTTTTTATGTTAGAGTCCAAAATGCCCTACTGTAAAATTTAGAAACTCATCCCATCTCCACATATTTTCAGGTTATCTAACAGTAAAACTTTTTTTTTGAATAACTGTTTCTTTCATGTACATGAAATGATTGGCCAGATATAGGCAACCAAATAGAAAAGGTTCTTAAAACCATAGAACTTGGAAAAGATAAAATTTGCCAGCATAACATTGTAATAAGTAGGTAGATTGTAATTTTAATCATGTCCAATGATAATGATGTTTCTGATGATGATGATAAGAAAGGAGGAGGAAGAAGAAAATAATATCACTAATAAACAGTTATATAACATTTAAAGCTTTACATATATCTCACTTGAATTTCATTAATCTATGATCTCCTTGATGTCAAGAACTGTCTTTTCCCTCTATTTGTATCCCCAGCATTTAGCACAGTGCCTGACATAATAAATGCATATTGACCACAACAACAACAAATACAAGCAAACAGCTAAATGGTTCTTGAGACTATCTATCTTGGCAAGATCCAGACTCAGCAGAAGCTCTTGAATATTTTAAGGCATCCTAGCAATCAGATAGATTGCCTATTATCAATACTACTTCATCAAGGTCCTGACTCCTTATTTCAATCCAACATTTATCAATCTCTATACTATGTAGCAAACATTGTACTACCTGCTAAAGATATAAAAACAACTACTAATTGCCTTGCCCAGCTCCCCAAAATTGTACATTCTACAGAGTTGTAATGTGTGTATACATATAAACATATATGTATAAAACATAAAGTGAATGCAATTATTTCTTCCTTATTTTTTTTCTTTCTTTTTTCTTCCTTATTTTTTCTTTCTTTCTTTCTCTCTCTCCTTTTCCTTCCTTCCTTCCTTCTTTTTTTCTTTCCTTCCCTCCTTCCTTTTTTCTTCTTTCCTTCCAGCCTTCCTTCATTCCTCCCTTTCTCCCTCTTTCCCTCTCTCCTTTCTTTCCTTTCTTCCTTTCCTCCTTTCTTCCTTCTTCCCTCCTTCCTCCTTCCCTCTCTTTCTTTCTCTCTCTCTCTCTTTCCTCCATCCCTCACTCCTTTCTTTCTTTCTTTCTGGCAATCAGGGTTAACTGACTTTCCCAGGATCATATAACTAATAAATGAGGCTGTATTTGAATTCAAATCCTCCTGACTCCTAGATCAGTGCACAATCTGTCTCCAATGAACAGTTATTTCAAAAGGAAGAGCATGCTAATATGCTACTGTTATTATGTAATAAAATAATAGGCTAATAATGGATATGGAGCATAAACGATCTCCTCTATAACATGCTACCTTCTGGGTCTTGAGGAAAGCCAAAGTTGCTACAAACTGGAAGTGAGAAAGGAAAGCATTCCAGACATGAAGGAACACTTGTGAAAAGGCACAGAAATGAGAGAAAGAACATAATATTCAGTGAATAACTAAAGGGAAATTATCTGATAATAGTCATAGTCTAGGATTAGGATTGGAACTCTGATTTTCTTGATACATGGAACTCCTGCAAAATGAAATCCCTTCTATAGAAACCTTTTCTGTTAGTATTAAAAGGAATAGAGTTTTGGAAGATTAAAGGGATTGTCCAGATTTATAAAGTTTGAATGTATCACATGTGAAACTTGAACCAAACCTTCCTAACTTCAAGGACAACTTTCTATCTACCATGACATGCTGCATTTTAAGAGAATTTTAATTGATTAGAAAGAGTAAAGGGCTTGACTTTTGGAAGGGGAAGCATAAAGGTCCAGATTCTCCATAAGAATAAAAAATTTCTAGTAATAGCTGTGTTTGTAAAACTATAAATAAAGCACTACTTATATAGTGCTTTAAGATTTCCAAAGCAATTTGCAAATATCTTGCTTTATGCTTACATTATTTTATAGATAAGGACACTGAAACAGAAAGAAATTGCCATTCTGACTTCAGACTAGCACTCCTTCCACAAGAGCATCACAATAGCTGACTAAATAAATCTGAGAATGATGTGTTTCCTTATCTTTCAAGATTGTTGGGCCACGGCCCCTTGGTGAAACAGAAGATCCAGTTTCATTTGGGTCATGTTTAACCATTTTTTATAATGGTGACCTGAGATGGTCTCTGTGTCTTTCTCCTAAACTATCCTAAAAACCAAGAGCTTAATATACTCCTAAAAGTATAACAAAGAATTCATATACTTGGCCCAAGGGGGAGAAGAAGGAGTACCCAATGACTTCAGGATGCTAGGAAGTAGAAGGGCCTAGAGCACAGAATTATTCAACAGTCCAGCAGAAGAAGACTATCCAACTATGGTTGAATCTGTCCTCTGACAGGGGGTTTGCCTATTCACCAGAGACATGTAGATCAAAGAACAAGTTTGGGAATGGGAAGACAGACTTCCCTGCCACAGGACAGGATGATTATGGAAACTTGGGTGTTAGATGGACAAGGCAGTAGAGTTCTAGCACATGGAAAATGTAGACCCCAAAGTGCAGGGACACCAGTCTTTGAACTACTCAAAGAAATAAGTGGGTCCCCAATGAGGAAAGAACACATTCTCTGGAGGTCACTAGCCTGGACAATGCCCCAATGGCCCTGACCTGGTTATAGCTCTGCCCACCTCTTTATGACTCTGAACTCCTTTGTTTCCTATCTTCCTTTGTATTTTCTGCCTTCTATCTCATATTAACTTGATCTCCTTAATTCTGATCATAGGTTGGTGGGCTGACCCTGTGTCCCAAATGTCATCAACCCCACCAGAAAATCTCTATAGGAAGGACACAAGCCTTATCCCCTAACCCGCAATATGAAGCAGGAGTTGCTTGTTTTTCATATTATTTTTAACTGACATTCACAAAGCATTTTATGTGCTTATAAGGGAAAATAAAACTCAAGATATTAATTCTTAAACAAGCCATTTGTTAGAATGAATTCTAAAAATAAGTGGCCCCATCAGAGAGAGGTGTAAGGAAATGGATTTGAATATATTTTATTTAAATGCCTTGGAAGGCTTCTAAAAAGTGTCTTGAGACAGACAATGAATAAACAGATTAGTACCTTTTTTTTCTCTTTTCTTTTTTTTTTTTCTAAAGGAGAATCTGAGAAGAAATAGGCCAGCATGAATTGTCTGGAATGGAGATTTAGACGTCAATATCATGTTCTGAGCAATACCATGCCTTCATCCCTGGTACAGATACAGATATTCAGAGGACCCAGAAAGCACAACCCGCTCACTCCTGCCTCCTAGAACAGAAAGGCTGCCCCAAAAATCTAGGACAAAAGTTTTGCAGATTTATGTATCCTGTCATTATTCAGATCTCGGAATAGATAGGGTTAGCTTATGGGAGGACCACCTGCAGATTTCTAAATCCATTCTCCCTATAGAGAAAATTCTCTACACAGAATTTTCAAGACATCTTACAAGTATTTTCTATTCATTAATATTCTAGGACAAATGAATTGGACATAGGGGGCAGGTGGGACAAAGGTAGTCATGTGGCAATCTTGCTGGCTCCCAAGCTTTAAAAATAGGACCGCTTCTCAAACTCCTTAGAACAGCTTAAGACCAGAAACTGGGCCTTCTTGGCATCTAAAAGTTCCATGCTGTTACAGGACTTTAACAACAGAATTCAGTCATTGTTACAAGGGCTGTTATTGTATAGTTGTTGGCCCTGCCATTTACTGAAGTTTTGATTAAATTAGTTTTCATTACTAGAATGTTTTTGGTCTTTGATCATAGGTCATAGATAAAGATATAGATCATAGATATAGAGGTGGAAAGGGTCCACAGAAGCCATTAATCTAACGTCATCATTACACACATGAGCAAATTGAATTTAAGAGAAAATAACTAGGTCAAGATCACAAAAGTCATAAATGAGTCAGAATTTGAACAAAGGTCTTTTGGCTCTGTGTCCAGGGCTCTTCTTTGTCTTTGGTAGGCATTGGCACAATATTACTAAAAAGACTTGCTATTAGAATTTTTTCAGTATTAGACATCATAAGAATATTTCAAAGTCCTATATTTTAATGTTATTAATTAATGAGATTAAGATATTAAAATTAATTGACTGCAGTTAAC
>JAJPUD010000825.1:123759-206916 GCA_023553655.1 Myrmecobius fasciatus
ACAATAGCTCAGACAGAGGGCATACTGTGCATGCAATTCTAAGATTAGAAATAATAGTTACATTTGGCAGTTCATTATTTTCCTGCAAATCAATTTTTAAATCCCAAATAAAATACTCCTCAGAGTATTTTGGCCTGCCATTGCTCACCACATTGGGTTTAATTTACTACCCAGGAAATGTGCCCATCAGTCCCAAATGACAATCTTTAATCGTTGTAATTTTCCCCTAAATATGGTAAAATAGCACCTCAATTAACCAGAACTCAATAGGGAGTGCAAAATTCTATGTACTTCTTTTTCTATTTCAGCAAAACACTTGGTTATGAAAATGTTTGTAAAATAACTTAGCCTGTTTTCCTTTCTCAATGAATTCAATCTATCCATCATAATGTACTATTTCTGTGGTGACAGAAAAATCTCGTAGGGCTTCAGAAGGGTCATTCTGACCACTCACAAGCAATGTCTAGGGTTGTATATAAAAAAAAAAGTTCAGAATAGGTTACAAATGTTATGATTTGGGGCATCATTTAGAAAGAGCCTCTTCCCTCTTTAGACAATAAATCAATCTGCCCAGTATGTGTTTGGGCTTATCAAAGAAGCTGTCAAAACCATAGACAGGGAATACAATTGTTTTAGCATTGTAGGGTTAGAAAAAAAACACATAACTACCATAGTTGGGGACCTTTCTTGTGGCAGTGTTGTAGGGACAATACATCATATGGGATATTTAAGAAGGGAGAAATTTTATAAGAAGTTGATATACTTCAACAAGTTAACTAGCTGTTATGATTTTAGATGGTCTGGATTTTTTGGATTAAAATAATAACTCATAGAAAGCATTTGATAATGGCTTCATATACCTGAATCCCTTTCCTCTAGTACTAATTGTTTTGTGGAAGCTAATAATACTTTTCCTGGATTCAGGGCTATATTTCCAGGAAGGACTGAGTCTATGATGAGAATGGCTTTCTGAGATACTTCTGGTTGCATTCATTATTCCATTCTTGGTTTGTTTAAATTTTAAAAATATATGTTTCTTGATTTTAGGGATGGATTAATTTGATCTTTGCCCTATCCTCTTCTCAAAAGAATTGTACATCATAGGGCTTCATAAAACTTTGTCATAGTCATTTAAGACCCTATCAAGAGAAGACTCTATTTGGGGATAGAAAGAAAGGAAATAAGCATTAATCAAGTAACTATTATGAGTGTTGAGAGCTTTACATGTATTTATTATGATCCTCCCAACAACTCTTGGATCTAGATGCTATTATATTTCCCAGTTTATAATTGAGGAAACTGAGGCAGAGGGAAGTTAAGTGATTTGTCCAGGATCACACAGTTAGGAGCTGTCTCAGGACAGATTTAAGCTCGTCTCTTCCTAATTTCAGGCACAACTACTTTGACTGGTCTAATTGCCTTTCAGCAGTTATGTGGTAGCTTGATAGTACCTGTTTATTCAAACCTTGCACATTCTGTTGAACCAGCAGATGTGATATTTGGTTCTCTCTTCTTAATTTTTGAATGTTATATATTTGCATTCTGGAGAAGCCTTTAATCAATCCCTTCTCAGAACAATGCTTTTAAAAACTGAAGAAAATGGGATATTTCAGTTAGAAATTAATAAAATAAAGCTATGATTTTATCCCATTCAAGTTCACAGAGCCATGAAATGTATCCACAGACTTCTTAGAAGCCATGGACTTCAGATCAAATCTTCTAGCCTGTGAGTTATGGGGCAGGGATGTGTAATGGGCAGAGACGAAGATAGAGATTGCAAAATGACAGATTCTTACTTGATGTCAGGAAAATCTTTATGGAATTAAGTTACTTAAAAGTAAAATAAAAAAAAAACCCTTACTGGTGATCTTCAAGTAAAGGCTATGCAAATACTTACCAGGAATGATATAGAAGAGATTCCTTTGGAACTATAGGGTTGACTTGATTATTATAGATGTTTCCAACCATGAAATTATATGATTCCAAATATACTTTAATGTCCAATGATAATTATCCCAACCTCAATACCATTAAATTTATAGAAGAAAAGGGGGAGAAGACAAGACATCATTTAGTCCAATCCTTTCTTTTAAAGTCAGTAATAATATTTTGTATGGAATATTGGATTTGAAATCAGTTAAACTAAGTTTAATCCTAACTATGATACTTACTATATGACATCAGAAATTCATAAACTTTTTGAGCTAAGATTTTATCACCTGAAATAAGTGATTAATCACACTCACACAGGGGTATTACAAAGAAATTTGAGCAGCTTTGTAAATATGAATTAATGCTATAAATGTTGACATTTTACAGTTGTACATTGCTGTTGGTGTTCAGTCAATTTTCATTAGTATCTGACTCTCTGTAACCCATTTAGTGTTTTCTTGAAAAAGATACTGGAGTGGTTTGTCATTTTCTTCTCCAGCTCATTTTACAGATGAAAAAATTGAGGCAAGCAAGGTTAAGCAGCTTTCACAGGTTCACACAACTAGTATTTGAGGCCATATCTGAACTCAGGTCTTCCTAACTCCAGAGCTACTGTTCTATTTACTAGTTGACCAGACTGTAATGAATAGAAAACTGGAATTTAGAATACAGGATTTCAACTCCTGCCTCAGATACTTACTAACTATATAACCCTGACAAGTAATTTAGCCTTTCTCAGATTGGATTTCCTCATGTATAAAAGGAGGATGATAATAAAAGAACCTATTTCACAGGATTATTGTGAGGATCAAATCAGATGATAAAATTTAAGTGTTTAGAAAATCCTAAATTTGTAAATACCTGTTAATTATTGTGATTTATTTTTTTTAACAAACAAGCAGTCAAAAAAGATAAAGTCAAAAGAGAAGTCAAAAAAAATAAATAAAATAACATTTCTCCAAAGACACAGCTTAAAAATACCAAAGCTCAGATTCTAAGCCAGCACATGTGACTCCACTTAGAAGTCAATTTCTATTACACTGGAGATACATTCCTTTAAATTAAATTAAATTATTAAATTGCAAATATCCTGGACAGCTAACATTAAATCATTAGTAATGAATGCTATTTTATAAAAATTAGTTCTTCAGATACATTTTAGTAAGACTGCAACAAAGGGTTAATTTTCACCACACAGTATGACATCATGGAGTGAGAGCTGGCTTCAGACTTAGAACCCTTGGATTCAAGTCCTTCTGTCATATATTGGCTGTATGACCCTAAGCATGTCACTTAACTTCTTCATGCCTTCAGGAAGATTACAAGTTGCTAAGTATTTGTCGATCAGCATTGTTGGATACAATTCCTTCAACAAGGTTTCCCTAAGCCAATAAAAGCATGTCTTCCTCTTGCCTTCCCTCTCCCCTGCCCCGACAAAATAAATATTTATCAGTGTCTTCTTTGGTTCATCTTATCAGAATATAGGAGAATTTGGAGAAAGCATGAAAGTACCTAGGTGTAGGTTAAATAGTGTTGGAAAGGTGAAGCAGGGAATTCTTGGCAATACTTTTATCAATTTCAAAGAATAAAATAAATAAATAAATACATGAATGAATGAATGGATAGATGAATAGAAAAGTGAATAAAAATAAATGGATAGATAGATGAATAAATGATAATTATCATCAAAAGTCAGACCCAAGGATAATCCCTTCTCTTTGGTGACCAAATCCCAAGGGTCCCAAAAAAGCAAGGATCATCACAGTGCTTCTTTCCCTCCCAATTAGAAGTCTCGGTATCAATAAGCATTAAGGGATGTCGTTCTACTTCTGTGCAGCCAGTAGCTGGAATAGCCAAATACTGTGTCACTAGTATTGGCTGCCCCAGAGAAAGACATTCCCAGCATCACCAGGAATTGCCATGCACTTGAGGGGAAAAACAGTACCTGTCTCCTTAGATCTCTTGTTTTCTTGGTCATCTTATCAATAGCAATGTTTAGAGGATCTCCTTTTTCTTTCCTTCCAGTCTATTAAGAAAACAGAAATAATTTCCAGTTTAGAAAACAAAATAGGAAAGCAATCAAGGTGTAAAAGTTGAGGGGAAAATTAAGTAACAGAATTTATTCAGTATCAAAGATTGTTCTTCATATATAATCATGGGATTCTAGATCTACAAATGGAAAGGTCCAAACCATCACTCCTGTCCCAGACCCTCCCCCTTCACATCTTTCCTCCATTCAAATACTAGAGCAGAGGTCTTGACATATTACATACTCAATGCCCAAGCACACACAATGGGCACCTGTAGCTTCCGATATACCTTCAGAATCAAACAAAAACTCTTCTCTTTGTCATTTAAAGTTCTTTATAATCTGGTCCTTTCTGCCTTTCCAATCTTCTTACAGTTTATTCTCTTTTAGACACTGTGCATTCAACAATAACAACCTTTTTGAAGTTCTTCAAACAACACTCCATTTCCTTTCTATTCACTTTTATGCTAGCGTAGAATATTCTGTCCTTCCCTTCTGCCTCTTCAGCTGACTTTCTTCAAGATTTAGGGGCTAGTTTATACACTGGATTTAGTATCAGCCCTGGAGTCTGGAGGATGTGAGTTAAAGTGCAACCTAATATACTTCCTACCTGTGTGACCCTGGGCAAGTCACTTAATCTCAATTACTTAACCATTTTTAGGAGCACAAAATCCATCTGGTCAAAAAGGTCTTCTCTAGAAAGCATAATGCTTTCACTTTTCAAAGTGCCTTCCAACTTCTCTATGAATATTTTGTATCTTCCATTTTTTTTCATATTACTTCCCCTATTTAATTGTAAGTTCTTGAAAAAAAAAAGAATTGTCTATTTTGCTTCCTTTATAATCCAAGAATTTGTCATTATTTCAGGCACATAATAAGTGATTAACAAGTATCTGTTGAATTAATGTGACTTAACTTGATCCACCTCTATATGTCCCCATTATATAAATGAAAAGTGATCAGTCTCTCCTCTAGCTATTTAAAACACACCCAGGGTAGGCCCTCAACTGATTTGAGTTTTTCATTATTCTATTGGTTGTCAGAATAGCCAACACTAAAAACTAAAGTTTTATACTCACAATGATAAAATATGAGGGTTTTTTCCTCAGGAAGAAAGAGCAACAGTGAAATCTCTATGACATATCAAATGCAGATCAAAAAGTGATTTCAGGTGAATCACCACAGAGTTCAGAGGTTTTACATCTATATATCACATCCCCACATTACAGCTCCCATTCCGAAATTGAATGAGATGTTTTACTAAGAAATGAATATTAAGAACCCCTAATCTCCATCCTGCCAGGCACTGGGTATGTTGAACATGATAATAAGCTGCAAATAGCTTGAGGACAGAAGGGCAATGTTCCTTATGTCTGTAACAGGCAATAGGTACAGTTAAAAAAAATCCCTCTCCTGCTTTAAACATATTTGCCATTGGGAGATTCAGTAAAAAACCAATTTCCATTTTTGAGGAAGAAAATGTGTTTGGGGAAGTAGGAAAGAAGGAAAGGGAGGCAGAAAAACCCATATTTCTCTTTCAGTTTAAAAAAGGAAACAAAAAGGTTTTAATTTTTTTTTCAGAGAGAAAAAGCTTTAAGCAACTTTGCCAGAGACATTATCTTTCCTTTAAAAGAAAATTGTTTTCTAAAGCTTCCTCAATCCTTCTGTATATCTAAACTTCAGTTTGACTGCAGTTTATCAGAAACCCCAATGATGTATCCATACCCAAACAAGGTAATTCTCTAATTCCTATTCCCAACTCCTACTTCATTTTGCTTATTATTCCTGTAAGGAATAATAGTCAAATAAGTTGGTATCTATATTATCAATTGTGTCTAATGATATAGTATGTTTCTGGGGAGTTACATTTAAAATTCAGTTGCAACAGGGTTCTAAATATCTTTTTTTCAATAATGGCTTCTCAGATGTAAGGTGCTTTTTTATCAGATCTCAGAAGTGAGATTCACAACTGTCTTTCTTCTCAGCAATTTAGCAGGTTGTTGTTGTTTTCATCAGAATGAATACCTGACTCATAGTTATTTGGGAACATCTCATTATAAGTCAGAGCTGAAATGTGGATAAAGGGAATCTGTTTAACCATGCAAAGCTCTATAAACCCCATTTTCCTTTCTTATCAATACCCAGTTAATATATTTGGTTTAAATATTGAAGTCTTTACCAAATAAATCCCACAACAAAATGAGTCTTTTCCTTTGAGAAAGAAAAGAGTTAAGCAAAACCAATAGGATGATCTCATCTGATTCTTTCACATCTGTAGTCTTCCATTCCTCTACTGGGGAAAGAAAGAGGAAAAGGAAGAGGAGGAAAAGAAGAAAAAAGAGGAGGAGGGGTATCAGGTGAAGTAGGAAGAGGAAGAGAAGAAAAAGGCGAAGGAGGAGGAGGAAGAAGAGAAGGAGGAGGAAGAGAAGATGAAGATAAAGAAGAAAGATGTTTAATCATTTTTTTCTTTATAGTCCACATTGACCAATAAAATTGTTCACTGTTTATTTTTTTTGGTCTTGTGCTTTTAAAAAATCTTTATTATTTGAGGCACTACTTTTGGGATTTCATTTCCCTCTACATCGGTTTCCCTAAATTCTTCATATTCATCACTTTACACAAAGTAATAACATTCCATTCCCTTCTTTTTCATATTCCCAATACTTTGAATTGTGCCTGTCACACAGTAAACATTTAATAAATGCTCATTCTTTGGTCTTAATTTGATACTGTGCTAATATTGTGGATTTGTCTTTATAAAGTGTGAAGAGTATCAGACAGAGAATCAGAACATCTGAGATAGAGCCTGGATTCAGATTCTGATTCTGCTAGTAATTTTAATCCATTCATTTAATCTTCATAGGCATCAATTCTTCATCTATAAAAATGGTTTCTAAGGTCACAACACAACTTTATTTCTTATGATCTTCACATTTGAATTTGAATTCTGACTCTTCAAATTACTGTATACTGTATACATCATGATGCATAAATCATTTAAGTTCTGTGGTGCTCAGGTTCTTCATCAGTAAATTTGGAGGGTTGGACTAAATTTTATGTAAGGTTCCTTCCAATTCCAATTCTTATTAATCCCCTATCACATCATTTTCAGTCACCCATCAATTGATGGACACATTTTATTTTACCATCACAAAAAAGCTGCCATCAATATTTCATGATTTGAGTATAGACAACTATAAAATAAAAGTACTTAGACCAAAAGCAATAGAATTACTGACTTTAGAATTGGTCCCATAGAAAGTCTGATATTGTTTTCACTTTGTATATTCAAATTTGCAAGCTCAACAGTTCAGAGGCCATTGATTTCCACTTAGGCCTTTTGCCTATAATTAGTATAGCACTGAATAGCTATCATGGATCATGTAGGCCATACAGGACCCAATATTGAATGGGATGTTTTTAAAACTAATGGGTTTTTCCTCCTTGGAGAGCTTTTAGGCAGCAGCTGGAAAACTTTGGGATAAAGGGATTCCTTTTGTATAAGGGTTGGTCCTATTGACCTTTGAGATCCCTTCCAATTTTTATCTTCTATGGTTCTGTAAATTTTCTATAAAATCAGTTTTTGTTTAATTTAAATATGTGTGTATATATGCATATATGTACATATACATAGTGTATATGTACATATATACACATTCATATACATGCATATTTATGAATATTTGTATATGTGTGTGTGTAAACACACATAATCAAACATAAGATTTTCTCCTGAAATCTCCCTCCAGTGCCTCAAAGTAGTATGAAGGGTTCACTGAATTGCTAAATGCTATATTAGGAGAGTATGAACTTTAGAATTGTTAAGCTGAAAATAAAAGTTGTCAATACAAAAATCACCTTGATCAAATCCAATTCCACTTAATTTAACAAATATTTATTAAGCATGCATTGCTCTTTGATAGACACTACATAATCGCAGGGACATGTGTACACAAAAACAAAACAAAAAAAAAAAAGCTTACATTCTAATAAGAGAAAAAGAGTACTTGTAAAAATAGAGTATGACTACAAATAAATACAAAGTAATTGGCAGAAAGTACACTAGCAGTTAGAGGAATCAGAAAAAGTTTAATGAAGAAAATGGCACCTGAATTTTGTCTTGAAGGAAGAGAAGGGACCCTATGACATGGAGGTGAGGAGAGAGAACATCCCAAGCTCAGGTAATGGCCCATTCAAGAGGATAAAGATTAATTTGGCTGTATTACAGCATTAGGAAAAGGGAGTAATATCCAATGAGGTAAGATAGGGCATAACAAGGTTTAGGCCTTTAGCACATCATAGTGAAAGAGAGAGAAAGAGACACAGAGAGAGACAGAGAGACAGACAGACAGACAGACAAAGACAGAGACAGAGGCATAGGAAGAGAGAGACAGAGACAGAGACACAGAGAGAGAGATACAGAGGAGAGAAAGACGGAGAGAGGGCGAGGAGGGAGGGAAGGAAAGACAGAAACAGAGATAGGGTTAGAGACAGATTCAGAGACAGAGACAGAGAGAGAGAGACAAAGAGACACACACAGAAAGAGAGAGACAGATAAGAAGAGGACTAAACTTGAGCAAGAAAGCTATATCCAGCTTCTGATACATATTGGATGTGATAACATGGGCAACTTGCTTAACTTCTGTCTGTTGTAGGTAACAATCTGTAAGTTTCAGAGAAGGTGCTTTTATGTATTAGTAGGAAACATCAACGGAATAACAGGTCATGGTTCAAAAAAAATAAAAAGGAAAGGAGTACTATATAAGACAATTGAGATTTTTTTTAAGAGTCTGCTTTCAAAGAATTTATATTCTACTGAGGAAAAACATATATGAACATAAAGTAAACATATGACATATGAGTTCTTTGTGGGAAAGGACCATGATTTTGCCTCCTTTTGTATCCGCAGGCACAGTGTCTGGCACTAAGCATTTAATGAATACTTGTTGACTGATTGACTACTACAAAGTAATATATTAATTGAAATTAAATAAACTGAGGCACAAAGTTCTGAGCATAATCACTTTGTTATCAAAGCATGAATTTTGTCAATAAATAGGGTATTAGCCTACTCATAAATAGCTAAAACCCTGAAGTTCAATTTCCAGATCATTTCGGGGGGGGTATTTTTAAAATTTTACACTTAAATATAAAATGAATAAAAAATAGCATGCAAATTCCAGACCATACAGAGGATTCACTATGAAAGAATAAATTTCCATTTCAAGACAACCCAAATAATAAATACTAAACCTGGTTTTCAAAGCTGTCCCATTTTTCTTTGTTTCTACTGGCTTTTTTTTTTGTTCTCTGTTGTGCTCTTTTTACTTTATTCCCCTCTCCCTAAAAAAGCTATAATTCAGCATGTATCTATATGTGTATATTGGTATGTATATGTACACACATATGCTGATACACACACAAATATCTATAAGCATACATATATGTACATATATATATAATTATATATATGTACTGTATGCAAATGTTCTCTTGCTTCTACTCATTTTACTCTTCATTATTTTATAGAGCTCTTTCCATGTTTTTTTTAAAAACATTGTGCTCATAATTTTTTATAGCAAAGTCATATTCTATCATAAACATATACCACAATTTGCTTAGTCATTCTCCATGATTTTCAGTTCTTTGCCACCAAAAAGAGTGCTGCTATAAATATTTTAGAAGATATAGGTTATTTTCCATTTTTCTTAATCATCTTGGGAAACAGAACTAATAATGGTATTGCTGGATCAAAGGACATAGGCAGTTTAATAACTCTTTTGGCATAATTACAAATCTCTCTCCAAAATGGTTGAATCAGCTCACAGATACACCAACAATAAATTAAAGTCCCAATTTTTCCATATTTCCTTCAACATTTGTCATTTTCCCCTTCTATCATTTTAGTCAATCTGGTAGATGTAATATATGTCAAAGTTGTTTTAATTTGCATTTCTCTAGTGAATAATAATTAAATTTTTTTTTCATATAACTATGGATTGTTTTGATTTCTTCAGTGGAAAACTGTTAATATCCTTTAATGATCATTTAATAAAGACCCTTTGATCATTCATTAATTGGAGAATGACTTGCATTCCTTGACAAAGTTCTTTATATATCTGCAAAATGACACTTTTGTCTAAGAAACAGATTATATTTTCCCCCAGTTTTGTGCTTCCCTTCTGATCTTAGCTACATTTGTTTTGTTTTTACAAAACCTTTTTAATTTGATATAATCAAAACTATTCATTTCATATCTCAAAACACTCCATATATTTTTTCATAAATTGTCCAGTTATCAAAAATCTGATAGTAGTATGTCCCCTGTTCTGCAAATTTTCTTTTAATATATCCCTTATATCTAGATCATGGATCTATTTTGATATTATGTTGGTAAATGGTATAAAATTTTGATCTATGCCCTATTTCTGCCAAACTGCTTTCCAGCTTTCCCAACAATTTTTACTAAATGATAGATTCTTATTTCCAAAACTTAAGTATTTATGCTTGTCAAACACTGAATAACAATAGATATTATGCTCTATATTGTATGACTACTCTGTTCCATTGATTCATCTTTCTTTCCTTGCCAGGAACAGGTAGTGTTGATAATTATTGCCTTATAAAGTTATTTAAGAGCTGGTACTGCTAAATCTTCTTTTACATTTTCACCCATTAGTTTCTTTGATATTGTTGACCTTTTGTTCTTCCAAATAAACTTTCTTATTAATTTTTCTAATTCTGTAAACTATATTAGGAATAATTTAATTAGAAGGGAATCAAATATACAGATTAGTTTTGGCAAAATTGTCATCTTTATTATCTTGGATCTGTCAACTCATGAACAATTAATATTTACTTATTTAAATCTGATTTTATTTCTGAACAAGGTTTTTATGCTTTTGTTCATAAATATCCTGGATTTTTTGGTAGGTATATTTGTAGGTATTTTATACTATCTGGAGTTATCTTAAAGGGTGTATCTCTATCTCTTCCTTCAGGATTATGTTGGCAATATATAGGAATGTTGCTGATTTATGTGGGTTTACTTTATATCCCACTACTTTGCCGAAATTATTAATTATTTCAGTTAACTTTTTATTTGAATCTTTTGGATTTTCCAAGTATAGCATTATATTATCTGGAAAAAGAAATAGCTTTATCATTTCATTCCTTATTCTGCTTCCTTCTATTTATTTTTCTTCCCTTATTACTATTGCTGGATATTGCAAATTATTTTGAATAATATTGGTGACTGGCCATTTTTGTTTCATCCCTGATTTTACTAGGAAAATTTCTAGTTTATCCCCATTGCAAATAATGCTTGCTAATAATTTTAGGTAAATGTTTCTTATTTATTTAAGGAAAAGTCCATTTATCCCTACACTTTCAAGTGTTTTAGTAGAAATGACTTGTATTTTATAAAATATCTTTTCTTCATCTATCAATATTGTCATAAGATTTTGTTTTTTTTATTATTGAAATAATTATGTTCACAAATATCCTTATGTTAAATGATCTGTATGAATCCCGCTCAGTAACAATGTATAATCTTTGTAATGTATTGTGGTAATATTTTAGCTGAAATTTTTCAGTATTTTAACATCCATATTCATTAATGATTGGTCTATAATTTTCTTTCTTTTTTTATATTCCCTTATTTAGGTATTAGTATTTTATTTGTTTCATAAAAGGAGTTTGGTCCAGATCATTTTTACAGACAAAAAGAGGAGTGGCAACAATTAAAAAAAAAGGGTAGGGGAGTAGAATAGCATTATAGATGGGAAAAATAACATGATTGATTATAAGACCTGGATCATCATGGATAAAACAAAAATAGGATGGTCTGGATGTTGAGTGTGTGGGGCTGTCAACCACCCATCCTTCCTTCTTGTTGCTGATTGATTAGGTTCACCTTCAAGGTTAGTGAGTGGTGCATGTATAAGAAATGGGACTTCCTGAAAAAAGAAAAATAGCAGACCAGACTTCCTTAATGGATAACTAGTGGGACAGAGACAACAGAGTTCCTTGACATGAGAATAGACCATTGATTTCACAGAAAACAAACAAAAAAAACAACTGTATTTTTAAACTTAATTCAGAAGCAATAAAACATGGCTTAGGCAGTAACAAAAATGTCAGTAGTATTTCAGGATAAAATCATTTATGAAGTAGAATCAATTTAATTTTCCCCCAGTAATTTGGATCAAAAAGTACTAAATATTAGAGGGTCAAAGAGGTTTTACTTGAGGTGAACCTTAAATGTAGGAAGGGATTTTAAGAGATGGAGATAAAGAGACAGAACATTTGAGACATAGGGAATATGCAGGGGTGCAGAAGCAGGAGGCATAAAATTCAGTGTGGGGAAGGGCAAGTAAGAATTTTGGTTCTAACATTATGTGCCTGAGTGGGTAGTAATGGGTAATCCACTGAAAAGGGTAGGTTGGAAGCAGATTGTAAAGATCTGTGAATGTCAAGCAGAGGAGTTTGCATTATATCCTAAATGCAAGAGAGTCACTTAAGAACTGCTTAAGAACTGGGAGTGGAGAAAACCATCACCTGAAGAGCAGATGATTTGGGAAGGGGAAGGGAAAAATAAGGAAGGGGAAGAGCAACTCATGAAGTGTGCTTGCTAAGTTGTGGAGGAGTTAAGGAAGTGCACCAGCAAAATTACCAATCTTTGAATTATCAATATTAAAAATAGAGAGGAACAAAATGCTTCTGTTTTACTAGCAGGGATACAGCACACATTCTGATAAACAGATGGCAAGAGCAGAGATAGAGAATGTGGATCTCATCACTGTGTCTCCATGTCTTTATGTAGTCTATCCACCCCCTACCCTCCATTCTTAGCATTCTCTCTTTTCATGTTTACCTCTTAGAATTTTTACTTTCTTTCATGACTAAGCTCAAGTACCACTCACCTGCCTATAACCCCACCTAGCTCCCTTCCCTTGTTCTATCGTCTCTAAAAGATGACATATTTTATATTTGCTCTTCTCTCTATGTGCTGCTCTTCCCCTACTCTCAATGAAGCAAGTCTCCTTAAGGTCAGGGGCTGTTTCATGTGTTGTCTTTGTATTTGTAGTCTCTCTTATCTATATATCTAAATGTAATATTTCATCTGTCTATCAATCGATTGATGAGTGTATGTGTGTGTGTGAGTGTGTGTAAGGCTATTCTTTTTTTACAACTGAATACCAAATTTCTGGGGTTTATCCGTGTGATGATCAAATATTTCTTGAGGGTCTACAGTAATTAGGATATTATATTAAGAGTTGTTGAGATACAGAAGTCAATGTGATATGGTCCTTGTCTTCTGAAATCTTATAGTGAATCTGGAAGTTATGAAGAGCTAATAAACATACAGTAAGTGACAAATAGATCTCAACAGTCCAATTGTTCTATGACTTTCTTGCTTTCTACTCTAAGGATATATGATCCTCTTATCACGTATCCTTAGAGTAGAGTGTGTGGTGGGGGAGAGAAACAGAAAGAGACAGAGACAGAGAGAGAAAAAGAAACAGAGAGAGAAAAAGAAACAGAGAAATAGACAGAAAGAGACAGAAACAGAGATAGAGAAAAAGAAACAGATAGAGAGAAAGAGACAGAAATAGAGATAGAGTAAAAGAAACAGAGATAGAAAAAGAAACAGAGAGATAGACAGAGAGAAAAAGAAACAGATAATCACAGAGAGAAAAAGAAACAAAGACAGAGACAGAAGCAGAGATGAGAGAATGAGAAATAGAGAGAATAAATGGTTTAAAGATAGTAATTCTTAGTATTTTGCCTCCTTTTCTACTACTTCTGCAGGAACAGAAGAAAGAACTCAGGATCTTCATGGATTACCACAGACAAATTTTTCATCATCACATTCTCAGCATTCTAGTAATGACCCTCTCCATTTATTGCTAGGCTGGTCGTCAAAAAGCAAAAACCATTTTGCTGCCAGGAACAGATTTGAAACAGCCTTTCTTTTTTAGCATGAATGGATTTTTCAGAGCTTGTTCTTTGCTGTTCTAATATTTGAGAACCTAGCATTACCTCCACACAAAAGATGAAGGATCAGAATGAGTAGAAACATTGGAGAGGAAGAAGCCTCGCTGGTTTCATTGTTTGGCTGGTCAGAAAAGTTTTGCAAGAGAAAATAAGAATGGAAGATAAGTCCTAGTGACAGAATGGTGTAATGGAGAGAGCCCTGAGCTAGGAATCAGGAGACCTGAGTTCCATCTATTCTGAATATTTTCACAAAAGGAAAAAAAAACTTGGAGTGAAAAAAAAATCATTGGGTTTTCTATGAGAGGATACAGTTTCAAATCCCAATACTATTATTTCTGAACTATATGATCTTCGACAAATCATAAGGCCATAGATTTAGAAGTAATAGGGACTTGTGAAGTTAGTTTAACCTCTACATTTAACTGATAATCAAAGAAATAATTCATTCAAGGTCACACAATCAAGAAGTATTCAAACTTTTCTGGGACTCTATTTAAATCCATAATGCTATCATCAGATTTTATACAGAGATAGAACAAAGAATGGAGAGCCTTTCAAAAACAAGAAGGAAGAAATAAAGAAAAGAAATATTCAAGTAACAATATATTAACCATCCTTTTGTGGTTGCTTTTGTTATTGTTCTTTCTGATACATGTACGTGTGTATGTGTATATAAAAATTTTGATCCAAATGCATTAGGTGACACAAATGTCTCCATTTTACAGAAAAGGAGACTAAGGCTGATAGAATTTAAGTGATTTGGCCCAAATCATAGAACTAGTAAATGTCTAAATCTCAGTATTCCTGACTCCAAGCCCACCATGATATATCAACTATACTAAGTCTTATTAGTCTTTTTTATAAGATTTTATGGGAAATGAGCTAAGCAGTAAAATATCCAAGCTCTCCAAAAGCTGTCCTATAACGCATTCTACTGTATTATAATTTGTATGCATAGAAGTTTCCTGTTGACATTAACATTCTGTGTCATTTTGGTTGCAGGGCATCTGTTTAGGGAACATTTGTAGTTATAGGCTTCTCTGTCTCTCAAATCTGAGCTTCATGTTTTGACCCAAAGGACAAATTTGAATTATGGGTTCTCAAGAGGGCAGACCTAAGAAATATGAACCTAGCAACTGGGATCTAGAAACATGGGCCCAGAATACTTATATTGCTCACTTCATACTGTCCCTAACTTTCTTCAAAGTATAGTTCATAATATTTTATATATTGGACTTTTTTTCCTATTTGCCCATCCTTCACCATAAAAATAATCAGGGCTCTGTCTCACCGAAATTCTATTCATTTGTAGTTGCCCTGTGTTTACTTATCTCAATATATGTCTATAATAGGAATATAAGCTTCCTAAAGGCAAGATCATTTTGATCTTTGCTTTCCCAATTCTTGCCATGGTATATAGTAACTTAAAATGTCCAGATTGTAAATAAATTCTATCACTCTAAGATTCACACAAGAATGTATTAGTTCAATGGACAAGTCCTTTAAACTAGATTGCCTCATAGGAGCTTGACTCCCCAAGAGTGACCTTTAAATCTTCTGTGTGATCAATTAATCAATCAATAAACATTTATTAAGTGTCAACTATGTAAGATCCAAGTTAATATTTTCAATGCCTCATTTTCAGAATCATAAGTGCTCTGAAAGATATCAAGTTGGAAACACTTTCATAAATGAAGTGTTATGATAATATTTCTGATATCAGTCATCAGATCTACTGATGCACCATAAGGACCCCTGAGTCTTGCCAGCTCTTCCAGTTCTGTATCCTTGGGACTTCTAGATGTTTCTAATAATGATGCAGCTCATAACTCTTTGATGTATTTTCCTCCCAAATTAAAAGGTAAGCTCCTTGGGACCAGGAACAAGGTCATTTCACTTATTTGTATTCCTAATATTAAGCATAAGGCTTGACGTATAGTGACTAATAAATGTTTTTATATTCATTCATTCATTCATTTTTGGTAATTATTATTCATTCCAGGGGTAGTTACATTCTAATAGGCAATAAAGCCTTGGTCCAAATGTATAAAATCTAATGACAAAATTACAGACATTGTGATGGGCCATTGGGGGAATGATACTTGTCCTAGGGTTGAGGGGAATTATTAGACCTTAGAAAGGGAACCAGTCTTATTCTTAAGAAAAGAGAGATTTGAATCCTGCTTCAGATGCTTATATAAATCTGAGTCAGTTACTTAACCTCTCTGTAATTCAATTTCCTTTTCTGTAAAATGAATTTAATCATAGGGCCTAGGCTACTTGACTTCTCAGTACCCATCTTTAAGATGGAAATTTATTATTGCTATTGTTGTTGGTGGTGGTGATGGTTCTTTGTTCTCAAAGAGGACCAAAGACTTCACAAGGATAATGCTTTGACTTGAACATAAATTGCCAAATTAGGTAGGTTCCAAAGCAAATGTAGAGTTTTAATTCCAGATGGAGTCCTTCGTACCAATACCCTACTAAGATGAAATAATGGATCCATTAGTTTTTAGTTGGTTGGTTTATTTTTCCCCACTTGTTAAAGTGCTTGTCACTATGTAGTTTTTGAGCATGCAAAGACAAAAGTCTGAGTCCACTGACTTTACATTTTATTCATCATGTCACTTTGGAAAAATTACTTCTCCCTCAGTTTCCTCATTTATTCAATGAATAAACTAGACTAGGGACCAGTAAATTCTCCTTTCTGGGCCACAATTTTCTCATCCATCCAATGAGCAAAGTAAGCTAGGGGCAAGCTAAATTTCTTGCTTGGGCAACAATTTCCTCCTCTCTTCAAAGGGCCAGATGAGGATTTAGGAGGGCTGAGCCCTGAGTGCCATTTTGTCTGTCATTTCAAATTGGCCAGCTTTCCTTTTCTCTCTTTTCTCCCAGAAAGCAGTTTAGCCCTCCCTTCTCCTTCCCCTCTGAGCATGAGTCTGTAATGGGCAATAGCCATTTAATAAATGCTGTTATTTAAAAAGATAGGCAAGGATATGCCTTCGCCTTGCTTCAGGCTCCTCTCTGAGCTGCCATCTGTTGAGATGTGGAAGTATATGTTTATTAAACTTTATTTGTTTTAGTCTTTGAGAATTATTTTACCGAACACATTCTGCAGCCACTCCATGGCTGGAATTGATGAGAGGGAAGGTAAAGTGGTTCCCACTTTGCATTCTTAAATGTTTCCCTCCTCACCAGGCACCCCTCTCCATCAGTCCCCAGGTTGTCATTCCAAGACTCTTTTGTCAATATGTCAGAAGTCATCAAAGATGCTTTCATGTTACCAAATTGCCCCCAGATACAAAGGCTGAAACTGAAACATGCATTTGAATGAAAAAAAATACCTTTTGGCCTACAATTGAATTTCTGATTTCCAGATTTTCCCCCAGTGGCCTTTTCTGAAAAGTTAAGCGCCCTTCTGCTTTGAGGAGAGGAGAGTTTTCTTTTTAGTGTCATTATTTTAGCATACATCACTTCTTTGAAAAGGAAAAAGGGAGAGTGACTCATGTCTCCATTCTGTGCAAAGTAATGCCCTGATCCTTCCCTCAGAATTACCAGCCATAAAAAGAGATAGTGATTGATTTTGGAGTTATTAAAGATGGTGTTAGCTTTCTCCATAACTTAGCTAGTTCCCTCCCCTACTCCATGCACATACTAGTCAATATAGACAATCACTCTCAAAATGAAAAAAAAATCAAGAAATACTCTAAGAATAGAACACCTCCTGCTCTAATTCTTCACTTGATCTGTTTTCATAGTAAAATTTTCAATACCCAAATAGAAAAAAGGCAGTGTGGTATAGTGGTTAAAAACAAAAGACCTTGGAAATCTGAGCTATCTATTTAAGTTTATCAATCATAGATTTGGAAGTGAAAGAATCTTTAAAATTATCTAATCAAATTGCCTCATTTTAGAGATAATGAAAATAAGGCTCATGGACATTAAGGGATTTGGTTAGTGCCATATGAGTAGTAAAAAACAAGATTTGGACCCACATCCTATGACTTCAAAATGCATACCCTTTCAACTACGGCTTCTTATAGATTACTTCTATTCATTTTTTCTCCATTCTAGCCATAGTCTCTCTGTTACTCAGAATAAATAAACATTACATCTCCCACCTCTGGCTTTGCATATTTCGTCCTCTCCCCATGATTAGAATGCACTCCCACGTCGACCCCACTTGTAAAATCCCCTTTTCCTTCAAACCTTATTTCAAGGGCTACCACTTATAAGAGGCCAAATGTTAAGGCCCTTTTCACTGCCATTACTTAATTATATAACTTGTCTATAATTTATACTTATGTAAATGTATGATTTTACCTTTCTCTTGACCTCCAATCTTATATTTCCAGCTGCTTTTCAGATATTTCAAACTGGATGGCCAAGAAGCATTTGAAACTCAGTTTGTGCAAAACAGAATTCATTATTTTTTCCTTAAATCCACCTTCCCTATCATAGTACAGGGAAAAACCATCCTCCCACTCCTCAATTTCCCAACCTGGTTCTCTTAAAGTAAAAGTAGCAATACCAACTAGTTTTTCAGGAACACCTTATTTTCTCCATTTTCAACTTCAGTATAATGACTTAGTGACTAGAACATATAGCATCCAGAGTTCTCATAAGGAGAAGTCAACATAAGCAGAATTGAACAGTATAACTACATAGGAGAACACTACATCTGGACAACTTGGTTATGCTTGTAGTTTAACACACAGGAGTTGTCAAAAGATTATCTCTTGATCTTACAACCATTCCACCAAATTCAGAGAGTTTTGAAAAGACAGAAATGTATATTGTTTCTCTTTAATGAATGAAATATCAGTAACTGCCATGAGGCAAATTTGGCAGACAGCTGAGAAACGGCACTTTCCTGGGAGCCATGGCTGCCTAAGCCAGTGGGCTGGGAAGGAAGATAAACAAGATCTCCAAGGAGTCTGTTTAAATGGAGTATTTGCCCACCAGTATCAAGCCAGGATCCAAAGGAAGAACTCAAAGTCACAGAGAGTAGCCAAAGGATGCTTCACAGTGCACCCTTTTGGCAACTAAACAAAAGGAAAACAATAATGGTACCAGCACTCAGACATAACATTGACCCATAAACATCTAAGATCTTTATTTGTATTGCTTTAACAAGCAATAGCCTTCAAACTAATGAAAATGGACTGAAAAAAAATTCAAAATATAAAAACCACAAAAGTGACATATACCACAGGGGAACAGGAAAAGGATCTTTATTCTCCAGTCTGCCATTGTGGTTGTCCCAAAAGTATTTTCAGTAAGTCGACAGAAGATGGCTTTGAACATCCTAATACATTTATTCAAGCAGGAAAAAAGGAATAGTTTTATGTACACATGCAAATCAATCCACCTAAAATTAAATATTGTGGTCTCTGAAAAGTTGCTAGGGAGTGCTCAGAGAATTTCCAGTGGTCCCACTTCTATATGTGTCAGCACAAGGCAACTTTCATCTCTTGCTACTAGCCCAATTTCCCAACTGGAAAAATGTCCAGTGCAAAGAAGAGATTCACTGGCTTTGACTTTAGGACTCCCATCTCCTGCTGTGCTTGTTCTTTGAAGTAAGAAGACTGGTGTCCTATACTCAGTGAAGAATATACTCACACTAGTTCATATTAGCTCATACCCCTCAATCCCAACGACTTTTGTGCCCTGAAGAACTTCATCCAAACACACTCCACATCCCCACCACCTGATTTCTTGTTCCCATTCCTCTCAATATTCTCACTCCAAAGTTTCAGCCTAACTCCACCCAGTCCTTCCATTGTGCCCTCTGAAATGCCTGTTCTTTAGAAAACAAACTCTCTTCTTCCTCAAACTTTTCATCTTTCACTACTACCTATTAGGATAACCTGGCTCTCCTATGATGACACAGACTCCCTAGACACCCTTTCCAATACTGGATACACTTTCATTCATCCCCTTCAGCTCAGTGGTTGAAATGGGGAATTAGAATACCTCCTACTCCCTATTGCCATTTCTAGTTAACCCCCTAAGTCCAACATTCAGTAGCTTTTCTTGGAGGTCTATGCTATTCATATCTACCCACTGAATAAAAAGCCTGGTAGACCCCCAGGTTACTCCCTTTCCTTCCTTCAATATCTGGTTCACAAATTTTCTCCTTCTCAATACCTGCCTAGGGACTTCAACATATATATTCATTTTCCCTCAACTATCTTAACCACTCAGTTTCTCACCTTACTCATCTTTCTTTAGCTACTTCTTCACCCCCTCTAGTCATACATAAAAAGGGCTTTGATCTTGCCATCATCTACTAATATACTACCTCTATGTCCAAGACATTGCTACAACTCTAGTACAGATCCTCATCATCCTATACCTACAGTAAGCCTTCCCCAACCCCTCTTAATTCCAATGTCTTCCTTCTATTAATCATTTCCTATTTAATCTATATGTACCTTGCTTACTGTGTGTTTTGTGTATAATTTCAATATAAGTGATTTCCTTTGGAACTTCCTTTTATTTTATTCCATTAAAATCATTATCCTGGGAACCTGCCAATAGACTTCACCAGATCCTAGAGAGATCCATGGGAAAGAAAAGGAGCATTTCTTAAGAACCTATTATGTGCTAGGCTCTAGGCTAAGCACTTCCCAAACATTTCATTTGTTAATACACAAGAAAAATTAGGAACTTTAGGACTAAAGGTATTACTATCCCTATTTTACAAATAATGAAACTTAGACAAAGTTGTGAGCAGGTTCAAAGAGTTGTCCTGGGCAGAATTTGATCAGACTTTTCTTGGATTGCAAGACTAGGAGTAGATCACCACACAGCTGGTCCTTTCCTTTTTATTCCCCCAAATCCTTTTATGAAGTTCTTTTTTCAACAGGTGCCCAGCTCAGGGATTATTATGCAGGGATCGACCCCTTCTTGCCTTATCCCACCCCTCCCTCTAAGGGAACTGTCCATATCCCCAGCCCATTCCATCTCCCAATTTGTAATAATTGCTGCAAAGCTCTGATGAATTAGCTATGAGCCCATTCTTTGAGGTTGGGATCAGGTGGGGGACCAGGAGACGGGCAGGCTGCTCCAAAATGGCCTTTCATCTTGAGGGGGAAATCTCTGCCCCTCCAGAAAAAAAAAAAGTGTAAATCCCAGTGCATGGGGCTTTAAATCTCAGCCTGCTCAGCTCCAGGCCTACTTCATTTCTGAGTCCACATCCCCCATCAGGCTAAACTCCAGTTAAAACTATCAGTGTCTAAAGCATCCCTGGAAGCTGCTTGGACCTCCTTCTTCAAAGGCAATCAATAACCCCTTCCAGTGACCACAGGCAAGGAGGGGCAGGGGCAAGGGGCAGGGGGAGGGCCGGGGAGATTGAGAGGGTTGAGGGTGGGGAAAACTATCCAGCTCAGGCCTCAATCTTAGGTCCAACCTCCTGCACCTCCCCTTCTACCAAAGCAAATGGTTAAATCCTCCAGCCAAGGTCAAGTACATCCCAACTCTTCCAGGAAGTCTACCCAGATTTACCAGGTCTATACTGGCTTGCAGGATTAACTGATGTATACTATTACAGACCTTCTTCTCCTTTATAAATGCAGCTTTGGCTGCATCTTCATGAAACCTTTCCTGATTCTCCTTAAATGTTAGTGCCTGCCCTGGTCTCAAACTACCATGTAATCAATTACCTAATATGAGTAGGTATAATAATTATTATATAATTTAAAAATTATAATATAATATATATTATATATAAAATCTATGTTTACATTGTTTACATTACAAGTTTACATTGTAAGGGGGGTATATATAATAATTATCATATAATGTATTATTTAAATGTACCCCCCCTTACAATGTAAACTCAAGACCAGCTTAATTATTTGTATTGGTAGATAGAATAAAATAGAATAGAATATGTGTATTTGTAGAATAGAATGTCCCTATTCTATCCCCAAAAAATAGAACATACTAGGCACTTAAATATGTCGATTGACCTTCTCTGAATTATGTATTACACAGGTCTGCATAAATGCATACATGTGGGAACATACATACAGACATACCTGGTATCCCAAAAGTTTTAGTGAAGTTTTTATTTATGAAAAGATGAAAACTCCATTGAGAATTTTAGGACACCTAGTATAGCACACAGATTTACAACATGAAATCTGTTAGGGCAGCAGACTTGGTATTAGAAAGATGCGAGTTCAAATTCAGCCTTGGACACTTTCTAATTGAGTGACCTTGAGCAAGTCACTTACCTCTGTTTCCTTCAATTTTCTGTTTAGTAAAAGGATAACAGTAATAATAATAATAATATCTCCCTTCCTGAGTAGTTGTGAAGATGAAATGAAGTCATCATTATAAAGTACTTAGCATAGTGCCTAGAATATTGCAAGTGCTATGTGAATTATAGATGATGATGATGATGAAGACTAAATAAGCACATGTAGCTGCCACTAGTGCCAAGTCCTTCTGATTTCAAACTGCTATGCTTTTATCATAATTTCTTCTGAGAGATATATGATTGTGCACTTAACGTGTATGAAGACAGGAGGCAGTGTGATGACAATATCTACTTATCCAGTGAACAGAAAATCTATCCCAGAGTCAGGGAATCCTAGCTTGAAGTCTGCCCTCTTACCACATGCTGGCTGTGGGTTTCTGACAAAGGGTCATAACTTCTAGGTTCTCTAGGCCAGAATCTCTTAAATTTTTCCCACTCACCTTCATTTTCCCTTTTCACTGGAGAATTTTTTACATGTATTTAAATATATTTTTACATAACCCAAGGCATATGGGTATATAAGATAGGTTTACAAATCAAACATTCACTTATAATAAATCATAATTTCCCAACCCTACATTCAGTTGGGTTGCAACCTATATGGGGTTGCAATCCACAGTTTAAGAAGCTTTGGATTAGAAAGCAGTAAGGGGGAAGGTCACAGGGAATTGTGGGGGATTCAATATAAATTTCAAGAACAACACAAATGTTGTTGCCCTTAAGTTTCTTGAGGATGAGGACCGTTTCATTTTGTAGTTCCAGGACCCAGCATAGTAGATTGCACATAGAAAACACTGTTAACAAAAACTGAGTTGAATTCAATTGAATTTTGGCTTCTTTAAAAAAGGACATAAAATGGTGGGAAGAAAGTCCCAAACCCTAGAATCCATAACCTAGATGGACCCAATCCCCATTCTTGGGACTCTATTTGTAGGGTTCATTTGTTAAGAATTCGAAACTTTTTGAAAATTGGCTGTTTGTGACATGGAATGAGTAGGAAGGATCTGCAATGAGGAGGGAGGGAATTTTGAGAATTCACATCACATATATTCACATATATTTCGATCTTCCTTTCTGTGCCCGTTTCTAATTAAATGTCTGCTAAACCTGCTCAGAATGTTAAGAAGTGGGTCGCGTTCTCTCCCTCAAGATCATCTCTATAGGATTTAAGAGTAAAACCAAACACACAACATACACACAAACACATACATACACACACATACACACACACACATACACATACCAAATCTAGTCTAAATGAATAATAACAGGTTTTTGTATTTGGAATAGTTCTTGATTCATTTCAAAAGATTAAAATTTAAACTGTGAGCAATTATCATTATCATCATCTTCCTCTTGTTTTAATCTTTTATTGAGAAAAAAATAATGTTATATAATTAGTATCATATTATTATTTTGTTCTCACCTTTATATTTGATAGAATTCCAATTGAAGTGGTTCTAAAATAAGCCACTCTCTTCTGATTGTTCTTTTGTTTTCACTCTTAAGAAAACTATTCCCAGGTGGATTGATTTTATAATTAAATGAAAATGTTGGGACATGGGTGAATTTTTCTTTTGCACATCTGTGTATTCCCAGTGCTTAACAGGGTATCTGGAACATAGTAGCTGCTTAATAAATGGTTATTGATTGACTGAAAGCATCTTCAAAAATAACTCCAACAAGAGAGAAGATTACAGAGATGATGGATATTTCTTCCTATTCACATAAAGTGTTGATTTCTTCTCCTAAGTCCCTAAATTTTCAAACCTTTCCATTCCTCACAGTTTGGAGGTTAATAGAATCTGTTTTTGTTTTTATGTTTCACTCCTAAGCATATGACACATAGTAAGCAATGAAAAAATACTTTTTTATTTGTTTGTTCATTTGGAACGATGACATCTATTTTAACATGTTATCATTCAATTCTGGTGGATCAATGTTATGTTCAGGTAAATGTGGGCAACAGATCTGTCAGTGATACTTTATTTCTAGTACATTTTATGTACTGTAAGTCTCAAAGCTATTGGAGGGATTTGTGCATGTAGTATTCATATCTGTTTTCCTCATCTTCTTCATCATCATCAAATTATTAATGTATCAAGGTATATAAATACATACATACTAAATTGCTTGATATGAGTTAATGATGCAACCTCTCATAAATAGACTCTAAATTTGGTATCAAAAGTAGACACGTAGCCACTTACAGGACAATCAACTAGCGATAAGCTTAATAAAATATGATTTTATGATGAGGGGAAGCTCTAGTTAATACGCAAAGAATCATTTGACCAATCTCTCTCTGAAGCCTTGCTTCTCAAGCCACATGACAAGTCAGTCTTAGTGTCCATAGTAAAAAAGAATTTTTTCTTATTGCCTCAAAAGCTTTCAGACAAAGGAAGTTAAACCAGCTTCAAAAGAGCTCCTGCCCACTATTGTGTTGCTAAGTGGTGGGTGAGTCTGGGGCCAACATCCTAGACAATACAGGCACTGGCTGAAAGGAGCAGATCACTCCTCCAACAGACCCCTACCTGATGTCACTGGAGACCTCATATTACCATCATAACTACTTTCTGGACCTGGGAATGGCCCAGAGCCAGGGCAGGCAATGAGCTTTCCCATTATAGGCAGTCAGCCTTGAAGCTGGCTTTAGAGAGACTGGTGAGTCCATTTAATCCAATCCAACAAAGCATTTATTAAGTGCCTATTAAGTGTCACTGGGAGAAGCAACATGTGAGGTGAATTCTGATTTAGAATGATCAAGGCTTGTCTTGGTCACATTCTAGCAGATAAATGATTGAAAGATAGATGACAGATGATCACTAGATATAAATAGAAAAGAGACAGATAGAGAGACAGACAGAGGGCAGAGGGAAATAGATACATATACAGAAAGAAGCATAGAGAAGGAGAATCAATAAATGTAGATGTGACAAATAGATGATAGCTAGATCATTGATAGATTAAAAAAAATCTTATTAAACAGTTGCTTTGTACCTGGCACTGCACTAAATGTTAGGGATATAATACTAGCAAGCAAGCAAGTTTACATTCTAATGAGGAAAAATGACAAATAAAGGAGATCTGGGAATGGGGAGGGGAAAGGCTTTATGTCCTGTGACAAGGTTGAACAGATAAGGATGGTGCTGTGAGTAGAAAAGGTAGTACACAGAGAGATGGTAGGACAGTGGTGGAGTAATGGGGTCCCACAAGATACTGAAAGAGTTCATCTATCAAAGCAAGGAGCAATCATGCACAAGATCAATGGAGTGCAGAGTAAACTGAATTTAAAGAAAAGGACATGATGGGTAGATTGGAAAGGTATGTGAAAAGTTATTCTGTGTAAGAGGACCTAAACTTTTTCTGCTAAGTCCCAGAAGGCAAGAAATATAAATAATGGGGTGGATTTTATAAAGGGAGAAAATTTAGGATGTACACCATGAAAAACTTCCCAACCATTAGTTTCTGAATTGCAGTGGGCTGCCGAAAGAGAAAAGGGTTCTTCAGTCACTGGAGATCTTCAAACCAAGTTAGATTAGAACCTCCTTAAAGACAGGGACTATTCTTGTCTTACTTTCTCTATGGCTTGGCCTAATGCCCATCACATAGAAAGTACTTTATAAAAGCTTATTAACTAACTATTGCCTCTCATATAAAATAAAAATTACTTGGTCTGGCTCTTACACATTTTCAAAAACTTTCTGCAATTTCTTTTCAGAGACTGATTTCAGTTTTTGGTTTCTTGGATCTGCTTTCTGACTTAGCCGACAGACTTGCTATTCCCAAAATCATTACTCCATCCCCTACCTTGATGCTGTAGCAGTGGATATTCTTCATGTCTCAACTGTTCCCATCTCAGTTTTATCTCTTAGAATCTCTAGATTTTTTTCAAGACAGCTCACACATCCCATTTCCTTTCAAGTGTTCTATGTTCTATCTTCTTGAATAGACATTGTTCTGCTGAAGGACAGAGATCAAATCTTCCTTCCCTATGCAATAAATACAAGTTATTCCCTATTACTTCTGGGATAAAATGCTGATTGGCCATCTCCCTTTTTTACAAACAGAAAAAGTGAGTTCTCAATACCAGAAATTTTTCAATCAAGAGCAAATAGATATGTAGAACAACACATGCACAGTGAGATTTTCTGACTCCCGAGCATGAGAACATAAGAAAAGCAATGGTTCAAATCCCTATATAGTCTTTAGCACAGAGTAGGTGTACAATAAAGACATGAATCACTACCTGCTTGAATGAATAGACGTTCAGAATACAGAATACAGATAGCATATTGCCTTGTTCACAGTATTCAGATTTGCTGATGATTTTAACCTTGGGAAAAGTTATGATCCTGAAATGGTATTCAATATGCACAAGATTTTTAGAAGTTAAAATCCATACAGATTGATTACAAGTGAAATATGAAATAAATGAAAGCATAATTGAAAATAGATCCTGCAATTTTTATAATGAACCTAGAGAAAATATAAGGACTAACTGCAGCTTTTTGAATATAGCTGCAATTTTATATTTGTATATGCATATACACACATGCATATATAACCTCAACATAGGGTAATAGAGTTTTGCCCATGAAGTTATTAAGAATTAGGTTCCAGCACAATTTTGGAGACATATTGACTACATGATCCTACTCTTCCATCTTGATTTTGTATTCTAATCTCAATCTAATGACCCGGGTATCATTTTGGCTGGCCCTACTATTATAATATATACTATATACCTTCAATTCAATCAAGTCACAGTGTTTATATAGTACCTCTGAGAAGAACTGGAATATCAATTTTGACACATGGGGCCAGCAAGACAAAACTCCCATGGGAAAACAATTTTGTTTGGGAGCTAGACATTTCAGAATTTCATGAGCTTGCTGCTGGGGATGCCAGAACAGGAAAGTGACAGGCCAACTAGGAACTGTCTTTGTATGTGGCTACTTGAGAAAAGAAAGGTCATATATAATTTTGACCAATTTTGACCACTAGGTTCAAAGTGTCTTTGCCCCTACCTGCTTAATGGGCAACTAATGGCACAGTCAATAGAACGTTGGGTCTAGAATTAAGAAGACCTGAGTTAAAATTTGGCCTTAGACTCTTACTAGCCATGTGGCTCTGGGTAAATTACTTAACTGCCTCAGTTTCTTCATCTATAAAATGAGCTACAAAAGGAAATGGCAAACTATTCTAGTGTCATTGCCAAGAAAACCCTGAAATGGAATCAGGAAGGGTTGGATATGTCTGAACAATCACAAGCACAAAGCTCAAGGGGTATGAATGATATCAGTACCCTCTAAATTTCAATGATATGAGGAAAAGCCTTGATCTCTCTGTGTTATGGCACTGTGGAGGATACAGAAGCCATGACTTGTTGACTTGCTGACTGATAAATGGTACACATTATTACTATAGGATATTAGATGATCCTTAAGGGACAGGAAAAAAGTAACGAAAGTCTCTCCCAGAAAACTATTGCCTAAAATCATTCAAAATCTAGGAAGGCCTTAAGTATGTAGGGCCCAGAGCCAGAAGGAGGAGATGACAAATGTATTCCAATAGCCAGAACACTGGATTTCCAGAGTAGCCACAGAGTTCTCTTGTCCCTTAGAAGGTCACATAATGTTTCTCAAGCAGCCATAAACCCTGTTCCATGCAGTTTTGATCAGCCAGCTGCTGGCTCCATTCAGTAGCAAAAATATATTTTCCAGAAAAAAAAGCCATCATACTGATGGGCTCTCCCACACATCTCATTTTATCAAATAGCACAAGGCAAAAATGGCTCTCTTGTTCTCTTGCAATTTAATGCATATAAAAATGTGACTCCTGGCCCTGATGTGAGAATGTGCAGATGTTTTCATTTAAGAGGCCAAAATCACTTACTCTAAGTAGCTCAATGATGTCTGTTTCCTCATATGGACCTTTTATAGAGAGTGTCCGCAAAACTCCTGGTTTAAGAACCAGCTGCTCCTAGCTATTCGTGGCAATATGCTTTAGAGATTATTAAGAAGTTCTACCTTATCCTGGCCAATGACTGAGGTAAAAGAAGCAAATAATGCAACTGTTTTGGGGTAGATTGCTGGACCCAACATTCTAGAGAGGCACAGTTTCAATCCCATTGAATACTTGTGTGCTACTAGGAAAGACACTGACTCTATTTCCTCATCCATAAAATTATAATATAAGAATTTAGTAAGATTCACCTGTAGCTTATCTGAGATCAGAGTGATTTTGAGAAACAAATATGATCTAGAATATGATTGAGAGAGGGGCTTGAAAAGCATACAAAAAAGTCTAGAAAGGTTAGATGTGACAAATGTATACCAGTGATTCTCAAAAAGTTGTTCTTGACCAGAGTTTAGTCTAGGTGCACTAGAGTAGTACATATTATATGGCATTTAGATTTCAGTTTGAACCCATATCCACAAGACTTCTGACTCACTTTGATTCCCTGATAAAAAGAATAATACTATGGGGTGGAGGTGAGAACTTTTGGTTCTTGTGGTAGAGGTGAAGGGAGTGGATCAGGATGCCTGAGATTAGTTCATTGCTTTAACCAATATGGTATAGTCATTGTAGGGAAAAGGGAAAATAAGTGAGACTACAAGATACCAAGATGAAGTTTAAAGAAGTTTTACTTTGTACCCCTTTATAAGATGTGAAAAAGCTTTCTTTGATAGCTTCAGGAAGCTAGCTATTGAGTGGCCAAGGTTGGGCAATATCCCTGATGGGCCTTTAAAAGGCGAGACACTGCAAAGGAAGTGTGTTACTCCTGGAAAGAGTGACCTCTGCAATGGAAAGGAGACCTTGCTTTTGAAGAAGAGTAGAGTTTTTAAAAGGGGATCACCTTTTGCCCTCTCTCTTTGAAGATGGGAGATGGGATTTCTTTCTCTTCTTCTATCACCATAATTGTCTAAGAAGATGACCGTGGTGTTTTGGGGTTACCTAGAGGTAATTACCATAGCTTATATTTATAACAAATTCTCAAATCTGCAAAGTATTTTTCTTGTGTTTTCTTTTGATTCTCACAAGCTTGGAGGGGCAGGAGAGTGCTGTGTTGTCCCCCAGTTTACAAATGAAGGAAATGTTTTGTTTAAGGGTTGCAGAGCTAGTAAAGATTGAGGCAAAATTTGAAGTTAAGTTTTCCTTACTTCAAGTCTAACTTTCTTTCTATTGTATTCTCTGTCCAAAGTTATTTTTTATAGATCCTATCTCCAGAACATCTTCCAATGTAGGAAAATGGATTTGCTAAGCCTACTAAAGGTATTCCATTATACTCCTTTCCAAAATGAATGATGGGATTGATTGAATTAAATTTATTTCAATTCAATTCAATAAGCATTTATTAAATGTCTAATTTATTAAATGTCCCAGGTGCTGGGAAAGCAAAGGCATAAATGAGTCCCTTGTACCTAAGGGACTTTAGATAGGGCAAGAGGCCACATATACAGATAACAACTATAAAATATATATCTAAACTGAAAATAATATAATTTTCATGAGTATAGAGATGTAGGATGCAACTAGATGGGACAGTGGATAGAGTAGGAATCTGGAATCAGGAAAACATATTCCTGAGTACAAATCTGGCCTTACTACTTAGTTACATACTTCCTAGCTGTGTGAATTGAGCCAGTTACTTAATCCTTTTTGCCTCAGTTTTCTCTTTTGTCAAAAGAGCTGGAGAAGGAAACAGTAAACTAAGCATCTTTGCCAAGAAAACCCCAAATAGGGTCAGGAACAATTGGGCACAACTGAAAAAAAATTGTATATTAATAACTATAACCAGAGATAAAGGGAATACTAACAATGGAGATGTAGAAAAGCATCAGGCAGGAGTTATTCCTTGAGCTGAGACTTTAAGGGGACTAAGGATCCCAAGAGGTTGAATAAGGAGGAAAAGCTTTCCAAACAGAAAATCAGGGTGTGGTTAATTTCATGATGGTGATTGTTACAGAGACTATAGTGATATAATAAGATTTGGACTATTTGAATTCAATAGTGCATCTTAATATTTCTGAGGTGAATGGAACTTTGTCATAAGCATCTGGAGGGCCTGGACTATTATTTACTTCTTTTTTGTCTGTTTGTTTCCCTAGTACTTAGCATGGTGTTTAGCACATAAATGGTGCTTAATAAATTATTATTGATTGGTTGACCTCAAGTATCATCCAATCCCACTTAACACCCCACACACATACGCATACATACACACACCTACCCAACATACTTGGGAAATAGGTCATCTAGCTTTTGCTTAAGGACCTTCAGTGAGAATGAAACCATTACCATTTCCAATGAAGATTTTTTTTCTCTCATATAACTCTAATTATTAATAATTCTCTCCTGAAATCATGTTTGCTTTGTTTTTTTTGCAGTTTCTTCCAAATGCTTCTGGCTCTTTTCTCTGGTTCCCAAAAGAAAAATCTAATCCTCTTCCATATGACATATTTTCAAGTAAGAGTAAGAGTAATGATACTAATAATATAATTGATAAAATAACAGTTATGTATCACTTCAAGGTTTGCAAAGCACTGTCTATGAATGATATAATTATCATTTTATCTTAAAAACAACCTTAGCAATTATTTATTATCTCAATTTTATGGATGAAAAAATGAGTTGGGACAAATTGAAGGGGCTTGGTTACGTTCACATAGCTTAAGTATTTGAGAACATATTTAAACCTCAGAACTTCTGACTCCAGATAGATCACTTTATCCAATGTCCACTTAACTGTCACCATTATAGTTATCACATGAGTCCTGACTCTCCTGACTTTTCTCAAGGCTAAATATCCCTCTTTCCATCAACTAATCTTTATTAGGATATGGATTTGTGGCCCATCATTCTTCTGGATGCTAACCATCTTATCACTGCCTTTCCTAAAATGAAGTGCTCAGAAATGAATGCAAAACTATAGATCAGGGCCTACCAGGGTGGAATGAAAGGGGGCTATTGATTCTTTATTCTTAGAAACTGTGTTTCTCTGCATAATGAGGGCTGATGAGCAATAATAGATGATGACAGATGTATAATATGATGATATATCGATGGCTAATTAGGATGAGGTCAGATACAGATAAAGATGATGATAAAGACTTTTTTGTCTAGATTCAATGACTTCTCTAGTTTCTTCCACTTCTGGTACTCTGACTAATGATGAGTTTTCCAAACCTGATGTTGAAAATTTTGCTTTCAATAGTGTGGATGGTTGGAGTAATTCAAAGACTTCACTGATGTTGATGTCTGTGATCAAAGTAACATGTGATCAAAATATGATGTCAAATTGAGCACCAAGTTTTTTTTTTTTTTAGCTATACTGGCTAGAAACTCAATTGGTTATATCAAATAAGGTATACAACTTGATGGAGTGATATCTAGGAAGAAGAGGAAAATCATGTGACCCCTAACAGTTCAAAGAAGCGGTCAATACTGAACACATTCTCCTCTGAATTTTGGCATCTTTTCTCTACCTCATTTCCCAAGATTTTCTGACCCCCTGCATTGCTATAAAAAAAAAAAAATTAAGCCTGTCTTGTAGATGGTTGCAACCTACTTCTGCATATTTAGAAACATCTGGATGCTAGACAAAATTTACAATTTTCATCTGGAGATTGGGCATTCACAAAGAGAATCTGATAAAATTTCAAAAGGCTGAATAATACAATGATAGGATTACAAAGCTGGAAAGGTCCTTAGAGCCTATTGATTTTAAGCCTCTCATTTGACTGAAAAGGAAGACACAGAGAGTTTAATTGATTTTCTCAGGGTCACACAGTTACTATCTTAGACAGAGTTTGAACTCATATTTCCTGACTTCAAATCTGGTACTCTTCAACTAATTGCTTCTAGTCCTATGAAGTTTGGAAGGGAGGTGGTGGAAAGGGAAAATGTCTTAGGCTATTTTTCCAGGGCAGTAAACAGGCTATGCAGAAGTCAAGACTAGTCTTGATACCTTGGTTGATCAGTGTCTTAAGTGATAGTGATTCCACTCACTTGTCAGTTTAATTTGAGGCTGTGTTGTACAATCATGGGACATTAGTGAGAAGTTAGTGCAAAGACACCAAAAGTGCCATGGGACATATACAGCAAACCGCAGGGGGAAAAAATAAACTCCGTCTGCATGACAGCTTCATTGAAAGTCTTAATTACAATGTTACTGGTGGGAAAAATAGTTTTATAAATTCCATTATAAACAGAATCTGGATGCAAAAATCTTTTCATCTAAAAACTAATTAAACCATTATTCCCTTGCAAATTACAATGCCAAGTGGAGGTTTTTCATTTGCGAAATGCCTGCACAATGCATGACTACGTATGTTTGGAGAACAGTTCTTTAACCAGCTACAACCCAATGTACCCAATAGAATTCAAGAGGGGGAAATGAAGGAGAGAAATGGAAGAGTGGATTGCAAAAAGGCCAATGAGAAGCCCTCCTTCCCTCTCCCCTCCTCCTTACACACACAGGGGAATTTCTCTGCTAGAATTAGAAAACAAGGATGGGGGAGGGTTGCAGCCAGATGTTGCAGTGGATTGGAGTCAGGAGGACTTGAGTTCAAATGCGACCTCATACACTTAACTAGCTGCGTGTCCCTGGGCAAGATATTTAACCCCAATTGCATTTGAAAAAAAAGAAAGAAAGAAAGAAAAGAAAAGAAAAAGAAAAGGAAAAAAGAAAAAAAAGAAAAGAAAAGAAAAATAAATAAAAGAATGCAACCAAACATAGAAGAGAGAATACTGGGCTTGAAATCAGAAAGACCTGGATTCAGAGTCAGCTTGATATATTTTTTAGCTTTAATAAGCTTGAACAATTCATTTTGTGGGTTACTCACCCACAAAATTGGAATTATTGTACTATCAGTCAGGTAGATCACAGGATCTAAGATTTAGAAATGAAAAAGACCTTCTGTGTCATCTGAGTGAATCCCCTCATATTATAAATGTGGAAATTGAAGCCCAGAAAGATTAAACAACTAATCCAAGATCACACAGGATCTTCAAGATATTCAAATGAAAAGGAAAAAAGGTACTTAGTAAATTTTAGTGCTATATAAATGTGGGATATTAGTAGTGGCAGTTGGGGTCAGTACAAAGCCTTCACTTTTATTTACAAAGAACTATGTCATAATAGGTATGAGGCAACCAGGGCAAGAATTTTTATTCTTTTAACAAATGAAGAAACTGAGTCTCAGAAATCAAAAGAATGATATGATAATAAACAGAGAAGAAAATGAGGAGTTATAATAGTAAAAATAAGAATAATAAGAATGAAAAAAAAAAGAAATCCTCACCTGACATCAGTTATGATTCTAAATGATAGAGAGAAGGGAATATACAAGAATACAAAGAAAAAAAGAGACAATTTTCTAAAAAAAATCATTTAAGAATGAGCATATTAGAGCAAGTTCAAGGCAAGTTGGGAACAATTATGTATTAGTGTGAGCTTAACCCCTAAGTCAATTATGTTCCTTAAGTCCTTTTCCCCAGTCACATTTCCATGACCCAGTTTTAAACTGTGGGGATACTCAGCTAATTTTCTCAAGATATGAGTGAAAGAAAACTCAGTGGGCTAAATCCCACTCTCTCTGTCTCTCTCTTTCTCAGACTCTTTCCATATATACACATATGTAGGTTTATATCTATATCTATATCTATCTATATATCTATCCACATATGTATATATATAAATATATATGTACATATATAAAGCATGTCATGCTTTATAGAAAACTTTTTCTTCAAAGGATTTCATGAGCTTATTAATTAAAGCTTAATTAACACCTTAAAGTATTTCTTTCTTAATAACCAGCATTATTAATTCTTAATTGGTGCTTTTAAGTATTTGTTTACTAGCCATTAATAACTTGATGGTAGGTGGCCATTGATAAAGTTAAAATTAAATAAATTAGTAGTAGTCATTGACAGGTGAAGAACAAACATAAAGGAGGGAAGTGAGTGCCCAGCCTAGAATCAGAAATACCTGAGTTCAAATCTGCCTTCAAATATGTACTGGCTATATGAAAGCTAGTACGCAAATCATTTAACCCTTTTTGCTTTAGTCTCCTCATCTGTAAAGTCAGCTGGAGAAAAAGAAAAAAAATGGCAAACTTCTTTACTGAAACAAAAGTCATACTCGACTGAAACAACCGAAATCTCAAAAAAGGATAAGACATTATGCAGGATATATACTGACTCTAGAATTAAATTTGGGCCCAAATTTGCTAACTATATGAGTTTGGGTGAGTCTTAAACTTACTGAAGGGTTAGAATTAGAGTTATACCTCAGCTATAAAATGAGAGGAATGAACTATGGCTACAAATTGATGAAAAGAATAGGATTTATACCCATGTTTTCAGAAGTACATCTATTCTAAAAAGTGATAAAGTTAAAGTAATAATAATAATAACAATTTACTGTTATGTAATCCTTTTTTATAACATCATATTTTTTCATTTAATTATTCACTTTAAATCTTTCAATTCAATTCATTTCAGCAATATTTATTAAGATTTTTCTATGGGTAAGACATTATACTATGGGCTACAGATATAAAGCCCCATCCCTACCTTGAAAGGGTTAATAAGTTAATAGGATATGAGAGGTATATTCAAGGTAGATCTCTTCCTTTCCTTTGTTCATTTGAATTTGACCAAAGAATTTCTAATTATAACTCTGGATATCATTATCCCCATTTCACATAAAAAGAAACACATATACATGTAAGTATATATATGCATGTATACATGCATGTATGTTGATTTGTACATATTTATACTCATATAAATTAAATATAACTTAACATAATATATATATAATATAAATATAATTTAACTAGGGGCTATGAATTGTCCAAGGTCACACTGGTGCTACTCTTATGGTGCTAGAATGAAAATCCAGCTCTTCTGACTAATGTTGGTAGCTTCAGATCCTTTCTTCTCTACATCCCATGTTCTATCCAATTATATATTTTGTGTTGTTTGCTCACCTACTTTCTTTGTAAAATGCAAAAATAAATAAATCATATGCATATATTTTGGAAATTTAGAAAAAAAAGAGTTAACTTTTATCTTGTTTTGACTATTAATTAAATGTTGACCCCCATTAGTTGCCGCCACTCTTAAAATATCAAAACAATCCTATCCAAAACTCACTTTCATTTCTGGTATCCCTCTGTCCTCCTCCCTCTTTGGGTAAAGCACTGCAGAAGTACAGTAGCTATTTTAGGCACTCTCAGAGGTGCATCTTTCTCCTAAGGCAAAGCTTAAATCAGAGAAGGTTCTCAAAGGACCTAAGAGAAAGCAGCAACATAGTGTATTTTCTTCAATCCTCCTGACAAATAGTAAGCTTAAGAACAAATAGGGACAGATATTTTCAAGCCTTTTTAAAGAGAAAGACTTAAAGATAAAACCAGGAATCTCCTTTAAAAAATTCTCGGCCAGTTTGCTCATTCATTCCATCTCCTTCCAATTTTATCAAACTTTTATTTATAATTACCTACTGTATACTGAGGACTGAACTAAGCTTTGAGAGTATTGTTGACAAAATAAGGATTCATTTTCCATAAGAAGCTTATAATATATTTGGGAGAAGAGGTGCAAATTCATAGTAATACGATCAACAATATGACATATTTGATATATAATGCACAATGCTATTCAATAGAGGTAAAAAAATTATGTTATATGTAGTCTGAGAGGAAAAGCTATTACTGATATAAGAGATAAGAAAGGCTTATGATTAGCACTGATAAGAATTCATATTAAAGTTTGGAAAGGTTTCCAGAATAACCTCATGAAGAATACAGAACAGGCATTAGTACCAATATTTATAAGAAAATGATGTTTACTGTCTCAATTTTGTGTCTGTGTTACTCTGTGCCCATATAGTGAATTCTTTTTAATTCACTTACCCCTACAGTAAAAGCAACTTGTTCACAATCACTCAGTAAGTACCTAAGGCCATGGTATGAATGTAGGCTTTTATTTATTTGTCCCATTATGCATTGGGGATTTTATGAAAGAGTTTTTGATGTAAGCTTTGAAGAAAGGGTTAGAATTGAGCTGGTAAAGAGAAGGAAGATTCTTCCCAATAAGCAGGAAAGTGTTATTTTCATCATTTATTACCATTTAACTGAAAGAAATTCATTTGTGAGAGGCTGTTAACATTAGGCTTTGATTCTAGTTGTAGGAAACAAGATTAGCTGTAATTGGGTAAGTGATACAAGTGTCATTTCCCCACACAACGATGGGAATAAAGCATCCACTTAATTAACAGTGGTTGGAACAAGGAAATAAGATTAATGAATGGTTAATATAAGTTTTTTTTTTTGCTATTGGGCTAACCAACAGTCCCATTAAAAATTTATTTTTTGGCCAAGATTTATTGCAAGGTAGGCTTTTTAAAGATGTATTTTATATCTTTCAGAATAATTTCTAACTCATACTGTAATACGAGATAACGCTTGAAGCATAATGTGTGTATATGTGTATTTGTGTGTGTTTATGTGTGTACAAGACTGTTTATATGGATATTCAGCAATGAAAATGTTAGCAGAGGGGGAAGAAGGCTCATTTCTAAGATTTCCTTGTCAAAATTTTTTTCATCCCTGAGAAGACATATATCAAAAAATAAGAAAGTACTTCAAAATTATTTCAAGTCAGTTGTAGGTGAATAGTGACATATTCATCAGTTGCTAATACTTTATTTTATTTTTTACTGTTTTCTATGTCCAAGACCTCAGGTCATTTACAGCATAGCCTAGCAAGTCAAAACTTCCTTTGGAACTCCAACAAAACAAGAGAACATAGACTCACTGAAAGAGTCACTAAGCTGACCAGACCTACCATTTCTGCTTCCCCACTGCCCATCCCAACCCAAAGCATTATTGTTCAGGTAGTATAACAGTTTCTCCAGCCTTCCCTTCTTCTAACACATACACAAATGTGTACAAATATACACATACCCATGGAAGTATATATAAGCATATATACATGCATGTATGCTGATTTGTGCATATTTAAATCATAAAAATTAAATATAAAAGCAGGCTATACAAGTGGGTATTTGTTTATTTCCTAGCCTATTAGTAAATTTCACTGGTTCCCTTATTGCAATCATACTCCCAATTTGAAAAGTATAGCTAGAAACACTGGAAGTACATTCAGTCCTAATAAATGCTAGTTCCAGTAGTGATTAAACTGAAAAGGTGACTCTGTGTTCAGAATATAAATGCTAGGCTTCTAATATTATTTGTCTTATGTGTATGTATATATGTATGTCTATCCCCTATGTATATGTTTATCCATGCATCTCATATACATCCCCTGAAACTTTGTATTCATTGAATTTTTGAGGAGTAACTTTGTTAAACACAGCTCTAAACTAGCATGTAGCATTCAAATAAGAACTTATATTGATACAGAGTTTATACTTTGCAAAGTTTCTTCAATACATTAAAATCCTCCTAATAATTCTCTAAATCAGAACCTATTGATATCTTCTCTCTATAGATGAAGAAGTTCAGGTTGACAGAGATCAAGTGATTTGACCAGAATTACACATCTCCACAACACCTAGATTGTACAGTGAGCAGAGAGCTGGACCTGGAGTCAGAAATCAGACTCATCTTCATGAGATCAAATACAGTCTCAATAACTTATTGCATGATCCTGGACAAGTCACTTAACCCTGTGTGCCTCAGTTCCCTCTTCTGTAAAATGGGCTGGAGAAAAAAGTGGCAAACACTCCAGTGTCTTTGCCAAAAACAAACAAAAATACAGATGGAGTCGGTAACAACTAAAATGACTGAAAAACAACACACACCTCTTAAGTGTCTAAGGAAGAATGTAAACCTGTGCCTTCTAGATTCCAATTTTAATACACAAGTCACTTACATCATAGGATATATGATTGGATATTGCAAAAAGATTTAGAAAGGGAAATGAATTATTGGTTATTTTACTAAAAAAAAAAGAACACAATACAAGTTCCCATTTAAATATGGATGAAGATCATGATAGAGATATGGAAAAGACAAATTTAATACACTATATCTGAAGCAAGTGTTCATTGAATGAAAATAAAGCATACATGGACCTAAGTCTGACTTCTAAGCCTCCTATTTATATACATTTTTCTCTGTTGTTCTTCGTATATCCAATTAACCAATAATACCCAGTAGTTAGATTCTATGATCACCTGGCGTCTACACAATGTCAGAGAGTTCTGGGAGAAAACTGAGCACATTGGATGAGCCCCTCTATGACAAACTTCTTGGAGAACATGTTCAAATGTTTTGGAAGATAGGATGGTAGGAATGAAACCAGATACATGTCATAGGAGGAGAAAACTATCCCTCCCCCCCTACACACACACACACATACACACCTCCTGTAGTTGATGAGATGATCACTCTACTGGAATATTAAAATATCATATCAGGAGAAAGCCAAAAGTCCTCCTGTATTTATATCCTAAACTGTTAATCACATTGGCACCTGTCTTTGGAGACAAGATAAGGTAGGTTGATTCTTGTCATGAAGCATAGAAAGCCCATTTTTGTGATTTATTTTCATTGAAGGGAAAGAAATATGTTTGTATTTCTGTACAGAGCCTGTCAGATAATATTTATAAACTTTGGAATGGTCTAGAGAAAGTTAATTCATACACACACATTTATTTATGAATTCAGAGAAAGAAGGCATAATATAGAACAGAGAATCTCTGACCTACACACAGTCTTAGAACATAAAATGTTATAGTCAGAACTTTGAGGAATCTCAGAGTCCCGAATATACAACCTAGAAGGAACCTTAGAACATAGAATGTTAGAATATAGAGAGAACATAGCATGTCAGAACTGGAAGGAATCTTATCTCATGGAACATCAGAGACAGAAGGGAGTAAGAGTAAGAGATGTTTCAATTTGGAACAGACTTTCAGAGCCTCGGTGACTATAAAAGAAAGAATATGTCAATATAAAATATAAAATGTCAGAAATAGGAGGGACTTTGGAGAAAACAATGTCATAACAGAACATATAATTTCAGAATTGGAAGAGATTTGGAATAATAGATTGTCAAAAGTTGCAAAGGATTTTAAAATCCACATTACCTACCTCCTTATTTAATGGATGATTTTTAAAAATTATTACAAATATATATGTGAACAGTGGTGGTGGTACTGGCAATGGTGAGACTTATTTGTCCAGGATGATAACATCTGCTAATCATTCTCAGGCAGAGAAAGAATAAAAGTGAAATGTTAAACCAAGTAAATACTCACTTCTGTTATTTACTTTAACCTCTTGACTAAAGATTCTAAAAACATTCTTTTTAGGAGCTGGATAATTAGACTCATCATTTCACATTCACTGAAGATGTGGTATTTGCTGCCACAAGAGAATTAGAGAAAAGAATATAGAAGGACACTAAATGTAAGGTAAATAGGGTGAAAAAAAAGGAAAGATAGTCATCACCAGAAATTTGAGATAGTCATTTTGCTAATAACAACTTGGGAATATTGTTTACTCCAAACTCATTAGTAACTAGGATATGAAACATGAACATAGATCATATAGGATATAGAGATGTAAAGGATCTAAATTATAATTAAACCCATTTATATTACAGATAAGAAAAATGAGATCCAAAGAAGCAAAAGAACAAAGAAATCAGAGCTGGGATTTAAATGCAGGTCCTTACATGTCAAATTCAAGTGTTCCTTCCACCTATTTCACAATGACATCAGTGGGGATGATAAATAACTTATTCACAGACATCAGAGGAACAATAATTTTGATAGAAATGCCTTTTGGATATAGAGCCCCTAGGAAGTCTGGAAGATCTATCTTCTAGAATTCAAATCTAGCTTAAGGCACTTCCTGCTATATAATCCTAAGCAAGTCTAAAAAAGCTCTTTTTGCTTCAGTTTCCTCCTCTGTGAAACAAGCTAGAGAAGGAAATGGTGAAGCAATCCAGTATCTTTGCCAAGGAAACCCCTCAAAAGTGTCACAAAGTGTGTGACTTAATAATACCAACCTTTGATTCCAAATTACTATGCTGCAAATCTAATTGTTTGGGGAGGAGAGGAAAAGTAATCTTCTCAAATAGAAATCCATTCATAAAAGCTTAAGATTTAGAAGAAACTCATAAAGAGAATGAAGAGTCATAATCATGAAGCATTTATTAATTACCTAATGTATGCTAGTCACTATACCAGATATTGACATAAAAATAGATTGGGAAAGCTTACATTTAAACACTTAGTATATGACTATGACCAAATCACTTAACCATTCTGAGACTCAGTTTCCTCATATGTAAAGAGAGATAGCCATAGAACATATTTCAAAGAATTGTGACACCTAAATGAGATAATGTACTCTTCAAAATTTAAAATGTTATATAAATGCCGAGTATCATCCCCTGGGAGCCGAAAAGGACATTAAAATTTAGTCTAAACTTTTTGTATTAAAAACAAGGAAATTGAGGTCCAAAGATAATTTGTTCAAGGTCAAATATTAAGTCACTGATGATAACAACAATAGGAACAGCTAACATTTTATATGGGCTTAAAAATATTTTACAGCTATTCCATTTTTCCCTTACAACAACACAGGGAGATAGATGTTATTATTCTTATTTTACAGATGACGTCTCTTAGCTTCTAGGTCTCTTGAGTCCCATTACAGAGCTCTTGAGTCTATAAGCTAACATGAATCAGCTTCCTTAGAGAGCTAGTGAAATCTCTCAACAAATACAAGTATTTGCTACTATATTCCACAGATGTGATTGTCCAGCATCTGACTGAGAACTTCTAATGAGCAATAACTCACTGCTTCTTGAAGTAGCCTGTTCTCTTGATGGACAGTACCAATTTGAGAAAATTATTCCTTAGAGTAAGGCAATATCTGCCTCTATAACTATCATTCTCTTTGTTTGAATAAGGCATCTACTCATGATACACATCAGCCATTCAAAAACTCGAAGACAACTCACATCATACCCATTTCTGTTTTCTCTTCCCCATATTCATCCATACCAACTCCATCAAGTATCTCTCACCTGGCATGGTTTCCAAGTCCACCACCATCTTTGTCTTCTTCCTATGTTCATCCTTGAGTGTGGAAATATCTATAACTTTCCAATTTTTTTGATAAATTGGAACGCCATACTCACATTGTGTGCAGGGAAGTGTCTAATTTTAAACTAATATCTGAGATTGTCCTGTTATCAACAGATCAGAAAGATTCACCAAACTTGTCACAAACAACTCTTGGCTTCAGATAATGCTTGGCCACTGAAGACCTGAACCAAATTCAGATGGGGCTTGCACACAGAAATCTTTTTATTCCACTATATCCAATAACAAATATCTCAACACTGAACTCTCTGAATCATTTCCTTTTATGATGTGCCCTGGCTTTCTGCCAGGATTGCAAATAAATTGATATCTTTGGAATGAAAAACTCCTGTTTTGATGGATCAGTTTTTAACATTTAGTTGATAACTGGCACAATTAATGTTTGGTTTACTCAGCTATTCTAAGGCAAATCTATATAAGGAATATCCCTCTATGAATTTCAACCCACTTATGTCTACCTGGGCTGAGTAACTTTTGCCCATGGCATTCTATATATTTGTCATAGAAGGTACAACCAAAATGCTGAGGAACTTCCCTGCTTTATCTGAATATTTGAAAGTTACAAATGAAACACAAAGGCTGTCCATCAATATTTCTTGCTCTTTCTGTGACACTAAAATATTATTTTTGCTCCCCCATTTCTTTCATCACTTCCTTACCTGATTCTTCACATTTCCTTGTGAATAATGAGTTTCATATATATATACATATATATATAATATATATGTATATATATATACTTTTTTCTTTGACTATTTAATGGTCACTATATCTCTCTCCATTGGCTTCTGAGTAATGATGATAATGATTGATAACATCTAAATAACAATAAATTTACATATCAGTTGTATGTAGGGAGATGAGGTGACTTGTCTAGGATCAACAGATAGTAAAGGTCTAAGTCAGAATTCAAACTCAGAAATCTCAGGTGTCAAGGTTAATACTCTACTCATTGATAGGATGCTCATAATTAGGAATGAGTCTGCAGAAATAAGTTATAGGTAATCTACTAAACAACTTTGAATATGTCACAATACAATACTAAAAGCATTAATTATTTATGTATACAGCACTAGAGATAAAAAGACAAATAGGAAATAATGCTTGCTGTCAAGGAATTTGTATGGGGAATATTCCATATATATGGATACACATGTGTGTGTATATGTGTGTGTAATATGTGCATATAAATATACATAAACACCTCATACACACACATATAGTTATTCTTGTTCAGTTGTGTCTGATTCTTTGTGACTCTGCAACCCTATGGATTGTAACATATCAATACTGTGTATTGGGTTTTCTTGGCAAAGATACTATAATGATTTGCTATTTCTTTCTCTAGTGGATTAAGACAGAGATTAAGTGACTTGTTCAATATTACACAGCTAGTAAGTGACAGAGGCTGGATTTTTAACTCATGTTTTACTGATCCTAGACCCTGCATTTTATCCACTGAACTACTGAGCTACCTCTGTTTATAGAAAAGTAAGCCACATTATCTCAGTTTGATTGAAGCAGAAACCCTGAGGGTCTCCCCTTCCCAGATTCATTCATTCATTCATTTATTTATTTAGAATTTTTTGGACAGGTGAAAAAGAGATTCTTTGCCTCAATTGCTACCTAGCATTAATCACTAAATGGGTGTAGCCTCAGCCAAACTGAGACTGGTTGAAGGCCTTTGCTTAAAAAGGCTGAGGTCTCCTATTTTATCCAGGGCCATCTCCAGTCCTCTTGATCTATATCTGGCCCCTGGACCCAGATGGCTCTGGAGGGGAAAGTGAGGCAGGTGACCTTGCACAGCCCTCTCTCATTTAAATCCAATTCACTTACATGTCATAGCATCATCTCCCTGACATCATGGTGCTCTTCAAGAATGAAGAACAAATAATAACAACAAGAAACTACATTATATTCCAAAATTGCTCTGTCTCTCACTGTCTCTGTCTCTCCCCAACACAGTCTTTCCTCTGTGTTCTCTGTCTCTCTCTGTCTCTCTGTCTCTCTGTCTCCTAGTGGTTAATGCTAACTTTCTCAAATTAATTTTTGTAGCTTCATTTCATTGTGTATGTATGTTTGTGTGTGTGACCCTGGGCAAGTCACTAAACCATAACATACACTTTTCTGTCTAAATTATGGCAAACAAAATGTTTTTTTTCTATAATTACTTCTTTCCTACCATTTAAGAAGAGGAAGGCATTGGGAGATTACAGAAGGGAGACTATAGATATTTAATTTATGTTTTTCATAAGGACAGAACACTTCAATCATGCGAACTATCAGGTTACCAAGAGAACAGTTATTAAATTACCCTGTAGGTTTGGGGATATGGGAAAAGACACTAAATAAAATGGAAGGGTCTTTGTGGGGTGAAATTGTGAATAAAGTGTTTTTTTAAAGCAATGCTATATTAGAGAAAAAGCAAAGAAATGCTTGTTTTGAGGAATAATGAAAGTCAAACTATTTAACTAAAGTTTTTGTCACATGCAAAGTTTAATAGTTACACTCAAACATGAAATTAATGCCTATTTCACACCCTCCCAACACACAGATTAGAGAAAATTAAATTTCATGCCAAATCACCCAGGCAGGCAGGGCACAATGTGGATCTCAAGGATTTGGTCTGATTGCTTTAAAAACACAATCCCCCAAGTCATGCAGTAAGGGAAGCTAGATCTCTCCCTTATCACTCCCTTTCCTTAGCAGTTTCCCAGGGAATCTTCCTTCCTGTAGAGTCATTATTATACACAAGCAGATTTGTGAAGGGTCTGGGAGAACAGAATGTGCAACCAAGTACATTTCATTAATTAAATTCATTAATAAATACTAATTTGTCATGGAATCATAGAATTTCGAGAGATTGCCAAATTGATCCTGCCTCAGGAAAGATGCCATTCAGATGGTGCTTCAGTGTGGCCAAAATATCTCGATACAAAACAAAGCATTGCTCTAGAAACAGCTGACTTTGGGTACTTATGTGGCAGTCGCATGATGGCACTCAATAATTTTGACACAGGATCTAGAAGAGGAAGTGACATTAGCAAACATCTAGTGTAAAACTCTCTTTTCAAATGAAGAAAATAAGAACCAAGAGGTTCTGAACATCATGCTACCTAAAGAAATTATCTTCCATCCACTAGACTTTGGGACCCTACTCATGGACACTGAAACCAGGCTTTCACAGTCCCTTCTAAGCTATTTCCATACCATATTGATTCACAAGTCTCCCCTTCCACTTGCAACTTCTTTTCTAACCAGAACACTGGACACTTGAGGAGTTGCTTTAATTTATCTCTCTAGAACTTTATCACAGAACATGACACATAGTAAATAATTTATCTATCTATTTATCTATCTATCTATCAGTATATATATTTGGATCTACTTTTTTCTCTGCTACAATACTTTTGACTCATTCTCATTTACTGTTTTTACAAAAGATTTCTTTCCTTCCTTCCTTCTTTCCCTTTTTCTTTCATTCTTTCCATTCTTTCTTCCTTTTTTGTTCTCTTCCTTTTTTCCTTCCTTTTTTCTTCTCTATGTTTCTGTTCTCTCTCTCTTTTTCTTCCTTCCTTTCTTTCTTCTCTTCCCTTTTCTTTCTTTTCTTCCTTTCATATCCTTTTACCATTTCCTCCTCTCTAGTTCCATATATTCTCTATGTTTCTTTACATTGAGGCAGTTAGATGATATGGTGGAGTACTATATTTAGAGTCAAAATCTCAGACACTAACTTCTTGACTGAGGGCAAATCATTAAACCTCCCATTGACTCAATTTCTCATCTGTAAAAAGGGGAATAATAATATCTATCTCTCAAGATTGTTGTGAAAATCAAATGAGATGATAATTTTAAAGGGCTGAGCATAATGACTGACGTGATAAACACTAAACACACACATAATTCTTCTGATACAAGAATTTTTTATTCAGTTATTTTCCATTGTGTCAAACTCTTTGTGAGCCCCTTTGGCATTTTCTTTGTAAAAGATAGTGGAATGGTTTTCCATTTCCTTCTTCAGTTCATTTTACAAATGAGGAAACTGAGACAAAGAAGGCTAAGGGTCTTGTCCAAATTAGCACAGCTAGTAAATGAGGTCATATTTGAACTCAGGAAGATATGTTTTCTTGACTCTAGGATCTGAACAGTCTCTACTGCACACCTAGCTGCCCCACACAAGGATGTAATTATAGTAACAATGACAACCATAACAATAATAACAATAAAAATAGCATTTCAAGGTTTAGAAAGTCTTTCCCTTACTACAAAATCATAAAATGAGTTGTATAATTATTATTTGTGCCATTTTGAACATGAGGATCAGCCCAAAGAAAGTAAGCAAATTCATGGCCAAGATCAAACATTTGACAAGTGATAGACATGGGATTCAAACCCAGGGCTTCTCTGATTCCAAGTCTGGACCGTTTTTTTTTATTATTCAATCCGCAACTGATAATTATTGCATGACAGGGTGTTTGTCACAAATGTGAGTATTAATTTCTAGAGGTATATGAAAGTTTACAATAGGTTTTACATTTTACTGAGTTGTGTTTCTGAAGGCATTTGCACAAGACAACATTGCCTCAAGCTTAGATCTTGAGCAATAATATTTTCATAGCTGTGTAGTGTTCCAATATACTTAACAAAAGCAAGCATAATTTTATATAATGATCAAAACATGTGACCTCTAATCAGGAGACAATTTCTTATGTAAGCAAAATAAAACATTTTGCTCCTTTAAAGTAGAATTAATTTGTTGACTTTCCCCCCATTAAAGACATTACCTTAAATTTGGCCTTAGTTATAATATATGTGTTTTAAGGAAACATTTTGTTCCACTTTCAAGTAAGACTAGACCAAGTATCCTTAAGGTAGGGTTCAGTGATGAAGTACAACCTCTAGGGAAAATATAGCAAGGATCCTGAGGTCCCCTGACCACAGAGTGCTATTATTTTAACAATCTGTTAGTCAATGATAGTTATGTACTTCTTCCCCTAACCTTTAGGGAAATAGATTAGGAAAATAAGATACCCTGATCTTAGAGTGCTATTGTTCTATTTTTTTTTTCTTCCTGAGGCTATTGGGGTTATAAGTGACTTGCCCAGGGTCACACATTTAAGAAGTGTTAAGTGTCTGAGGCCAAATTAGAACTCAGGTCCTCCTGACTTCAGGGCTGGTGCTCTATCCACTACCACTACTTTGGAACTGTCCCAAAGTGCTATTGTTCTAATTATCTATCTCTCAATGATTCTAACATCTTTGGCCCTTAAAATCTTAAGTACTATAAAACTTGCTCACAGTTAGATAATATGCAGGTCAGTGATAATGGAGTTCAATTGTAGAGAGACAATAGTAAATAGACCACTCCTCAGTTCTCCCTATGGGCCACAAAATTAGCATATCAGTGACATGAAGAACCAGATCTCTCAGTCTTTTCCTATAAATTTGTCTTCTTGCTCATGGTTCTTTGCTAAAGAGCTTAGCCCATTTCAATTGGTGTTACAATAAACTTTGCCTCTTGACTTGGAGATGGGTTCAAGCCTGAAAATATTTTTGAGACACCTCCTGACACTGGTCTAGAATCCCAACATTTGGGGTCTCTCTGAACCTTAACACAAGGACAAGGAATTACAGTATAGATTTTAAGGTATTCATGAACTTTGAAGGGGGCAAAATGTACACACACACACACACACACACACACACACACACACACACACATATCCCTAAGAACCTCTGAACTAAACACCAAAGTTTGGCTAAGAAGAGCTTTTTATTTGATAAACAAAGCAGAAAGACAAGTAATTAGCATAGTAAAACACCAGGGTGAGCTCTCTGATTACCATTCCATTGTTCATATGTAAATGGTGCTTCTTTTAAAAACTTTTGAAAACTAGACATACTTTTAAGTAGGCAAAGAGACCCTCTTGAAGTGCTTTGACTAAATCTGGTTGCCAGGTGAATTATTTTTTCATGTTCTTAATGCAAAATAATGTGAGGTGACCCAGTTCAAACAGTTACACTTTCTGAATTGATGAAGTCTAGATGGATGAATGAGTCTTTGCTAAATGATTAAAAGGGGAAAAAATGGTGGAAACAAACAGAGAAATTTTAAACAATCCAGGAAAGAAAAAAAATAGAGAAATGGGGAAAGAATGTCACAAAAGGGAATAAAAGAATAGGAAAAGAAGGACAGGGATGGATTGAAAAGAAGGGAGAAAGGTAAGAGGAAGAGAAGGGTATACAGGTATATATAAAATTGGATAAATGGTCATTTCATTTCATTTTTCTCAATTCTTGTTATTTAATTGATATAGATATATTCTACATATGAAGTTTCATAGAATTCAAAGATTTAAAAATGTTTAGCATATGGAAGGCAATGGAGAGACACATGGTGGGTGTGATGAGCTTGCTAAAGAAAGTTAATGAAGACCTTCAGACAGACAATAAGAGTGAAAAGATGTCCACAAGGAATTTTATGATAGGAAGGGGAGCTGGTCATGTTAGGATTCCAGGGAATGATGAGTTGATGGTCCCAGTGATCTTGTTTATCACCTTCAAGATATCCAGAGGAAGGAAGGAAGGATTGCTGCTTGTTGGGTGGACACCTACATTGGATCATTGGAAGGATCTGACAGTGAGTTGCTTGAGACATAGATAAGGAACTGCATAATTAGAAGGAACTTTCAAATTCAGATTATTTCACCCCCAGAAGAGTTGGGGGTGGATGGATCATTCTGATGATAAAGTCCAAGTATATGAAGGAGTATCCCAGATGTCTACATCCCCAAAGAGCTACATCTTTGCTGCTGGTCTCAGTTTGTAGACAAATGATAGCTGTTGGAAACAAAGGTGTCCTGCACTTGGAAGTTGCTCTTAGAAAAGCCAAGATCCATCTCAGAAATCATAGAGAGCAAAAAAGAAGAAAACAGAAATACTAATAGGAAAATACAAGATTTGTCAATGTTCCCCTGCCCCCCCCCAAAAAAAAAAAGCTTCAGCTTTCATCAGGCAGCAAGTAAAGCTCTTGACTGCAGATGGTATGTTCTGGAAACTCTAATTTAACAAAATAGCTGTTTTATTAATGCAATTCAATTGCCTCCTATTGATGCCCATGTTGTGGATACTAAAAAAGCTTGGACAAGTTAATCTTTTTGTCCTTTAGCCTGGGCCATCTGCTGCCATATTTATTAGGAACCATTTGTTCCAACAACTGTCATTCTCCTTTTCTTCTATTTGACCTTTCCCTCTATCTGACCAATAATCTTGACATTTCTGAACAACTTGAAATGGACCTGTCACCTTAAATGAGTGTGCTCTCCGGGCCTCCACCAGCAATCACTCTTGCTCCAAATTGCTTTGTAGTCTGAGGTCAGCACACAAAAAACTCTGGGTTTGGGGCTTCAAGAACTTGGGTTCAGTTTTAAAATTTCTTCTTTCTCATGTATGGCTTGAGAAATTATTTTGCTTCCTTTTCCTCACATTTGAAATGAAGGTGATGACTAACTCAGAGAGACATGTTTAACTTTTTTGTCTTGAGAAAACCCATAGATGCTTCTTAGTAATTATTCTTTAAGAAAATTTTCAGGACCTCAGATTAAGGAACTTTCTATCTCTCTGTCTCCCTATGATCTCTCTCTGATCTCTCTCTGTCTCTTTCTCTGTTTTTACCTCTTTGTATCTCACTCTCTGTCTCTGTCTCTCTGCTTTTCTTTCCCCTCCTCTCTAGCCCCACTGGATGATCTCTGAAGTCTCTTCCAGCACTGAATCCATATTCCTATGATGAACCATCATCATTTTTCTCTTCTCATCCTTTTCATGAATTCTGGTCATTCTGTGCCCTTGGACCCAAAGATTCCAGGGTGGTGACAGATAAAAGAGAGATAGCATTTTTCTAGCAGTAATAATTAGAAATAAAGTCTATATTGACTAATTACATATGGTATATGAATATGATGAAATGTCACTCCACAGTATGAAATAAAAGAATATGATGAATATAGAGAAAAAAACTTACATGACTTGATGAAATAAACAGAAACTGGAATAAATAAATACAATGAATACAATAGCTTAAATGAAACAAAACAATTGAAAATAAATATTCTGTAACTGTAATGTCCATTCTTGGTCCCAAAGGTAAGATATGACAATGGTCAGCTACCAGAACTTAGTGAGGACATGTTCAATTTAACCCATGCAGCTCAAAATTCACTATCTTAAGAGATCCACCAGCCTCAGCAGATCTATCAGCCTCGCAGATAGATAGAATTATAGGCATTTGTCACCATTGCAAATTGTTTATAAGCAAATTATATATAATAGAGATTTGGATTTCCGTATCCAATTGAGTTATTTCTGTTTTATTTTGTTAAAGGAAATGTGATGCTTTTTGAGTGTATATTTGCTATATTATTATTATTATTTGTTAAATATACCACTTATGGTTTGGCAATTTTTTTAAGAAAACAAGGTAACATATCCACAATAAGAAAAACTCATTGATATTAGTTTAATTTCAAATGATTCAGAAGGTGCTTTTGTATCACTTTACATCTTAAGATCATTAATTTCTGACATGATTTAATTCTGTATTAGTGAAACATGGGATTTCCATTTAATAGACTGACAGATGACAAAATCTCATGTGATTTAGATTAAAGATTACCAACAATCAATTATTTTTATGTGGATTAGGAATTCTATGGGTAATTCACAATAAATGGAGTTTTTGATAATGTTGTCAATTTTCAGTAGTGTCTAGCTTTTTATGACCCATTTGAGGTTTTAGCAAAGAGTGGTTTGCCATTTCCATTTCTTGCTCATTTTACAGATGAGAAAACTGAGACCTGCTCAGGATCACAGAGCCAATAAGTATCTAAAATTCGACTAGAAATCAGTAAGATTAGTCTTCCTGATTCCAGACTGGTGCTCTGTGCACTATGGCGCCACCTATCTCCACTAGATTGGATCACCACAGTAATCCAATCACTACCCAAATCAGGAATTCCATCTATATCCTCCTAGGATGATGAAGGTGGATCATTGACCTGTACAAGTGATCAAGAAGTATCAATCCTCTATTCCCTGTAATAACCACCACTTTGGCAGATGAATATATTTTGCCCAGATCTCTCACTCTCCCTTACAGTTTATCTTCTGAAAAAGTCCTGAATGTCACTTTTCTGTATAGAATTCTGTTTATCATCTTGTAAACCATCTTTAGTTTCTTCCTCTCCTTAAAAATCATTTCTGTAAGACTAGGCTAAGAAGAATTTTACCTTGAAACAGTAATAAAAGCCCTAGTCAGTGTAACAGAATTGGTTACATCCACCCATTCTGTTGGACATGACTTTAGTGACAGATTCCAGTTGTTTCTCCCTAATCCCCAAGGAGTATAAAAATCCCATTCTCTTCAGAGGGGTTTGGCCACTTAGAATTCAGTCTACTGGCCTCCACTACTTTTGTGTATCCTCAGGTGTATATTAACAGGGGCCATTATGCCCTCAGTAGTTAGAAATCTGGGACCCAAGGGATGTAGGGACAAAAAGTCTGCTGCCTTGGGACTAGGATGACTGATATCACAAGTGAAAGGGCTGCTAGTCCCTGTTTTTATATGTTTTTGCTTCACCTTCTAACAGGAAATCTCTCTTGTAAAGTCACTTTCTTGTGTCCAATCACTGACTAGCTAAATGAAGCCAGCTCATAACCCATCCTAAAGAAGACGTTCTTTACCTGGTGCTAGACTTGAGGGCAGGGTGCAGGGTCTCTGAAACTGGATACTAAAAAAAATTATATCTTTTTCTATTTCATCTAAAATTTAGCATTTCATTCAGTGATTTAAAATGTTATTTTGAGAAGGCTGCCATTGACTTCATCAGACCATTAAATAAGAGTCCCTCATTCTGCCTCTTTATTTCTCTGTCTCTGACTCTGTATCTCTCTGCTTCTTTGTCTCTGTCTCTCCTCTGCTTCTATGTCTCTTTGTTTCTCTGTTTCTGTCTCTGTCAATCTCTCTGTGTGTGTATGCTTCTCTGTTTCTCTGCTCCTTTCTCTCCTCTGTCTGTCTGTCTGTCTGTCTCTCTCTCTCTCTGACTTGGTGTCTGTCAGTACCCCACTAGAAACTCTTCTCCCGCAGGCCCATGCAAAAATACACGTATAAGTTTTTAAAATCCCAGCTTATAGCATTTCCAACAAATACTACGTTTAACCTCAGCTTGAAGACTGCCAATTATGGAAAATTCACTAGTTCATAAAATACAGTAGTTTACTTTTAGATGGTCCTAATTATTAGGAAGTTATTCTCTGTGTTGAATTGAAGTCTGCATGTTTGTAACCTCCAATTAGTGTTGGTTTTTAATTCCCTCTAGAGAGCCAAGAAGAAAGTCTGCTGCCTAACCTGCATGGCAGTACCCCCCATGGTTTAAGATTGTGATTATAGGGATTTTAAGGGATATTTTAGGGAACTCCCCATCATCCTAGGAAATCTATTATGAAGATATAGCCTGGCATCTGCTGCTTAAGGTCCTACAGCCCCAGCTTCTGAAGACCTATGAAAATGTTCTTGCCACAAAAGTCTTTGGCAATAAAATGGGTTCCTCATTATAAACTAACATGAGTAGAAATGGCATTAATAAGAGGTAGCTAAATATGCTTTTCTACTATGCCCTAAGGATTATGGGACACTTGTATCTGAGTTGCAGCTAAAATTTGCCATATGTGTTGTGTCCCCTATTAGGATGTAAGTTCCATGAGAGATTGGACACATCTCACTTTTCTCTAGTATCCCAAGTGCTTTGCACAAAGTAAGTCCTTAAACATTTAGTCATCCATTTGTTCATTCATTTTCTCATTCATGTTTTCTCTGAAATCTTCAGTTTTAAAAAAAAAAATGGCTCTATTTCCCAGGCAGCCAAGCATACTCTGGAACTACCTTTGTTTGCTGATAGATAGTGTAAATTTAGAGAATGCAGACTTCTCTTCAGATTAGCCCACAATTTGTTCACAGGGAAGGCTTATGAAAGTCATATACTTAAACCATCTCTCTTTATGAATGAAGAATCTAAGAACTAAAATAACATTCATTATTGATATTGTTGATATTAAATTATTCTTGGGTGGTTTAAGCCATACATTAGGATTTTCTGATATGTAATGTTATTAACAATCTACGATGAGGAAGACTTAAATGGTCATTTCTATGAGTCTAGGATTTGAAAGAGGGTCCCGTGATATCATATGCTGCCTTCTGTCCACCCCCTCATAATTGCTCCCATGTAAACATAATAAAAGTAAATTTTGGGAATAGAAGAATTAATTGTGACATTTACTACAAACTAAAATGAACAAATGGTTTGGGGGATCCTATGCACTAAATAAAATCTATATAATTACTTGGCAGATATGTTTCTATATTGGTTGAACTAATTGGTTTCTTCAAATCCCTGCCATCACTGAGATTGTATGATGCTATTCTTTGATTTATCCATGTCATCTCTGTGACCACTGGAAAGTTAATTTACCAAACTCTCCATAGTCTCAGAATTATACAAAAAGGATTGTAGGCATTGTGGAATGAGAGGTCTGTCCCATCTTGAATATCTGTGTCTCCACTGAGACCCTGATATTCATCCCCAGATTTTTCTGATTTCTGCCTAAATGGACAGGGAAGATTAGGATTTACAGAATTAAGGCCATTGAAGCCTAATGCAAGCTATAAGATGAAAAGGAGGTGGGTGCAAACAATCAAGTGTTTGCATGTTGAAACCAATAGAAAACACAATCCAGTCATCCTGGCTGTGTGCCACATTTCTTGAGAAGACTAGTCTTCATCATTTGGAGGCTATTTAAAATGGTGGGTGGTGAGTGCAGTGGAGGCCAGAGTGCTGAATCAGCTGGCACCTTGCTCCCTGATTGCTTTATAGCACCCAGCTCAGTTTATCTCGAGCAGGAAATATGACTCCACCGATAGGATACACTATTTACTGCATCAGTCTCTTCATTGCATTTAATCAAGAGAGTTTTCCAGCATGTAAGGCCAGCTTCTTCAAGCCTTTCTAGAGAAAACACAGTTTCCCATAAATCTTTTTTATTCCTTTTTTCTTTTTCCCATGGGGCTTTATTTCTCTTCTTTCCCTCCCCTACTTAGATTGTAAAGAGAGGAGATTTCCTTTGTATATGAGTATTCACATAAGCTCTGCCTCTTGCCTCTTAGCTGAAGCAGTCAGTGGATACAGAATGGGATGGAAGGCAGGACCTGGAGTGAGGTGGGGGGACGGGATGGACTAGGAACTTGAGACCATGATATGTGACTGATCCAGAAGACCTGGACTAAATCCTCCCTTTCTTTGATGTTATATGGTCATATTATAGAATGTAAGGACCAACACTGCTTCCTTTCTGTCTTCCTAATGCTACTGCCCAAGCCCAGTACATGGAAAGAGTTTTACAACATTTTTGACTGAAGGAATCATCAACACACACAAACTATATAGGGAAAGAGCCAGAATTTTCAGGGCAACAGAGCAGAGCAGTTATCCAACAACATCCCTCGGTCAACCAATCAGCCAATAAATAAAGTGCCTACTATGCTATACACTGAAAAGACAAAAAAAAAAGGCAAAAGATAGTCCCTTGTTCTTAAGAGGTTCAAAGTCCAATGTGGACCTATGTACAAAAATCTATGTACAAAGAAGCTAGCAACCGGATAAATTGGAAGCAATCAATAGAGGGAAGTCATTAGACTCAATCAAGACAGTTTCAAACTGACAATTCCTCACACTAATGAGATCATAATTTCTGAACAAAGCTTCCTAATCATTATACTGTCCTTACCTCCCCCCACTCAATACAACCCAGAAAACAGAGCCAAGAATCAAGGATGATATTTTCTTTCCTCTCTCTTTGACTCCCAACCTCAACAACATCTCCTCTTATTTCTGTAAATTTTAGAAGGTTTTTGAAATGTGTGAAGTTATAACAAGGAGGTGGAGGAGAAATCATGGTAGTGGTGGTGGTAATGGCAGCAATGGTGGCAGTAGTAGTAGAAATAGTAGTGGTAGTAATAGTAGTAGTAGAAGTAGTAGTAGTAATAGAACTAGTAGTAATAATAGTAGTAATAGTAGTAACAGTAATAGTAGTAGTAGTAGCAGTAGCAGTAATAGTAGTAATAGTAACAGTAATAGTAGTAGTAGTAATAGTAACAGTAATAGTACTAGTAACAGTAATAGCAACAGTAGTAGTAGTAGCAATAACAGTAGTAATAGTAACAGTAATAGTGGTAGTAACAATAATAATAGTAACAATAGTAGTAGCAGTAGTAATAGTAATAATAGTAACAGTAGGAATAGTAACAGTAGTAGTAGTAGCAGTAACAGTAGGAATAGTAGCAGTAATAATAGTAACAGTAATAGTGGTAGTAGTAGTAATAGTAACAATACTAGCAACAGTAGTAATAGTAACAGTAGTAGTAGTAGTAGCAGTTAACAGTAGTAATAGTAACAATAGTAACAATAATAGTGGTAGTAATAGTAATAATAGTAACAATAGTAGTAGTAATAGTAACAGTAGTAGTAGCAGTAGTAATAGTAGAAATAGAAGTAATAGTAATGGTGGCGATTATGGTAGTAATGTTGACAGGAGTAGTAGTTGTGGTGGTGGTGGTGAACAGAAGAGGAGAAAGAAGAAGAAGAGGACATGGGGAGAAGGAAAAAGAAGACTAAGGTGGGAAGGAGGGAAAGGAAGACGTGAAGAGGAGGGGGAGAAGAAGAGAAGAAAGATTTAGAGGAGCAGGGAGAAGGAGCAGGAATGTCTCCTTCTTTGGAGGTTTGAAGAAGAGATAAAAAGAGGCAGAAGAGTTACAGAGAAAAGTAGATGAAGGCAAAGGACCGAAGAGACATAAAACTAATTTGTGACAGAGTGGAGTAGTGGACTAGGAAGATCTGATTCAGATAATAATTGTGGGCTTTGAGCAAGGATCTGAATTTCTGTGAGCCTTCTCTTCCTCATCTGTAAAATGGGGGCAATAATACCTATGACAATTTTAACAGAGGTCATAGATCTAGAGCTGGAAAAGCTTTTGTTTATTCATTCTATCCTTCTCACTTTACAAAGGACTCAGAGAAGCCCAAGGAGTACAGTGACTTGGCTAAACCTGTGGAGGGCAGAGATGGAAGAACTGCTTGGAGATAACTGTGTATGCGCCATGTTGTGTATTCCTTAAAGTAGGATATATTTGTCATTTTTCTTGTTATTTTCTAAAATAGTCATCTAATGGCGACTAGTAAAGGAAGGGTGCCTGCTATCATCTAATGGTACACAAGAAGTGACCAATTAATAGCCAAATGTTGCTTTGTTTAGGGCCTGCCTGTATCTTTGCTTCTCTCCTCATGGACCTGCTCTGTTTTTCCCAAAGACTCTCACTTCTAACTATTCACATCTAAACCTGACCCCAATACATGAAGAGAATAGTACTCCCCATAATTTGAACTCATTACTCTTGACATTGGGCTTCTGAAGTGCTCTTCAGGAGATGGGGATTTCTATTCCTGAACTTCTTGTAAGAACATATCACTCTGACCAAAGGCAGGAGCTCAGTTGGACTCTTTTTTCCCTGCCTCTGGGGCCATTATATTTATTGAAGAAATAAGTACAAACTATACCATTTATAAATAGGATGGAATAGAACAATTAGAAACACAGCTATATGTTCAGAGAGAGACCCACGGTCATAAGATCATGGAGCCATAGTCAGAAAAGATCTCAGAGGCCCACCAACCCAAGGCTCTCACATAACAAATGGGAATAATGAGATTCAGAAAAATTAAATTAATTGTTCAAATTCTCACACATAGGAAGTATCAAAAGGAGAATTTGAAACTGGAAACTTTGACCTCAGAGTCAGGGAGCTTTCCACTCTACTGCTCTGCTTTTCCCATCCTCCTAACATCAAAAGAACTCTAAATAAGCTAGGAGTGTTTCTACATGCAGGCAGGCAAAATGGAGATGGGACAAATCACTAGGAGAAAGTGGAGTGGGAAGGTGGGAATTGGAAGATAGAGTGGAATTTGGAGAATATCATGGGATGAGAGAGAGAGGCAGAGAGAAAAAGAAACAGAGACAGAGAGATATGGAAAGAGGAAGAGACAGAGAGACGTACACAAAGAGATGGAGAGAAAAACAGAGAGACTCAAAGATGGATACAGAGACAGAGATAAACCAAGATAGAGACACACAGAGAAAAAGAGAGAGACAGAGAGACAGAGACTGACAGAGATAGAGGCACAGAGACAGAGAAAAACAGAGAGAGACAAAGAGAAAGAGACAGAGAGAGAGAAAAAGAGACAGAGAAAGAGTGAGAGACAGAGAAACAGATTGAGAGAGACAGAGACAAAGAAAGACAGAGACAGAGACACGCATACACACACACACACACACACACACACACACACACACACAGAGAGAGAGAGAGAGAGAGAGAGAGAGAGAGAGAGAGAGAGTATCATTTTGTTGGCAACAGGACTTTTTGGATAAGAGGAGCTTCCAAGTCAAGTTCTTACTTGTAAACTTAAAAAAAAATGTATTTATAACTGTTTATATAATTAGTTTCTTTTGTCACTCTATGTATTTTATTTTATTCTTGTAAAAATTTTATTCTGGAGAAGGATCCCTAGGCTTCACCAGTCTGCCAGAGTGATCTATAAAATAAAAATTTAAAAAAAATAGAGAACCTCTACAAGCTTAGATATTTTTTTTTCAATTATGCTTGAGACTAACGGTAACTGAGTAACTCATAGTTACTCAATCAAAGGTTTTGTCTTGCTTTATGTCAATGAAACTTTCATTCTTTACATTAGGAACTGTTTACATCCATCCAGCCTCAACCTCAGAATACTGGGAGGGAGGCACCCAGCACAGTAGATATTTGCCCAGGTCTTCTGTAAGGATGCCGGGAGAAGATTATAAGAAAATACATCAAAGTGGTCTTGGACCCACCCTGTCCCTTGATTCTTTGATGTAAGGTTTCTATAGAGTCCTTGTTCACACCATTGGGCATTTAATTCTCATTTTTCAGATGGATTTTGAAGCACGGGTATAAAGTAGAAAAGAGAAGTAGAGACACAGCAATTAAAGCTGGGCTGATGTAAAGGGACAGAGAGATTGACATCCTGTTTCCATTAGAGGAAGATGCTGTTGAACAGCTGCCAATGCAAGTGTGATAAAATTACAGATGCCAGGGATGTGACATACTGGACTTATTAAATGGGATTTATTATATGTGTCTCTGAACAGATAAAAATAGGCAGAGCAGCCTGCTAACTGTTACGCAGTTGGAAGCCGGGATGATCTTTTCATTAGCTAACTGCTGAAGACTGCCAGCTTCCTATATCACTTTTTTTTAATCTGAAATTTTTGTAAAAAGGATTTTTGAGGGGGTTTTAAATGGCAGCTGACAGCCCCAGGTGCACCTTCTCTGTTGATTTCCCACAAAATGGAGTATTTATATTCATTTAGAACCAACTTTTCCACCCAAATGCAGAATTGTATTTTGGCTGTTTGTTCCAGAAAGATAATGGCAGATTGCTTCCCAAACAACCCAATTTAGCCAAAAACAAACAGCAAACAGGACAGGAGAAGAAATTAATTAGCTCAGAGAGGTGATTTCAAGTTTCACTTTTCATAGACTGACTCTTTTAGCTGCAAGGGATCTTCTATTTGGAGACTTTCTTGGTCCTCATTCCCTTCTCCCCCACCCACAATTCACCTCCCTCCCCCTTAAAAAACTTTTTTATTTATTTTGTATGTCTATAAATGTATATGTTGTTGCTTTCCAAATAGAATGCTAATTCCATAAGGAAAGAAATGTCTTATTTTGATCTTTGTAGCCTCAGGTCTTAGCACAGAACCTGGCACACAGTAGGTGTTTAGCAAATACTTGTTGATTATAATATTATGCTGCTTAGGTTAGCTCAAAATGTATACATGTGTGCTGTTCTGTGCTAGGCACTATGGGAGGAGCAAAGCTTAACATTTAGCTTAATGATAATAACAACAATATTAATTGTAGCTGTCATTTCTATAACAGTTGAAGGTTTGCAAAGTGCTTTACATGTATTTGTAAACACTCAATGGTAAGAACAAGGACTCTGTAGAAACCTTACATCAAAGAATCAAGGGACAGGGTGGGCCCAAGACCACCTTAATGTATTCTCTTATAACCTTCTCCCAGCCTTATGACATTCCTATGAAACAGATATTATTCCCATTTTATAGATGCGGAGACAAAGTCTTATAGAGATGAAATGATGGGAAAACTATCAACCTAACTCCTCTGATTCTGCCTTTTATTACAGATATTAAATGAGCAAACCCATTTAATCTCTCAACATTGTTTTTCTCTACTGCAAAATGAAAAGGTTAAACAATATAACTTTGTAGTTCTCTTCTCTAAATCTATGGAAGATATTACGGATGCAGATTAATTCAATCCAATGACTTTTGAGAGGTACAGAGCACAACCAGGGGGAAATTAGACTAGGTCTTGTCTAGGACCCAGCTTCTTAAACTGTGGTTCCTGACACTATATGGGGTATGGTAACTGAATGTGGATGATTGAAAAATTTTGATTTGTTATCAGTAAATGTTTAATTTGTATACTTATCTATATTAACCTCAGATCACATAATTTTTTGGGGGGTGAAAAGGGATCCCAAAAAGTTCAAGAAGGCTTGCTTTTAAGAGGCAGCCTTTGAGTATGAAGGTCAATCACCTCTAGTGACAAGGTTGGAATCACCAGCCCATTGGAACCTCTGTTGGACACTTGGTAGGGGTTAAAAAGTTCCATTAAGCAGAAATCTTTGTTATTTTTTTGCACCATCCAGTTTCATTGCTAATACTGGACAAGGCTGATCCCTCTTTTATATGACAAACTTTCAAATATATAGTCAGCTAGCATGTCCTTACTTAAAGTTCTTAGTTTTACAGTCCCAGAATGCCTTAAACTATTCCTTGTATGACATCATTTCCAAGTGCAATGAGCACAATGGAGCACACCAGGTTAAGATCCCTGATTCCTGGGCATACAAAGCTCTGGGGGATTGCTCAACTTCTATGTCACTCTTAAACAACCCCCCCCCCCAAGAGTGTGCACAATAATTCAAAGAATATATAAAATTAAAAACAAAAAACAGTACAATGCTGTTTATAGTTTGTCTGTCGGTACTTGGTAAAATTCTTAACTCTCTGGTCCTAACTTAGGAGTTTGGGTGAGATTATATCTTAGGCACAGTGCCTATCCCAGAGTAAACATTTAATAAGTGTTTTCCATTCCTCTTTTCTTCCTCTCTCCCTTCCTTCCTTCAATCATCTCTCCCTTTTTCCTTCCTTTAGTTCTTCTTATCATCCATTCTTACTTCCTTTCTTCATTCATTTATCCCTCTCTTTTCCTTACATCCTTTATCTCTTTATTTCTTACTTTTCTTCCTCCTTTCTTCCTTCTCTCTCTTCTTCCTTCCCTTCATCTTTCCTTCTCTTTGCCCTTCCTTTATTCTTCCCTTCCTCCATTCTTCCCTTTCTCTTTCTTTTCTTCTTTCTTCCCCTCCTCCATTCTCTCTTCCTTCCTTCCCTTCTTTCTATCGCTCCTTTCTTTCATCATTCCTTCCCTTCCTCCTCCTCTCCTTTGTTTCTTTTTCTTCTTTTCTTCCTTCTTTCCCTTCTTTTCTTTTTTTTTCTTCATTTCTTTCTTCTTTCCCCCTTTCCTTCCTTTCCCTCCCTCCCTCTTCCTTTCTTCCATCCTTCCTTTCTTCTTTTATTTCTTTCCTCTTTCCTTCTTTCCTTCCCTCCTTCCTTTAAGCATCGTTCTTTGTTTCCTCCCTTTCCTCCTTCCTTCCTTCCCTCCTTCCTTCCTTCCTTCCTTCCTTCCTTCCTTCCTTCCTTCCTTTTTTCTTTCCTTTCTTCTTTCCTTCCTTTATCTTTCCTTTTGTATCTCCTATTATTTCCTTCCTATCTAGCTTTCTTCAATTGAAAAAGTTCTTCCTTTACTCCCTTCTTTCCTTTTTATTACTTACTTCTTTACTCCAAAGTTCCTTCGAAATCCAGCTCTAATATCTTGCAAACTCATATTACTATATTCTTTGAGGCTTACAATTCTCTCTGTGGGTATTATTATCTATAACCCTTGTACTGTACTTTAATATTTACCAAGTTCTTTACCACTATTATCTCATTCTCTCTTAACAACCCAGAGAAGTATATGCTTTATTATCTCCATTTTACAGTTGAGGAAATTGAGGCAAACAGACTTTCCTGAAGTCACACAGCTAGTGTCTGAGATGGAACTTGAACTCTAAATGCTCAACTACCTATAATATTTTATTTGATTTTCACAATAACCCTGTGAGTTATGTGTGATTATTATTCCCATTTTACAGATAAGGAAAGATGTTATATGACTTCACAATATCTGAGGTCAAATAATTATTAAGTCTACATTTCTATTATCATTTCACAAAGGGATAACATTATAATAAACCAAGTCTCCTGAATGATCTTAATTGTGAGTCAGGGAAGGAATAAGGATAATAGTGTTAGTGATCATTAAGGGACCTTAGGAAAGGTAATTGTATCTATCTCAAGTTTTCAAATCTATAAGTAGATGAATGACACTTAGAGACAGCTAGGTGAAACAGTGGATAGAGTAAAAATGTTATTTCAAATTCAAACACAGACATTTACAAGCTATGTGACCCTGGGGAAATCTACTTGGATTTTCTCATCTGAAAAATTGGGATAATAATATAATCTTTCTTACAGGTTGTTTTTGTTTGTTTGTTTGTTTTGTTTTGTTTTTGTTTGTTTGTTTGCTGAGGCAATTGGGGTTAAGTGACTTGCCCAGGGTCACACTGCTAGGAAAGCACTTTATAGGCATTTGTTCCCTCTTACCCTTTGCATCTCACTCCTTAAAATTGTATGAAAATAAACAAGATCTAAAAGTGATCTCAAAATTTATCTAAAGCTTTCCCTCCTATAGAAGGCTTTTCCTAGTCTTTATTTATTACTACTGCCTTCTCAATCCTCATCATTACCATATAGAACTAGATATGTGCATATTGTCTAATAGAATGGAAGTTCATATATGGCAAGCAATCTGTAGCTCATATATTTGATTCTAATAATCTATTATGCAGTAGGGGCTTAATAAGTATATTTTGTTGATGTCAAATGCTTTCCAATTATTGAACTATTTTGGCTAATTTATAATTTCACCAAGAATCATATTTGTCTAGGCTCTTGAGGTGGTAGGATTTAGAGAAGTGCAATACTGACCATCAGTAAATCCATTTTATTATAGAAGAAGGAACCTAGTCTTGGAAAGAGAAAGAAACTTGCCTGAAGTCACACGGGTAACACAAGTCTGACCAAAGCATTGCAATTGAGAGTTCACAGAATGATCCAGTAAAGTTATCGTATTTTTTCCATTCAACTAGACATTTCCAATACTAGTCTGAAAAGAATCACATCATAAAAGGCTGTGTGTGTGTGTGTGTGTGTGTGTGTGTGTGTGTGTGTGTGTGTGTGTGTGCTGGTTTGCTTCTTTGTTGAAGTCATTGTGGGAAGGGGCTTGTGGCTTCCACATTGAGATATCTGGACCATTTAGCAGGCAGCAACTCAAAAACACAATCATCTCCGAGAATCACCCTTACTCTGGTTCCATTCCTTCCAATCTCTGGCCTAATATGTTTCAAAGGAGGCAGGATGTGGACTGATTTCTCCTTTGAATCCCAGCTGCCTTGTTCTCCTTCTCCTAAAATTCATGACAATCAAAATTCCACAGTCTCACTAAAGCAGAAAAAAAGAGTTCATCTTGAAGTTATTCCAAATGAGTTTGCCCAAGGAGTTTAAACCTCCCAAAGATGTGCTACAGGAAAGATATTCTATGGCCTGTAACAGGGCTCTGGATCTCCGGGGTCCCACTATTGACTCTATAACCTGTGACAACACATTTGATTTCTAGCTACTTTTTGTTGTTGGGTTGATCTGCATCTGGGGATGGTTCAACTAACTTAAAAAAAAAAAGCCTTCTCTACTCTGTGTATCAGCTTGGGTCCACCAGGAAAACACTGGGACATATGAAAAGGGACAGTTCTAATACCATTAAACAAAACATTAAAGGGCATGACAAAATCATGTTAGACCTTGTTACTGGCTCAAAATAACAAGTACACCTTTCATTTTAAATTTTTCCTTAAACAATTTCCTTTTCTATATTAAGAAAGGATTAGACTAGAGGGCTTCTGAGGTCCCTTGTAGCCTTCAATCTATCACTAGTAGCATTATGATATTTGAGATCTAGATAATGCTATAAGATATAAAGAAAAGCCATCAGTGAAAGTCACTATCTGCTTTGTCAAACTAATAGAAAAATAGGAAAAGGGAAGGCATAGATGTACCCCAATAGGAATGTCAATTGTAATATTAACAAGAGTTCAGTTCAAATCTCTACTATTGAATTTTATTTATTGAGAATTAGAAAGAACAACCACATATATTTTGATTTCTTTTAGAAACTGAAATCCTAGTGGGTACATGATTTAGACATAAAGAGTAAGACCATAAATAAGAAAATCAGAAGAGCAAGGAATATTTTATCTGTGAAATCTATGGTTAAGGGAAGAATTTTATTAGCAAATAAGTAATAGAAGGCATTATAGGATATAAAATGAATAATTTTTCATACATTAAATTTTGAAAGTTTTTGCACAAACAAAATCAATGCAGCCACTATTAGAAGAAAAACAGGAAACCAGGAGGAAATTTTTACAAGTTTCTCTGACAAAGGCTTCATTTTTCAAATATATGGATGAGTTAAATGTATAAGAATTTAAGTCATTGTACAATTGATAAATGGCCAAAGGATATTAATGGGCAATTTTTAGAAGAAGAAATCAAAGCTATCTGTAGTCATATAAAATGCTCTAAATCACTACTGATTAGAGAAATGAAAATTAAAAAAAAAACTTTCAGGTAATTAGATTGGCTAATGTGACAAAAAAAAGGAAGATGACAAATGTAGGAAGGAATGTGAAAAATTTGGGACAGTAATGAGTTCTTGATATAGTCGTTACTTAATTCAACTATTCTGGAGTTTGATTTAGAGCTATACCCAAAAGGTTATAAAATTGTGTATACCTTTTGACCTAGAAATAACACTATGTTTGTATTCCAAAGAGACTAGTAAAAAAGGAAATGGAAAGGTTCCACAAAAATACTTTTAACAGCTTTTGAGTGTGTGTGTGTGTGTGGGGGCAAAGAATCAGAAACTGAAGGTATGCTCATCAATTGCAAAATAGCTGAACAAATTGTAATATAAGGTCATGACAGAATTCTATTGGATTATAAGAAATGACAAGCAGGATGGTTTCAGAAAAACCTGGAAAGACTTATATGAATTTATACAAAGGAAACTGCCTAGGAGACTGTTGAATCTCCTACATTAATAACATTATATAATAATAACATTATATGATGATCTACTATGAACGACATAGTTATTTTCAACAATGCAATAAAGTAAAATAATTCCAAAGAATGTATGATGAAAAATGCTTTATAGCTTCAGAGAAGAAACTGATGGAATTTGAATGCAGATCAGAGCATATTTTTAAAAGCTTTCTTTAATTTTCTTGTCTCTGGTCTATGTTCTTTTTTATAACGTGGCTAATATGGGCATATATTTTATATATCACATAAAATATATAATCTGTATCAAAATGTTTGCCTCCTGAAATAGGAGAAAGGGAAGGAGAATAGGGAATTTGAAAAAGAAATCAGCCCTGTCCTTAAGGAGTTTATATAATTAATGAAAGAGAAACATACTAAAACCACGCAAAATAAATACAAAAGATATAATGTAAAAACGAAGTAATTTTAGGAGGAGTAACACTAATACAATCACAAGAATAGGAATGAACTTTTATAAGAAGCCATACATGCTTTAAAGGAAGCCAGAAGTCTATTTTTTTTCCTTAAATTTTGGCAATGATACTTATTTCCGTGACAGATTTCCAAGAAGTCTTTCTTTTCCTCATACAAATCTCCAAGTACCAGAAGTATTGTCATTTATGACAATAGACGTCTATGACAATAGACGTCTGTAGAGAAGGTGAGAAGTGGGAGAGTTTAGGCAGAAAGATTATGAGTTCGGTTTTGAATATGTTTAGTGTACTACACATTCAGTTTGAAAAGTCTGAAAGGCAGTTGGAGATGCAAAATTAAAGATCATCAGAGAGGTTGGGGCAGGATTGATACATTTCTACATAACTGAAAGTGGGCCCAAGGAGGAAAAAAATTCTTTATCCTTCATTGACATTTCTCTTCTTTGAATTCCTTCCTTACATTGGTTCCAGTCTGGGCCACATCACTTGGAATGAGTTTTTAGATGCTCTGGTGTTGTCTCAAAGGGCATAGATTCAAATCCCAGGTCTGTTCTTTTCCATATGTGTGATACTGGACAGGTCACTTCATCTATAGCTTCCTTTCCACTATAAAATGAAGAAGGTGGACTTAGATGGCACAATAGCTTTTCCTTCTCTAAATGACTGATTCTAAGTTATCCATTTCACTTTGAATACAAAAGATCAATTCATTTAGTTATTGTAGCTTTATTAAAAATGCCATGAATTATAATCATCAGAAATACACTAAAAATAGGCTGCTCTATGATTATAATCAAGGATTTTAGGGCATTTCTTCTTTATACTGAGAGTGATTTTTTTTGGTTTTAATGTTTTACTGGATAACCCTTGACTGTCTAGAGCCCACTGCTCTTCTGCTTGAAGAATAGAATTGTCATCTCCTGCTCAATTTTCTTTCCCCAATAATTGGGCAGTTCCCCAAGGCTGCAGTAAGTTGATATCAATCACTTTCTTCTGTATGTTAATCACTTATAACTTTTATTATGGCATATGGAATGGCCTTGGCCCAAGCTGATCCAGCAACCACACATGTCTCTGTGTGTAAATCCAGCCAATGGCAGTCACATTTGTCTAGAATCACGCCAACTCCAGACGGAAAGAGATTTGCTATAAATATATGAAATTTTTGTTTTCACAAATTCTCACTGATCTTTTTCCAATATAGACATGTTTACTCTCTTTTATTTTCTTTATATTATTCATCTGAGGAAGCTGGTAATACAATGGATATAGCACTGTACCTAGATTCAGAAAAATCTGTGTTCAAATCTGGCTTCAGACAATTATTGACTGTTTGACTTTGGGCAAGTCAATGGATCTCTGTTTTCTTCAAGTAGGGATAATAGCACCTATCTTCCAGGATTGTTGTGAAGATCAAATGAGAATATTTGTTTAAAATGTTTAGCACATAGGGATTTAATAAATTATTGTATTTTTCCATTCCCTTTCCCCTTCTCTATCTGCTTTGGCCACTAATCTCAAATGTTTCCCCACTCTGGGTCTTTCTTTAAAATGGTTTTCTCAAGGTGGCATGTAAAGGTTTCTTGAATAGTCTCTCCCTAATCTCATTCTCTGTTTTTTTTTAAATCTATGTATTCAACTATCAGTGCATCATCAGAAAGCTAGCTTTGGCAAAGACTTTTGGTAGAAATGACTGGGAATCACTTTTTTAATCTGCATAAAAATTCTCTGAAATAAGCAATAATTTTTAGAAGGAAATGGATTGTACCAATTTTGTCTCGAACTTTTGACATAACTTTCTGTAGTATCAAAAGTCTTTGAAGCTTTTTGTAAGGCTGAACTACAAGTTTTGTATTAAGGAGACACTATGAAGAGAGGCTTTTTACTCAACCAGAAGTGCTGAGTTGTACTCCTATTATTAAACTCTTCCTAATTTCTCCTTGATTTAATTGAAACAGAAAGCAATGAGGGACTAAAGGAAAATTTGCTGACAAGGAAATAAAGAGGCAATAAAAGGATGGAGCTGGGCATGAAGATGGGTTTAAGATCATGAATGATGAGCATTCTGGACCAAAAGTCCAGAAACTCAGTAAGGATCCAGCATAGTAGCTGAGCAACCTGTTTGACTAATTCTCAAAAGAGATTGACCATGCCAGCTCCAAATGTCTTCTCTGTCACAGAAGGAGTAAGTCAAGTTGATTCAACTTCCCTTGAAGATGCACGGCCTCTAAAAAGACATTCTAGCTGAGCAGCAAAGCATCTACTATATTGCCAAAGCAAATTCCCTTAGCCCTCCAAAAAAAGAAAAAAAAAAAAGTTCCCTTAGAATTAGTCAGGAGTTACCCTTTTGTTATATGAGTTCTCATTACCATTGTATTTTAAATTCAATTCCACTCTACCTATAGAACATTTGTGTTCATTGTGAAGGAAGAGTGGATATGTTATGACAAGTGGTCTTGACACACTTTCTCAGTAAATCCCTTTCCCCAAAGCTAATTTATGCCAACTGGCTGATTATTTACAAGGGCTCTACAACTAGGGGCTTGACTTGTGAATAATAGTACTGTAAACCTATCCACTCAGGCTTACTATATAATGCAAGGGTTGGAGAAGGAGATATATTCATCCTGCTTCTGGGAATCAGGCTATCACAGCATGAAGGAGTTGAGGAAGTATCCCTAGAAAGGGCTGATATGTTTGACTTTTTTTAAATTCCTTACTTGTATGAATTAATATATGCCTACAATAGACCTTTAGGGAACATTCTAATACAAACTCATATAAAACTGTCTTAATTCAAAAGTTTATTTGTAATTTGCACTAAAAATTCTAAGCCAGCATCTCAACCCATTTAGAATCAATAATCATTCAATACTTTCAGTTAAACCGACATTCAAACATTAAATAAATGGAAATTTTAGCAATTATCCTTAACTTCTTTATTGTTAATCAAAGAGTTAACAAAGTTTCATAGTCCAAACAAAAGATGGGGCAATGATGTAAGGTAAAGAAGGGGCTCAGGAAACCTAATCCTGTAGCTACCAAGTTCATGAAATGGATGAACTTTCACAAATATTTTACCTCTATATATCTTAGTTTCCTTTTCTGTAAAATGAGCAAGTTTAATTAATTAACCCTTAAGATTTGATCCAACAATAAGGGGAAAAATGAAGATCAAATCTCCTAGGAGTCCTATAGATTCAGAGAAAAGTCTTGCTCTAATTTATGCAATCCAACCCATAAAAAGGCAATAAATAAAATCCAAGTTATATATGTCTCTACAAATTACTGGAAGCTCCAAAATATATTCCATAGCCTATGATCAAACCATTACACTACTAAAACTGCCTGTGCATAGTAAATGGTTAATAAATTAACTGACTGACTGACTGATGGCCACTAATGAACAAAGAAACATGATACAGAATAGTCAAGTTCTACTTTGCTTAGCCAAGTTTTCTAAGTCATTGATACCAATAGATTGGTGAGTGCAGTCAAGTTTCTTCCCTAGCCTATTGGGAAATGTTTTTCATTATAATGCATATATTATATTAGTATTCATATTTCAATCGTAGTGGGGTTGTTGTTGTTTGATTTGAATTCTGATATTGCTAATTCCAGGTCTAGGATTCTATCGATTGTACCACTTCGCTCCCTACCTACAGAAAGAAAGGGAATCAGAATACAAGAAAGAAAGGCTTTCTAGGTAAGTGGATTTTTGAGATGCAAAGATCTTTTTGTCCTTCCTTCTCCCTTACCAATTTACCTTCCAATCCTTCTTGTTGTAACCTGACATTTTATAATTAGAAAGTCAATAATTTGTTTAAGGTGATTTCTTAATAGATACAAATAATCCTGGGTGATGAAGCACTTTAATTTGTATCAATCAGTCAACAAGCATTTATTATAATAATTTGTGCTAGGCACTGTGCCAAGTGCCAAAGATACAAAAAGATGCAACGGACCATGTCTCCCCTCAAGGATCTCACCATCTAATGGGAATCATCCTTCATAGACATCTTAGTGTTTTCCTGAAAACAACTTTACAATTTGGAGAAAAGAAGTGTGAAGAGAATAAAGATTACAGGGAAGGAAGAGGAAGCACAGGAGGTAGTGAGAGAAGTTAGATTGGGAATCAGAAAGATAGGATTTGGGGAGCAACAAAGACAAAGTTTGACTAATTTGTTTATCCTCTGGTACTCTAACCAATATAACTGAAATATAAGGTACCTTGAAGTTTAGAAAGAATTTTACATTAATTATTTCATGGGTGCCTCACAATAACCTTGAGAGATGAGCTCCAAAGACATTTTTATACCCATTTTATAAATGAGGAAACTGATGATAATAAAGAACTCTCTTGGACACTCCTCAAAGCACCCTAGACCAAGATATGGATCCCTGAGAACTGCCCAAAAAGTGGAGCCCACTGGAACCACCATGGGGTCCCACTTGGAAATTCACCCATCAATTAGCACAGCTCCATTCTGTCAATTCAGTAATTACCATGGATTGCTTGGCACTTGAAACCCCTGTAGACACCTTCCACCTTGACTCCATCCTTTTACCAGATTCCACTAGAATCCCCCAAAAAGCCTAAATTCTTGATATCAGCCCTGCAGATATACCCCATAGACTGCTGGGCTTTCCCAACAACTCTGAAATTGAATTCTTTCATCATTGTTTTCTTCTCTAATTCACATGTGAGGTTTTTGAGAGCAGACACTATCTAACTTGTAATTGTATTTCAGAGCTTGTCACAGTGCTTAACACATAGTAAGCATTATATAAATATAAATATATATATATATATATATGAATATATATATGTATGTGTATGTATTTTCCCATTCTATTATGTGATTTTCCTACTGGAGACTTAACTAGTAAAAATCAAAGGTATTATTGACACCCAGGCTTCTCCTACAGTTAAAACTAATAATTCCCCACTGTCCCATCTTTTTCTATAAATTAAATGATAGAATGGATGCAAAATTCTTTACAACCTTTAAATCTTTAGATAAGTAAGAGAGGCTATTATTAGTAGTAGTAATATTTTTTTTTCTGAAGCAATTGGGGTTAAGTGACTTGCCCAGGGTCACACAGTCAGGCCATGTTAAGTGTCAGAGGCCAGATTTGAACTCAGTTCCTCCTGACTTCAGGGTTGGTACTTTATCCACTATACCATCTAGTTGCCCTAGTAGTAATATTACTAAAGCAAATGTGTTTTCTTTATTTTTACTTCCCAGAATTTTTATTGATCTGAAATTGCCCATCTCTTCTTAGGTTTTATAGTATAACCATTTTTCCCCCTTACACCCTTGGAGCTAACAGATATTTCTAAAAGTCTTCCCCAACATCTTTCCCTTTGCTTCCATCTCAAGAACCAGATGAATATGTGAACTCTGTTTTTGCCCCACTTGGTCCAAAAAGATCACTCAAAATTGTTTTCTTGCCTTGAAATTTGGCTTCCTTCTTCACCTTTGTATTCTGAGGTTTTCCCTCTCTTTCTCTTTTCCATTTAACTCTCCTGTTTTATTGTGTGAATTGGTTCTCGCCCTAATAAATTTCCTTTTTACTAGCAGAAGCACTAGCAGCTCTGACATTTTTAGTGAGGATGCTGAGCTCTCCCCCCACTGATTTTTGTTTATCGCCAGCCTTCTCACACTTGTGGACAACCTCAGACCTTACTCAATGAAGGATTGATGCTTACACAGCATGTCCTATACCTGAAAATCCATTAACAATTAGCAGCTACTAAAAACAGACAGAAACCAAAGTTTCCGATGCTGCCAGCCATGTGCAAGGCTGAAGCCAAAGCAAAGTGCTGATTATCAGCACAACAACGTGGTCCATTAATAGCCTGTCCAGTGGCATCAAAAACTATGGATTGAGCATAAATGAGAGGCCAAATTTCCTCCACTGAGAAAGGATTTTTTTAGGTAAAAAATGGGAGAGTCATGAGACTTGCATGACCATATAACAGATCACAAAGCAGCAGTCTTCAGCAATAATAACAAGTCGATGTTATAAGCACTTATTTATTACCTACCAAGTGCAAGGAGGATTGGCTAGGCAGCACAGTGGATAGAACATTGATCCTGGAGTTAGGAGAATCTGAACTCCAAACTCAGATATTCATTAGCTATAGGACCCTGCCTGCCTCAGTTTCCTCATCTGTTAAATGAACTGGATAAGGAAATGGCAAACCACTCTAGTATCTTTGTCAAGAAAACCCCAAATAGGATCACAAAGTGTCAGACATTACCTAAAAGACTGAACAATAATTGCATACTATAGGATTTAAAGAAAAGTAAAACAAAATAAATTCAGAAATAGTCCTAATTGTAAGAGGATAGCTCATACTTTGATGATGTCATGTTTGCAAATTGCTTTTCTTGCAACAACAAAAGAACCATCTTGATCTTTAAAATTCTGGATTTCTCAAAACTCAGCTCACTTCCAAGAAGAATCTCTTGATTCTCCCAATGGCTGGTGCTGTTCCTTCTAAATCTAACTTACATTCATCTAATATATATATATGTGTGTGTGTGTGTGTGTGTGTGTGTGTGTGTGTGTGTATGCATACATTATATATACATTATATATATATATATATATATATATATATATATATATAATATATTATATATGTGTGTACAGGTGCCATGTTAGACAATGGAGATAAAATGGCAAAGGTAAAATAGTCCTTGTTCCCAAGAAGCTTACATTCTAACTAAGGAGAAAATCTAAATATATTGAGAACATGTATATGTGCATATATTTTACCTCCTTGTAAGGTACACACAGACCTGTGACTGACCTGAGAATCACCTTCTGAAGGACTGAGGAGTCTACCCAGAGACAAAGCTGACATCCAAAAGAAATTTAATTACTTTCCTCTGTAATTTCTTACATAATTTATTACATGTCTAATATGGCACTTAGAAGACACTTAAGAAATTCTTAATTGGTCAGTAGTTTATTATTATGCATTTTATTTTTAATTTCAATAAAAGTTTAATGAATTATAAAATTTAAAAAATTGATTAAACATTCAATATGTGTAAAGTACTGAGATACATCCATCATCATTTCTGGATAAACTCATCCCTACATCTCACCTCCAACTTTCCCTAATAATGGATTTATATAAATATACGTACATATATATGCATATACATATGCACATATGTGTAGATAAAATATTATATAAATTATATATTATATAATATATATTATATGTATTATAATAAATAATTAATTAGGTGCCTATATCATGTGAACATGCACATATACACACGTATTTACACATATATGCATATATATAAATATAAATAAAACAGTGATTGACACAGTAACCTTGTATGACAATTATTTAGAATCCCACAATAATAGTCATTCCCTCTTCCCCCAGCACTCTAACATAAGAAGGGCTGTGCATTTTTCATCCTCCCCCCTTTCAGGGCCAAATGAGTCTTCATAATTAGCCAATATTTGGGTTGATTTTATTGTCCTTTTTGTTGACATTATTGTAGTCATTATATAAATTGTTTTCCTGGTTCTGCTTACTTCAACAATTCTTACAAGTCTTTCCATCTTTCTCTAAACTCCTCAATTTGCAGTTTCTCATAATACAATTATATTCCATTAAAGTTTCTTTAATCATTTTCTTATTTTTCCTGTTTCATATTTGAGAAAATTAAGGCCCTCTGAGGTAAATTGATTTGAACATAGTCTCATGGTTAGTAGGTGATGGTATTTGAATCCTTGATATCTAGCCTTTATCCCACAATAATCGCATCACATGCTTTCCAACTAAAAGAAGTTTAGAGTCCAGGGCTCTTTACCTTTTCTGTGTCCTTTAGATTCCTTTTCCAGTCTGGAAAAGCCTATGGACCCTTGGTTGTGATAATAGTTTTAATGCATAAATTAAGATACATAGAATTGAAAAGCAAATAAATTCTATTAAAATATAATTATTAAGATGTAAGGGAGGAAGTTTGCAAAGCTAGATGAAGAACCTCTGATCTGAAGAAACTGAGGTCCAGAGAAGGAAAGACATCTTCCCTGAAGGATCATCACCTTCAATTACTCAGTACCATCTGAATTTCTTTTGGAAGGTAAATATTTTCACAATTATTATTTTATAATCATAGCTAACCTGTGAGGTATAGAAGGCCAGGATTATCATTACCATGTTAACAGATGATGAAACTGAAGTCTTAGAAAGAGAAATGACTGTCCCCAGTCATGACAGCAGGTAGACAAGCCTAGTCCTTCTTACTCCTAGTTTGGTGCTATTTCTGCTATGCTAGCTATACTAATTGTTCATTGAATGTTAGCTACTTAAGGCTATTTTTTTGGTAGATTTTGTCTGCATATCCCCAGAATCTGGTGTTCAAAAATGTTCTTTGAATTTTACTGATTTATTATTGAGCAAAGATGTTGAGTCTAGATGCTGTCGCTAAAACTGAAGCCATGTTGTCAACTGAATATGGGGTCCATTGACAATTTCTCCCTGCCCTTCTCAACTAGCCTCTCATTTGCCCCATTGGACTATCTAAGATATGTGAGGTACAGAGAGTAATCTATAGGAAAGGAAAAGCATCAAAATAGCAGCGTAAGAAGCCCACATCTTCCTGATGATATCATGGAAAGCAATTGATTTAAAGACTGTGCCAAGACCTATTGGTACATCAAAGGCAGGCATTTGGATTTATAATAATTTTTTTATCTCATTTCTTAATAGCTTTGTTTTCCTTTAACCTAATTTCTAGAGCATAGAACACTGGCCTTGAAAACAAGAGGACCTGAGTTCAGATACTTACTAGCTGTGTGTACCTGGGAAAGCCACTTAACCCCAACTGATTTCAATAAGTAAATAAATAAAAAAATTCAATGTTCTATGAACTATTGCATGTGTAGATTAAAAAAAAAGCTTTTGGTGATTGAAAAAATAATGGGATGATGATAATAATAATAGTAACAATAGTAATAATTGAAAATGCTTTATTTTTTTAAAGTGCTTTATATATAATAGCTCATTTGAGTATCATATTCACCGTGTAATGTAGTACTGCAGAGATAATTTTCATTCCACCCCTTGTAAAAGAAGAAACAATTTCAGGGAGGAATGACTTTCTTGTAGTTTAATAGAGCATTATAAGTATACAAAAGTTTGATCCTTGGCTCTGATCCTTCCTATCTGTGAGGTATTAAGAAAGTCACAACCTTTTACAGCCTTAATATCCCTATCCATAAAATGGGAATTATGACATGTGGAACACTTTCTAAGCACAACTATATGGTGTGTGTGTGTGTGTGTTACATACATATACACTTATATGTACATATGCATATGGATACACAATATATTTATGTACAAATATCTATAGATATACAGATATAGGTAGATAGATAGATAGATAGATAGATAGATAGATAGATAGATAGATAGATAGATAGATGGATGGATAGATTTAATATGGTCCCTTGGTTTGTCTGGATATCTTGAAATATGATGAAATAGAAGTTGGATTTCTTTGGGAAGTTGGAACTGTAGTGTGAACAATGGGATTATATGGCCAGGTGATGGAAAACCATTACCTAAAGAAGGACTGCACATCATCCTGTGTACACTGCCCCACAGTGGGATGGAGGTAAAGAATTGAATGTCTAGAAATACACAAACATATCCCATATCTTAATGCATGTCTAGCATGATGATGAATTTCATGGTCACCTGGCATTGGATTTGCCTGGCTGCTCACAGAGATACTATCCCTCAATAAAAGAGACACATTATAGAGGCTATCTCACCACTGACCTATAGAAGGAGGCAATTTGTCATAAAGCGAGTCCACAGTGGCCAAAGGGAGTAAAACAAACAAATAAATAAAAATACAACTTAAAAGCTGTTTCTGTATTTCTTAATAGTTTCCATGATCTTTTCAGAGCTAAAATGGCATTTTTGATGAAGTACCTGTTGGCAAATTTGAAGTATTAGTCTGTGGGCCGAGATGACATAAATGAGCACAGACCTCCTATTCTCCTTATATTCCTATAAACTCATTATTGACCCCAGGGGGAAATGTTAGCCTTAAGCAAGTTTTAATAAAGATGCTAGTGGAATCATTTCTGTAACACTAAATGTGATAATGAGAAACAAGGCACTTGGTCTCAGTGGACCCCCAGACCTGTGACTGACCTAAGAATCAGCTTCTGAAGGGCTGAGGATTCTACCCAGAGACAAAGCTGACATCCAAAAGAAATTTAATTACCTTCCTCTGTAATTTGTTACATAAAACTCACTCTTGCTTAAATAGTCCAATATCCTGCTTGTCTTCTACTGCACACTGAGCATAATTTATTTTAATACTGTTTCTATAAAATAGTAAAAAAGAAAAAAAAGAATTCCTATTTTAGGCAAGACTGGGTTGACAACCTAGAATTTCACTAAATTCACATAAAAGGAAAATATCTCCTTGTAGGTACACACGTAGATATGTGCTATGACTTTTGGGACTTGGAGGGAAATAATGGAAGTACCCTTACCATCCTGAATGTACTAACACTGCTGCTTTTTGGGTAATCAGACTTTGGAAGTCCTCCCTGGTACTTCTACATCAGTCTAAATCACAAATTTAATTTTATATGATGGAAGACAGAGACCAATTCTCTTAATTTCTTTGTGCTTCATCACTGAGTCCTTTGGTGCTAACTTTAGGAAAAGCAAGGTATTCAGCCTATTGTTACTAGTACTGTTTCTATTACTCAAAGGGGTGAAACTCAGAAATGGACTCCACATATACAGTAATATTTAGAGCTTCAATTTTTTGCATGAACAAATAACAATAAGGAAATTGGTTTCATATAGATTGGGGAATGATTAAATAAATTGCAGTACATGATCATAATAATATACCATGTTGCCCAAAAGTCTTAGTATATTTTCAGGCTTTAATAGTTTATGGCACAATAATAGAGAAACATAGTTTAATAGCATAATGTTGGGGAAGCCTCTATTAGTCTGCCCTAAGAAAAGGATGAATATGACAAATTCAGAGAAACTTTGGAACATTTATATGAATTGATACAGATGACACTAAGCAAAAAGAATTGTAAGAAGAACTTCACACAATAGTGTAAAAATAAACAAGTTGAAAATTATCAGAATTTTGATTAACTGAATTGTCAATTGTTAGTTTGAAGGACAGGCAATGAAATGGCATCTTCCTTTTCTTCTCTTAGTTGGTAGATTTAGGTACAGTCTAAGGCATAGATGTCAGATATGACCAACATATTGAGTTTTGGGGGGAGGTTTTTGTTTTATTTTTGATTAAATTCTTCGTTGGTAAAAGGAACAGTTTTACTGAAAGCAGGAAAGGGAGAAAGACTCCTGGAAAGTAATAGAAATATAAAAAAGTATCACAATAAAATATCAAAAAGAAAAGAAAAAGGAAAAGGAAAAAAGACACTAATAGCATTTATCATAAGCAGTTAAGGAGCACAGTTGTTAGATCAATGGGCACATGGTTGGACATTTTCTGAAACTTTTTTTTCTTTGTGATTGGAGTCAAGAAGACCTGAATTCAAATCCAGTCACTTACTAGTTCTTTGATCCTGGACAAGTCACAAATTCTACCTGCCTCATTTGCCTTATCTGTATACTAGGAATAATAATAATAGCATCTGCCTCCCAGGGTTGTTGTGAAAATCATGAAATAATATTTGTAAAGTGCTTTGAAGACCTTAAAGCATCATACTAGGTACAAAATAAAAGTTTTGTTGAACTTTTCAGCTAAAAACTGAACTAACTGAATTTTTGGGATGCCCTATATAAATTCTAGTCACCATCTCATCATCATCATCATCATCATCATCACTAGCCATTTTCTTAAGAGCACTCAAATAGAAGGATATCTTCCCTAGTTGGGAATGTCTGCTCATGTATATGCTGGTAAATTTGAGAAAAGAATAGGAAAAAAACAACTATGAGCAGAATTTAATTAAGATTTTCTGCTTTTATGTGCACATGTACACATCTCAATGTTGTGGGCAGGGCCAGGAGAAATGTACACAGCTGTTCCCATAACTGGAAAGCTATTCCATTTCATTTCTGCCTCTAAGAATCTCTACTTTCCTACAGCTTCTTATCTCCCCACCTCACCCCTATCCTTTGCTCCAATCTGCTTCAGTTTTTAGTAAAGTGCCTGGCACATAGTAGGCATTTGATAAATGCTTATTGACTATTCCTTTTGCATGTATGTGTGTGAATACACACACACACATATATAATATGATGAAAGGTTCACAAATAAGGTTGTCTATGTCTCTCTATATATATTTTCATATTCATGCATGTATACACACATTGTATATGTATATATGTATGTATATTATTTAATTATCTGTGTACATAATTTCCCCCAGTAGTCAGTAATTGGCTTACAAATAAGAACTTTGTTTTTGTATTTCTGACCCCTGAGACTAGCTTGATATTTGGGCCATGATAGGTATCTCAATAACCAATTATGAATGAATGCATGTATAAAAGACATTGTTCTGTTTGATCCAAGGACTCAGCTTACCTGTTGAGTACCTATTCATTTTAGTTACTTTTCTTAAATGTAGATTTACATTAGTCATATAAAGGTCTTATTTCTATTTCTATTTTATTCCTAATTATTTGTTGTTTTGAATTAGGCTTTTCTGACCTGTTTTGCAGTCATGGAATTTTGTTTGTTTGCTTTTGTTCATGCCCAACACTTTGTGTCCCCACTTGGGGTTTTCTTGGCAAAGATAGTGGAGCAGTTTGCCATTTCTTTTTCCAGATGAGAAAACTGAAGGAAACATCATTAAATGAATTATTCAAGGTCATATAGTTGGTAAGTATCTATGGTCAGATCAGGATGATTGGTCCTCCTGACCTCAGACCAAGTACTCAATCCACAGCATCATCTAGCTGCCCATGTAAACATACTTCCCTAACTGGTAATGGAATATACATGGGGAACTGAAAGTACTAAGTCCTAGCCACTGTATCACCAAGGAATTAGTTTTTCTGACCTACAGCTTATCAATGAATGATAATGTACTTTAAAGTCTAATTATTGTTTCCAAATCTCCCATTTATACAATCTCAGAATCTTATAGTTAAGAGAAGCCTCAGTATTCCTCAATAACCTATTTGTGTCCCCTTGGGAATCTGGCAAATCCAATGAACATCTTAGAGCAATGACTTTAAATATATAAAATATAGAGATTTAGAAAGGAATCCAAGTATATGGAAATACTTAAAGCTTTCTCTTTTTTCACCATTCAAGTTCATAGACCCTTGAAAGTTTACAGTTCCAGGATTAAGAACCTAAATCCTAGTCGCAGACACACCCCAAAAAGAAACATCATTATTATGTTTCCAACACATAATAATCCTACCTTTGCTAGAAATGAAGAGAAAACCATCCCCTTTCAAAGCAGACTGTTCTACTTTTATATAACTCTACTTGTTAACATCACTCCCCTGTTAGTCATTGGTCTTTGAGAATGAAGGATGAAAAACAATTTGCTTGCAAATTTTCTCTGATCTCGTGCCTGAATTTGTCTATTTGCATCTTCTACTTTACCACTCTTGATTCTACCTCTGAGGCCAGGAAAAAGAAAGCTAATTTTTTTTCTCTTACATGACATGCCATAAGATCTTTGGAAAAGTTATTGTTTTCATCTACCACATAACCTTCCCCGAACTTTTGTCAGATTCTCACATGGTAATGATTGAAATCAAACTATAGGTTTTTGTTTTGTTTTGTTTTGTTTTCCTGCAACTAACAAATGACTATTATTAAGAAGAGAGATGTAAAAAAAAATCTCTGAGGGGCAGCTAGGTTGGGGCATCTAGGTGGCTCAGTGGATAGAGCACCAGCCCTGAAGTCAGGAGGACCTGAGTTCAAATCTGGTCTCAGACACGTAACAGCTGTGTGAACCTGGGCAAGTCACTTCACTCCAATTGCCTCAGCAAAAAAGCAAAAAAAAAAAAAAATCTCTGACTCAGGACTATGTTAAATAAATTTTCTTTCTATCTCTATTGGCTTACCTTCATTGCCATACTTCCTTAAACGTGGTGCCTTCCCTCTGACACCATTCTCAGTTTATTCTTTATGTATATTGTTTGAATATAGTTTGTATATTTTAGATTCTGAGGTCCTTGAGAACAGGGACTGCTTTTTTAAGTTGCTTTTTTTCTATTTATTTTTTTTTGTATTCCCAGTGCTTAGCATAGCACCTGACACATAGTATATGACTGATATTAACATATGTGTTTATGTATGTTTGTATTATGTATATGTAAATCTCTGTAAATGTTTCTGTACATTTCTTACTTTTAAAAAGGATATCTCTTGTCAGAATGGTTCTTCCTGTGGAAATGAAACTGACATGAAAGCCATGTAACTACAGGTTCTCTCCACCCTGTCCATGTGAAGATTTTCAGGCATGTGTTATAAATGGTTCCCTTCTCTTGCCCCTTCTAAGCCATCCATTATCCCCAGCAGCTCTACTGTGCAGAAGTACTGGCCTGGAAATCAGATAACAGCCTCACAGTGAGGAATTGGTGGAAGAATCCCTCAGCTGATTCCCATCGCCATTAATTTTCCCCTCAAAAAGGATGGTAGCCCTTCCTCTGCCTTTTTTTTTTTTCTTGATTGCCTTCAGACATTTATACTTGGAACACTGAATCCTTCTGAAACTGCAGCATAGGAGGTGGAGTCTTAGTGATTTAAAGGTGGCAAGTGGTAGAAACGGGATAGTCAACACTACAGGGAAAGGCCCCAAGGTACTATCTCCTTTGGCAGAGAATAATGTTTGGAGACGCAACCATCAACAGAAAACAACAATTTCAAAAGGCCAGAAAAAAATAAGGCTGGACAAAGCAATCCTGGAAGGAAAAATGTGAGCACCATTTAGGAAGAGAAGACACAATTGTGGGGAAGACTCATATGTGCTCCTGGTGCTTCTAATATGAATTACTCTTAATTTCTTTTTTTTTTCATCTTAAGATTTGGCTGTCATGGAGACTTTTGTCCTTTCCCCATAAAACAAATGTGGAATAGATATATTTTTCTTTATCATAATTATTAGCAATATGAATTTTCAATAAATGGGGAGGAGGAATGGTGTTTATTTAGGAAGGTAATTCATTTAGGTGAACTGAAAAGTTTTAGGGAGTTAACCTTATCAAGGAATCTAACTTCTTATTCTTTTTTTCTTTCCTTCCTTCATTTTCCTTCCCCTTCCTTCCCTTCCTCCCTTCCTCTTTCCCTTCCTTTTTTCCTTCCTTCCTTCTTTCCTTCCTTCCTTCTTTCCTTTCATTCCTTCCCTCCCTTCCTTCCTTCCTTTCATTCCTTCCCTCCCTTCCTTCCTTTTTTCCTTCCTCTCTTTTCTCCCTCCTTCCCGCTATCCCTTCTTCCTTCCCATCTTCCCTTCCTTCTTCCTTTCTTTCCTTCTTCCCTCCCTCCCTCCCTCTTTTCCTTCCTTCCTATTATTGAGATCTCTTACTACTTCATGATTTTGGTTTTAGTGACCAAATTCTAACAGGTTTCATGAGTCAAATGATAAAGGGGGCAATTTCCATGATAATGGCACCAAATCATGTTTCCATCTAATTTTCCACAATGCATAGTGATGAGGTTCAGGGGGAGACAGGAGGGGGAGAGGACAAAATCTTACAAGAAGTGATAAAATTACCAGAAGACTAGAGTTGCCATCTGCTGGAGCGTGGAAAGAATGGCATCTGACAATTTTTTTTAACTTTTCCCAAATGTGAAGCTTAAATTCATTAGTCAAAATAATAAATCTCTGGGTACATATATTGCCATTTAGAGGATAAAAAATTGAGAAAGGGTATCATTATTTTTCCATGGCAGCTTTTGGATAATTCAGAAAATATATGGGGGGAGTACAGAGACGGCTTCATCTTTTTTCCTAATTCCCACCCCACACACTCTTAACAAGAATGATGAATCTTACTTTCTACCATTTCAGATAGAAGCATGCTCCTGCAGCAGACATTTCTCATTTTCTCTTTCTGCAACTTTTCAAGTGACAATAAGGCCACTTTTCTACCTATGTGTCTGATCCTCCTTCCAGATTTTTGCTCAGATTAATTATGGAATACAAAACAGTTATAAAGAAAATATTGAAGGGTATGAAGGAAGGAGTACTGAAATTAGTCAGGAGTCCTAATTCTAGGCTAGCTAGTTAGGTGATTGGTGATTGAATCTCTTTATAGCTATTTTTTCATATGTCAAATGAAGGTATCATCACTTCCATTGCCAAGGAAGGAACCAAAGAAATGATTGATAAGGTCCTTCCTAAACCTGGGAAGCTATGATATGATTGAGCATTCCAAAATCATGGCACACTCCTGGATCAGCCTGCATTTTCTCTTCAATCCTACTACTATCTACCTAGGTCAAGCCCTCATCACCTTTGTACTGGAATATTGCAACAACTTCTTAACTAGACTCCTAGATTCTAGTCTTTCCTCTCTAATCTAATCAGAATCCCAAAAAAACCTTGCAAAATGTGTCAATATGCCCCTTTCCTTCTAAAAGTTTCCTCAGTTTAGCATTTAAGACCCTTTCACAGCTTATCACCAGCTTATTTTTCCAAGCTTATTTCACCAATATCATCTTCCTAAAATGGGTCTAATTATTGCTCCCTATCACCTCGCTCCCTATCACCCCAAACTTGATATTTCATCTCCCACTGTTTTGTAAATATGTTCTGCCTGACTTAAATGGATCTCTGATGTTCTTTAACAAAGAGTTTTGGCTCCCTTTCCTACAGGAAGTCTTTTCTGAGCTCATTAATTGTTAGTTTGTGTACCTTCTTCAAATACTCATGTTTAAATTACCTATTTACATGGTCTTGTTATATATGTACAAAGTCCTTCATGATATATGGGCTTTTGTTGGATAATACATATTCTCTATCCACTCCCCCACCCCCACTACCTGTTCCAGTGCTGGGCTTCTTAAGCTTTTTCCACTCACAACTCCTTTTCTCCCTAGAACTTCTTACATTATTCCTGGCATATAAAATATACAAATTAAATATTTACTGATAATAAATCATAATTTCATGGCCCCCAGATTTATTTCTGAGAACCCAGACTTTAACCACAACTTAAGAGGCTTTGTTCTAATTCTTCAGTGGAAGGTAAGTTTCTTGAGGACAGAAACTATTTCCTTTTTGTCTTTGTATCCCCAGCACCTTGATCACTCCCCTCTGTATATAGAATGATTAATAAATAGTTTTCAGATTGAATTATTCACATGATCAAATTAGATAATACATGTAAAGTGCTTTGTAATCTTTAAACTATATAAACACTAGTTCTCATTAGTTTGCTTTAGACACATAATTTGACCATTTTGATTGACAGGTATTTCATCACTGTGGACATTTTTCCCACCAGTGTAGATCACATAGCCTTTACTCTTTTTCTGACTGTCCCTTCTGGTTGTTACCTGTTGCTTCTGAGCTAAAATAAAAAATCCTCTCTGTCTCATTTAAAGCCCTTCACAATCTAACCCTAGCCTACCTTCCCAGGTTTACTGTACATATCCAAACACCATTTAAATCATTCTTTCTCCCATCTTCTAGTCTTTGTGCAAATGGCTGGGACACTCTATTTCCTCCCTTCTTCCACAAAGAAACACTGCCTTCCTTCAAAACTTCCTTTGATCACTTCCCTCTACCAAAGACAATTTTTAATCCTTCCCAGCCCCCACCCCTTATATATGAGCTGCTAGTACCCACTCCACAATTATTTTTTATTTACTTATATGTATAAATGATATTTCCTCTAATTGACTTCAAAGTGAATTAGATCCTATATAAATGCTTTTTGATTGTTAATTGAACAAATGAAACTCAATTATCAGAATACTTAGTCATTATCATCTCATACACACACAGAGAGAAAAAGAGACACACACACACACAGAGAGAGACAGAGACAGAGAGACAGAGAGACAGAGACAGAGAGACAGAGAGAGACAGAGACAGAGAGACAGAGAGAGACAGAGAGACAGAGAGAGAGAGAGAGAAAGAGAGAGAGAGAGAAAGAGAGAGAGAGAGACAGAGAGAGAGAGAGAGAGAGAGAGATGTACCTACCCAATAATTAACCAGAATGACCTTATTCACCATCAAGGTATGGAAATGGAAAAGGGACATATCAAGAGGTTCTTTTTCCTTTCTCATGTTATAAAGAGTGTCGTTATCTCAATCAACAAACATTTGTTAAGCACCTATTATATGCTGGGCACTATTAAGAAGATACTGCTTAAGAAATGACCAACAGGAGGATTTCAGAGAGGATTGGAGAGACTTGCATGAACTGATGCTGAGTGAAATCAGCAGAACCAGGAGAACATTATACACAGCAACAAGACTATACGATGATCAATTTTGATGGACATGGTTCTCTTCAACAATGATGTGATTCAAACCAGTTGTGCTGCGATGAAGATGGTCATATACATCCAGAGAGAGGCCTGTGGGAACTGAGAGTGAACCACAACACAGCATTTTAACGCTTTCTGTGAATATTTCCATGCATTCTGTTTTCCTTCTTAGGTTGTTTTTTTTTCTTCTTCTCTTTCTAGATCTGATGTTTCTTGTGCAGTAAGATAACTGTATAGATATGTATACATGTATTGTACTTGTCATATAATTTATCCTATCTAGCATGTATTAGATTACCTGTCATCTAGGGGTGGGGGGCGGGGGGAGGGAAAGGAAAAGCTTGGGAAAAAAAAGTTTTTTT
>JAJPUD010000825.1:227692-241871 GCA_023553655.1 Myrmecobius fasciatus
AAAATCCAACACCCTTTCCTATTAAAAACACTAGAGAGTATAGGAATAAATGGGCTTTTCCTTAAAATGATCAGCAGCATCTATTTAAAACCATCAGCAAGCATCATATGTAATGGAGACAAACTAAAACCATTCCCCATAAGATCAGGAGTGAAACAAGGCTGCCCACTGTCACCATTACTATTTAATATTGTATTAGAAATGTTAGCTTTAGCAATAAGAGAAGAAAAAGAGATAAAAGGAATCAGAGTAGGTAATGAAGAAACCAAATTATCACTCTTTGCAGATGACATGATGGTATACTTAGAGAACCCTAGAGACTCAACTAAAAAACTACTAGAAACAATTCACAACTTTAGCAAAGTTGCAGGATTCAAAATTAATCCACATAAATCATCAGCATTTTTATATATTACCAACAAAGTTCAGCAGCAGGAGATACAAAAAGAAATTCCATTCCAAATATCAGATGATAGGATAAAATATTTGGGAATCTATCTGCCAAGGAAAAGTCAGAAACTATACGAACTAAATTACAAAACACTTTCCACACAAATAAAATCAGACCTAATCAATTGGAAAAATATTAAGTGCTCATGGGTAGGCAGAGCGAACATAATAAAAATGACAATACTACCCAAACTAATCTACTTATTTAGTGCCATAGCAATCAAACTCCCAAGAAATTATTTTACAGATCTAGAAAAAATAGTAGCAAAGTTCATTTGGAAGAACAAAAGGTCAAGGATTTCAAGGGGATTAATGAAAAAAAAGGCAGATGAAGGTGGCCTTGCTGTACCAGATCTAAAACTATATTATAAAGCAGCAGTCATCAAAACCGTTTGGTACTGGCTAAGAAATAGAGCAGTCGATCAGTGGCATAGGATAGGATATCAGGACAATTTAGGCAATAACCTTAACAATTTAGTATTCGATAAACCCAAAGACCCCAGCTTTTGGGATAAATACTCACTATTTGGCAAAAACTGCTGGGAAAATTGGAAACTAGTGTGGAAGAAATTAGGGCTTGATCCATACCTAACACCACATACCAAGATAAGATCTAAATGGGTTCATGATTTAGATATAAAGAGGGACTTTGTAAGCAAGTTAGAGGAACGTAATATAATTTATCTCTCAGACCTGTGGAGAGGGAATAAATTTATGTCCAAAGAAGACCTGGAACTCCTAATTGAACACCAGATGGATAATTTTGATTATTTTAAGTTAAAAAGTTTCTGTACAAACAAAACAAATGCAGACAAGATTAGGAGGGAAGCATCAAATTGGGAAATCATCTTTACATTTAATGGTTCTGATAAAGGCCTCATTTCTAAAATTTATAGAGAATTGTCTCAAATATATAAGAATTCAAGCCACTCTTCAATAGATAAGTGGTCAAGGGATATGAACAGACAATTTTCAGATGATGAAATTAAAACCATCTCTAGTCATATGAAAAGTTGCTCCAAATCACTATTGATCAGAGAAATGCAAATTAAGACAACTCTGAGATACCACTACACACCTGTCAGATTGGCTAAAATGACAGGAAAAGATAACGATGAATGTTGGAGGGGATGTGGGAAAACTGGGACACTGATACATTGTTGGTGGAATTGTGAACGGATCCAACCATTCTGGAGAGCAACTTGGAACTATGCCCAAAAAGTTGTCAAACTGTGCATACCCTTTGATCCAGCAGTGTTTCTACTGGGCCTATATCCCAAAGAGATCTTAGAGGAGGGAAAGGGCCCCACATGTGCAAGAATGTTTGTGGCGGCCCTTTTTGTGGTGGCTAGAAACTGGAAACTGAAGGGATGCCCATCAATTGGAGAGTGGCTGAATAAATTATGGTATATGAATGTTATGGAATATTATTGCTCTGTAAGAAATGACCAGCAGGACGATTTCAGAGAGGCCTGGAGAGACTTGCATGAACTGATGCTGAGTGAAACGAGCAGAACCAGGAGATCATCATACACAGCAACAACAGTATTACATGATGATCAATTCTGATGGACATGGCTCTCTGCAACGAAGAATTGTCTCAAACCAGTTCCAGTTGTTCACTGAAGAAAACCATATACACCCAGAGAGAGGGAAATGAAATATGGACTACAACATAACATTTTCATGATCTCTACTGACATTTGTTTGCATTGTGTTGCCTTTCTCTGATTCTTTTTTTTTTCTTGTAGATAGGATTTTTCTTGCATAACTTCTCAAGCATTTCAACATTATTAGCATGTAGTGGACTTCCTGCCATCTAGGGGAGGGGAGGGGACTGGGGGTAAAATTTGTAATGGAAAGCTTTGTAAAGATCAATGAACTACCCATACATATGTTATACAAATAAAAAGCTTTAAAAAAAAATGTGTCTAAGTTCAGATTCGAATTCAGGTCTTCCTGAGTCCAGACCTAGTGCTCTATCCATTGATCACTAACCTGCCCCAGATTGATAGTTTGCATCTAATGAAAGTTAGGCCTTTATTCAGAACCTTGGACAGATCTACAGTGACAGGATACCAAAAGGAACCAAAAGAAAAAAATGAATTGGCTACAAATAGTACCATTAAAAAGAATGTCCACCTTGATGACATCATAGGAACTAACATTTAGCTAGAATTTTAAAATTTGGAAACAGTTTTGTATTTGTTTTTGCATTTGACCTTTCCATCAACCTGGAAAATGACTATTATTATCATCTCCATTTTATAGATAAAGAAATTGAGGTAGAGAAGTGGCTTGGCCATGTTCATATAAGTAACTGAGATGACACTTAAAATCAACTTTTCCTAATTCCAAATCAAGAATTTGTATCTGTTAAACCATTAAGCTTCCTACATCTCATGACCATTGCATAAGAGGACATAAGTTTGAATCCGAATTTTACCATTTCTGGCCTGTTCTTTTCTTACAAACTCTAATATCTCTGTAAATACACAATAAGCAAAGTATAGAATGTGTATTTTTATGACCATACCTCTATTTCATCTTGAAGAAATTGAAGAGAAATTGAAGGAATGAGTATAATAGGAGTAAGAAATGTGGATTTTTTTTTCCTGAAGAATCAAACACTTATCTGGTAGGAACTGGTTTGAGATAAACATACAAGAAATTACCAATTAAATAGTAGAAGATAGCTTCAGGAAATGATTTGATTCAGGCTGTGTTTTTGCGGGTAAGATAAGACTCAGAGGAGTGAATGAACACTTAAAAAGTAGTTAGCACTCTCATCAGGGATAAGTTTTTAGTTGGGAAAAAAAAGAAAAAAAAAACTTGTGTCAACTGCCTTTGACAATAACTAGAATGAAAGCTGCTTGAGGGTGAGGACAGTTCAAAATATGATTCTTGAGTTCCTTCTAGCACCCAGCTCATTTTCCTGTGCATAAGAACTCAATGTAAAGCTCATAAGATGACTCCTTGATTAATCTAAGTCCTGAAGCACCACACAGAGCATTTTACTGAGCCAGGGTAAATTTGCACTATATTGCATGAGGGAAAGCTGGCTATGATTCAGGATAATTAAAGGTCAATGATTACATTTCCCAATTGTATGTAAGTATCTATAGTTCTTTAAATCTTGCTCTAATATTTGTATTCTATTTAAACTCTTCTTTAATAGGCTGAGTTTTTCTTTTCTTTTTCTGGTCAAAAAAGCACAATTGAATGGAAATGCATGCTAACCTAGTTGTTTCAGCTATCCATGCTGTGAAGACACCTGCTTTATTGTTTAAGACTTTGTGATGTTTTGTTTCAAACTGTGTATAAGGAGGGGAAAGGATCTGGAGCATTAAAAGAGCCAAATTTTATCATTTCTTTTCAGATGAACATAGTAGTCCTGTGTAAGAGGTTAAATAGTGAAAGACAGGTACATTAATATGCTTTCCCCAAAAGAGAGGGATATCATCCTGTGTGCTCTGGGACCAGACAAATAGCTATTCTGGGCGGGGGGCATAGTCACTTGAGACAATTTGTATCAAAGGGGAATAACAAAGATATATCAAGAACAAAAATTGGATAACAGAAATAGAAAGTACTGAAAGAAGATAAAAAAAAATTTCTGCCCTAAGTAGTAGAAATACAGCAAGTCACCAAGAAATTACTAAAAAATTATACCAATTGTATTTAGAAGTAATTTTTTTTCTAAAACTTCTATATGCTGTTATAATTCATGTGTTTCTAGGTGTAGAGGGAGCTGTCTCTTTTATTGTTTATATCATTTTACTTTATAAAATTATATTTTTAATTATTTTTTAGTTTCTAAAAAGCAAATATTAATATATTGCAATATGTCTCCCATCCACAACTCCCTGTCTCCTTTTTTGGTCTAAACTTTGTCTAAACTAATACTAATCATTATGTCTCTCCTACTTTCCTAAGGCACTCTTGGCCGGTCAACTGATGGTAGCTACCAGAAGGAAGAACTAGAAGAAATTTAAAAGTTTCTGCAGCACTTGTCTTAAATCCTCAAATCTTTCTGAGAAGTAGAAATATTACACTTGCCTTAGGGAAGACAGAGATTTCCAGCCCAAGTCAGTTCCTTTCAAACATCAGTACAGAATTTGAAATAGTCAGAGCTCTTACCACAACCATTCCCCTACTTTCCTCTCTCTGTCTCTGTCTCTGTGTCTGTCTGTCTCTGTGTCTGTCTGTCTGTCTGTCTGTCTCTCTCACTCACTCACTCTCCCTGTCTGTGTGTGTGTCTTTCTGTCTCTCTATTTGTCTATCTCTCTTCTATCTCCGCTTGATCTCTCTTTTCCTTATAAAATTCATTGTCTTCTCCTCACTCAATCACTCTTTTTTTTTTACAAACTCTTTCCAAATTCTACAGCAACTCACTCTTCTTGAATCACTCCTCCCACTCCGCTCCAACTCACGAATCATTCCACCATAACACACCAACTCCCTATCACACTAATCCGACTGTCACTCACACAACTGTTCTCTACTTTACACACTTACTCAGTGACCCACTGGTAGCATTCACATTTCTTACTTCCAAATACTTGGATGAGATTTGGACACCCAACACACCTGGAAGTCCCTTTCTGAGGCCTTTAGAATAATCCTCAAAATTTGGGGCAGTTGTATCCCCTACCATCTCACATATAGAATGGTCTCATCAGTACCTTCCTATAAAATCATTGTTTAGTTAACCAGACATCTCCTAAGGCCAAAGGATAGAGAATAGGCCCCTTTTGATCACAGTTATGGAAAACAGAGCTAGAAGTATGAATTACAGGAAAAAGAACAAGGTCAAAGGCTATTGGACATTGGGAATGGAGTGAAGCAAAGGGCAACTAGGATGTACTTTGTTGAATATTTGAGATATTTAATGAAGAGTTCTGTTTTGGTGAAGGGAGTCAGGAAAGATGGATAAAAACCAGAATATTACATAAATAATTTTGCTGAGGGACATTTCTGAACCCCAACCCTCTTTTGTCCCTCCTGTATAACTCAGCATGAGGTTGAGCCAGCTGACTAGGTGATGGTATCCATGTGCCTTTTTTGAAGGATGTTGAACTAAGAGTTCTTGCCAGATGCTGGTAGCTTATTTGTGGATCATAGGGCCTTAAGAGACAATTGCATCCTTATCGGTCAGCTTTTTTTACTCAGTCCCTTCATACACATAGATTTTAAAGATAAGGCTTCTGAGGACGTGAGGGGGAACACTACAATACTATGGTTACTGCAGAGCTAAATATCAATTAGAGTTCACACCTAGGGCTTGCTTACCTGCAGTGGATCTCAATTGGTAGATATTAGTGAATCTCAAAGTAGGTGACTAAACACGAAACTTTTAATCAATTATTCTATTCCTGAACTTTACTTGCTGCATGACCTTAGGTAAATCACTTAAGCTCTATTCATTTCATTTCCTTATCTGAGAAATTTTCCAGCTGAGAGAAATTAATTTTATACTATTATATTAATAACTAGGTATTAATTTATAATCCATCCTTTTCCTCCTATCTTTAAGACCCCAATTCTGAAAGTCAGTCAGTCTCTGAAAGGCAGGATTGAGTAATATGATTATTTCTAGCCCCCACGGTACATGCTAGTCAATTAAGTTGGACATGACCCCATCCAACTGGGAAGTCTGCTTTCTGTTTAGAGTGTAAATGGAATCCAGTCTGGGGGAAGGAACCTCTGCTCTGACCCCCTCCATTAGAGTTTAGGGGTACCCAGCTTGGGAAGAAGAAAACTAAGTAGAGAGGTTGGGATGGAAATGGCTTCCCCTACCAGATGTTTTTAGGGTGCTGAGCCACAAGATCAAGTCACATTCTCTGCAGGAGAAGCTAAAGACTTTTAGCCCGCCTCTTCATTAAGTGTTCACCAGTAAAGAATGAGTTGTATACGCCAGGGGATTTCACCTTTAGAAGGTACACACGTGATTTTTTTCAAAGTTTCTCTTGTTTTCTGGGAGAAAACACTGACTTTAAATGTCTTATTTTTAACTATTCCAAATAAATTGTTTATTAATTGCCTGGAAACAATCTTTCCTGGTTTTATTTGTAACACTGCTCTAAATCTGAGATCCTACAGAAAATGATCACCTTCCCTCCCCATACTGCACTGTCCACTGACCTCTTTCTACATTTCTATTCCCAGCATAGCATTTCCATATTCTTGCAGCCCCATGTAGGGGAAATTCTACTCAGAATAGTCCTCTTTTCTCAATCACTGGCTCTCAGCCTTTTGAAGTCTCAGTTCAATTCCTCCATCCTCATCTTCCAGGGGTTCTTGTCAGATTGGCCCTCTGTGATATGAATACTCCTTTCTTGGGCATGTTCTTATTGAATTTCCTTGGAAGAGGGTGGGTGGAGAGGAGAGAGGACAGGATTATGAGAGGATCCTTTTTCTCCAATGTAGTTCTTTGTTTTCTATCCCCCTTGTACCCAGAGCTTGCAGTTTCCCCAGTGTAATAGTGTACTTAATTTTATTTTGCATGATGTTTCTAGGTCCAGTCAACCAAATGTGCCTGTTCCCTTATCCCTCTGGAAGCAAAAGCCAGTGCTGGCTGCTCACTCTTTGGTACCCTGTTGTGCTGTTTTTCTTGACAAAATTATGGCATTGCTAAGAGAGCCCTGGAGGCTTAGAAATGGCTTTAGTACCATAATCTGTGGACAATTCACTTTCCTTCTCTAGGACTCAGTTGCTTCATCTGTAAATTGGGCAGGTCACTTTATTTTCTTAGTTTTTAAATCTAACTTTAAATGGTTAAAAACAAATAAGGCAAATGAAAAATCTTTCTTCATATTTTTCTCAACTACCCTTTGTTGCCTGACTTGGAATGGAGATTATCTGATGACAAGTTTGGATGGGGTAGGGCACTTGCAGAGACATAAATAGGAATTTTATGTTGTACACAGGGCAGATTAGGGAGAGGGACCAGAAAGGGCTGGGTTTGAATGCCACTTTCAATGTCACTTGATAGTTGTTTGACCCTAAACCCCGAGTCTATCTATTTATAAATGACCACTAAGATCCCCCGTAACCCTGAATCTATGCTGCTACAATCATTTAAGTTCAACTAACAGTATCTGGGTCAATAAGAATGAACTGCTCCATAGACCAGGGTGCCATTGAGAAACCTGCTGTGGTGGCTGCCAGATTGAGAGGTGGAGAGGAAGCTCACCCCATCCTGAGATCTAGAAGATTCCTACTTTAACTAATTATTTTTGCTAAACTCAATAGTTTCTCCATTGCTGAAGCACTGCATATGCCACTGGTATCCACTAAATTTGTCAACCTGGGATAAAGTCCCAGTCACCTGCCCTAGTTCCAACTCTGCATCTTTTTTCTTATACCTTCCTACTGCAAACTGTGCTGTATACAATGTCTGACTTACTTCCAGACTTAAAGGGAAGAACAAAATGAAATCTTCCGAGACTTGTACCCCTGCTGTCTTTGCTCAGAGGTCTCCTAGGAGCAGGACTTATAGAATCTGAGGCCTTTACCTTCACCTCCCTCCCCCCAGATCCAAGAGAGCCATTTAGAGACACTTTGTCAAAATGCCAACAGCACTGAAGATGTGCATACTCACCAAAATAACACACTTAATTTTCTGCTTCTGAAATTGTGGCTCCCCACCCTCTCCTTGCTCTCAATGTTTCCTTTGAAAGAGAATCCATGGTTCAGTGGTATTGAAAATTAAAGACAACAGCTGAAAGATCAAGGTCTAAGCCACAGAAGAAAATTAAAATCGCCCACTCCCAGGACTGGTTTCTTGAATGCTGACAAAGATAACTAATGGGAAGTCAAACTCCACAGTGCTTTATTTTGAACAGCTGTTGGTTGACACAGAAGACTGAAGGAAAGGTATGGTTGGAAGATGGATACTGATTCAAAGGAGATGGGAAAGAGGTCACTGGATGATGGGATCATAAATCCAATCCCCTTTTCTAATGATGGAATAGTGGAATGAAAGGAAAAAATGGAGGCATAAAGAGCTTAGATGATTTGTTTTATTGACTATAGCTTTAAGTTTTTTAGCTTTAGTCCTTCCTACCATGATCCTCTGAACATTTTTAGCATCACCAAGAGAAAGCAGCAGGTTGGTCATGAAAAGGTTAACCCATAGACTTGAACTAAATAGAGCATATATTTGCCTCTATGAGAGTCTTTGCTTTTCCCACCAGGGTAAAGTGCAAACTTAAATTGGGGTCTGCTTCTCATTTCTGATCACCTATTCCTGCTTTTGGTTTACCACACTTCCCCTGCTCCATACCTCACATGCTAATTTCTATAATTGATTCTCTCCATAAACTGTTATATGGACTTCCAGATCTGCCTTTGGTTTCAGGTCTGTTCCTCTGTGTGATGCTTCAGTTTGGGTGTTATTGAACAGTCATTTTTACCCGTCTCAACTACATTCCCTGCTAGCAGCTGTTCTTATTCCTGGATTCCTCTTCTGGATTACATTTTCAGTTAGGTAATAACCAGGTCCACTTCATGTCCTACTCTTTCATTATCATTCGATTTCTTTCTCTCTCCCCTTCATTAACCAGATACTATCATCAAATCAAAGGAGATAGGAAAGAGGCTACTAGTTTATAAGATCAAGTCCAATGCCCTCATCTCATGATGAGATGCTGGAATGAGACCACTTGTCTCTATGATATCTTTTCTCTATGACCTCACTCAACATCATTGTCACTTTCTGATCCAAAGCACCTCTCCTTTGGATGTTGTCTTCCTCATTAGAAAGTTAGTTTGAAAACTATGTTCCTTTGAAGAAAGGAACCTCTCTTTGGTTTTTCATTTGTCTCCCCAATGCTTACCATAACCCTATACAATAAGTGTGTAAAACTTGACATACAATAAGTGTGTAAAACATTCTTTAAAGTTCTCTAGTTGATAACAAATTATCATGTCCCTACTTTTTTCAAAGAACTGAGCTAGGCACTAGGATTAAACAGACTGAGTTTTATATGCAATCGAACCAGAATGGCCTAATATTTTCTGATAAACTTTAAGCCCCATGCAGTAGTTGACAACAATTTAATTTGAATGAGGCTGGATCTTCCAACATTGCAGGAGAAGAAATCTACTAACAAATCACACTAGGAAGTGGAGGAAAAGAAGTGATATTCAAGATGGCATGCACATCAAAGTAAATTAACTGTTTCCACAAGGACAGTAAGGGGAAAAAGAGAGAACAAGGGAAGAAACCAGGTGAGTTCCTCCTTTAACAGCTTAGATGTTGAGAAACACCAAATTAAAACGGCGTGAAAAAACAGCCGGATAAACTTGCTGCCATGACTCAAAAGTTGTTGTTTCTCAGCTCAACTTTGCTGAAACACTTGATTCATGTTGTTCTTATTTAACTTAATTTGCATTGATTTAATCAGTGCTGGTATGCTTTAAATACATATAAATTGGGATTCTGTGACTTAGATTACTTAGAATAGCTAAATTTCAATATAGCTCATTTCAATCTGCTAATGTATACAGTTCTGCCAAGGGCTTTAAAATCTTAGAAAATGGGAGAACTTAACATCTTAGAGGTGGGGAGTGATTTAAATACCAGGCAAGAAGAAGAAATTTACAGCATGATGATTCAGTTCATAGGATGAGAAGACTTGGAGCTGGAAAGTTCTGCATGGGTCATCAAGTCTAAATTTCTCCTTTTACAAATGGGCAAATGGAGTATATAGTTTGCCCAAGTTCACATAGATGGAAGATGTCTGAGAAACAATTGAAGTCACGTTCTTCTTAACTCAGTTCAAATTTCCCCCCATTATGTCAAACTTTTTTTTAAGCACACCTACAGGATTACATTATTCTTCCACAAGACACTCCATTTCCCAACTCAATGTCTTTTCCAGGCTTTTTCCTTGCCCAGAAATCTCTCTCTCTCCTCATTGCCACCTTCTGGTTTCCTTGACTTCCTGCAAGTCACACTGAAAATAACACCTTCTCCAAAAGGAGGAAAAGGTTTCCCTCAATTCTGGTGCTTCCCCTTTGAGATTATATTCACTTTATTCTATATATATCTTATTTACACATAGTTGTTGGCATTTGGTTCCCCCATCCCATCGATCAGACTGTGAATTTCTTGAAAGCAGGAACTTTTTTTGACTTCCCTGAAAACCCCAGCTTGGACAAACCATAGCATAATAAATACTGTTTTGATTTGACTTCCTTCGGTTGTGGGTTCTTCCTGAGGATATAAAAACAAAAGTGGAAAAGTATTGATCTCAGGGAACTTACACTGTACTGGAAGAGTAGGGAGGGCAAAAACATTAAAAAAAAAAAAAGTCAAAAGTAAATACAGAGTCATTTAAGTGGAGGTACTTGTCCTGACCACTGGAAGACATTAGGGAAGGACTTATTCATTATGTTTGTGTTAAAAAGTATATTCCTTTTTTTAAAGTATAGCCTAGAAGCATCTTGAAGGAACTTGATGCTATTTATGACAGAAATTGTATATCGATTCAGTGGAATTTCATTTATTACTATTCTCTTCCTGCCAAAGACACTGCAAACTCTTTCCTGCTTCTCTGGGTTCACCCTACAAATCAAAAGAAATCAAAAGTAAGGTCTCTTCTTGACTATTTGCAGCAGCCATTTTCATATTTCCAAACTGACTGATATATGAGGATTGCTCATGACATTACCTGCTGGTAACCTTGACCTTTCTTGGACCTAGTAATTGCTGTCCACACACACACACACACACACACACACACACACACACACACACACACAAACAATTAAATTAACTAGATTAATGACTCATTACACTACCATGACCAGTTTTAGTCAGGGATAATTGTCTGGGGAAAAGAGAACCATGCTCATGACTAAAATGTTTTACTGGTTAAGTCTTCAATCCCAATTTAGTGACAATATGATGAAAGTCCCAAAGGATAACCTGGTTTGATTTGTGTCCAAATCACCCAATAGAACACTTTGGAGTGATAAGGGCAAAAGGGAAGCATCCATCTAGCTTAGCACTGTGATCTAGTCAGTCGAGTTGGGCAAGAGCTTGGGTTTTGTTATTGTGAAGATGTCACTAGCATGGGGCAGTTTGGAATTGACCTGGAGTGCTAAAATTTAGAAGGCAAGATAGCACTTTGACTTTTTCAGAAGGCAAAACAACTAAACTTGGCAGCTGCTTAACAAAAATAATTAGTTAAAATAGAAAGCTAGCAGGTTGCATGTATATGTGCAATTCTCCCACCTTCTCCTGAGATCCAAAACACAGGTGATCATGTCTCCAGTACAGCCCTACTATGCTTATTCCCTCAGTGGTAGCCTTCAGAAATGTGGCCTTTTGGTATTTTAGGGTCTCTCTAGGGCCCTCACAGGGGAATGTCTTTTTGTCTTTCCTCCAAAGGAAACAATTACCAAGAAGACTTATGGTCTCTAGATTTTTCCTAAAGTCTCTTTCTACTAACTGCATTTAGCAGGAGAAAATTATCAGCCCTTGATTCAAGGGTGTTTTTACTGCTGCTTGCCCTGGGCACATTTTCTAATGCTTTCCCCAGGCATCAGAATGGCTAGGTACAAACCTGAGTTATGGTCTCAGTTCTGCTACTAATGAGCTTTGTGACTTTGAACTAATTATTCCTACCTCTCTGTGCTTTTGTTTCACATGGAAAATGACAAGGTTATTCTGAATGACCTCTAAGGTCCTCGACATCTCTAAGCTATAGAACTGTACAGCAAGCAGTTGGGAGCTTTGGTCAGTACTTAAAGTGGGAAGTATAATGATGAAAACTGTATGATTCAGAACAATCAATGCACAACAAAGCATTTATTAAGTGCCATACTATGTGCCAGACACTGTTCTACATCCTGAAGATACAGAGACAAAAATAAAACTTTCCCTACTTTCCAGTAGCTTACATTTGATGAAACAGATCCTTTTTCTTCTCTGAGTCTGTTTCCTTTTTTGTTGATGGAGAAGAGGTTTCTTAACCTGGTATTCATGAATTTGTTTTTGCAGGTTGCTTCTAAGCACATATCAATATAATTGGTTTGCTTTGAAATTCTGCACATTTGATTTTATGCATTCAAAAAGTGACAGGGGGTCCTTAGACTGCCAAAGGGGTTTGTGACATTAAAAAAAAAGATTAAGTACCCCTGGCTTGGATAAACTCAAAGATTTCTTTTCATTCTGATAATTCATGTTTCTAAGATTTCTACCTCCTTAAAGTTCAGGCCTGTTTCATTTTTCTTTTGGCACTCCTATTATAATATATGATAATAGTAGGTGCTTCATAAATGCTTGCCTAACTAACAGCATTTGCTGCCAATGGGCATTTCAGATCTAAGTGCACCATGCAAATAGGTATGGCTCATCATAGATGATCCCAATGCAGTTCTCTTACATTTGTCTGTGTTTCCTCTGGATGGTCAAGGCTGCTTAACTGAGTGCAGACCCATGATGTTTCCTCAAAAGGGTTCTAGATTTGACATTCAGTGATGTCTTTGGTTCCCCTACTCAGATATGGCCCTATAGTTCTGGGGCCCTAACCAGTCACAGCTCCCAAATTAAAATGCTACTTGGGACATCTGCTTTGGATCTCTCTGGGCCCCACCCACCTCCACACCCAGAGCAGCAGAAACATCCAATACTGGACCATTTCTTGAAACAAAATTCCATGGTGACAGCAGGAAAGGAATTATCACAGTCTGTTCTGAAGATTTTTATTCTTCCATGAGACTTTTGTCTGTGACAGGAATCCCTGGTGCCCATGCTAACCTTGGGGTGGAATTCCAGTAGTGTCTTAGATTCATCATTGAGGAAGCCTATTTCCAAAAGACGTAAAGACAGACCCTTCAAGATTCCCCTCTACCTTCTGTGCTCAAATCAGAATCCAGTGTCAGGACCCTCTCCCATCAGTTGTGAAGACTAGATATCAGCAGGGAAAGCTTCCAAAAAGCTTGCAGCAGATAGATGCACCGTTCTGTATTCATAGAAGACTGGACAAAAATCAGCTAGGGGCCAAATTCGCCATCCTTTTCCCCTCCCACCCCATGTACCTATCCACACATGTGGGTTCAGCTACATCCATCTTCTCCACCATGAGCAATGCCCTCTACAAAGCCAGAGATTTTGGGGTCGAGCTTTTCCCATTCTATGCAGCAGATTCCCATCTGCCACCAAACACAGAGAGGCCCCCTGTGTGTGTCCTCCCCAGCACGATGCTTACATGTATGTGTGTAGGCTGGCCGAGCCTAGCATTTAATCAAAGCTGCCTTGCACAGACATTCATCTCTCTCTACAAGAAGGAGTCAGTCTCTCTCTCTCTCTCTCTCTCTCTCTCTCTCTCTCTCTCTCTCTCTCACTCACTCTCTAGAAGGATAAGGATGGCTTTGCCAAAACTGCCTGGATTGAAAAATAAAACAAACCCAGCCACTGAGAAGGACTAGCTGGGTGCAGTGCTCCCGTCTGCATTAGAAGGACTGGGAGGAGGGGAGGTTGGGGGTGATGGGGAAAGAAGCAAAACCTCAGGAGTCTTCTCTTCTGTTTCTTCTTCACTTTCTCAAGTTGCTTCTCCAAGGCCAGTGAAGCAATGTCTCTTTCCACAGAGATTCCTATGTGTCTTCTCCATCTAGGAAGCTTAAAGGAGTGGGGGAGGTGGGAGAGCCAAGGGGAGGGAATGAATAATGCAGTTTCCCACTTAAAAATACTCTGCCCTTGATTATTCTTTCTCTG
>JAJPUD010000825.1:249714-261448 GCA_023553655.1 Myrmecobius fasciatus
CTTCCTTCCTTCCTTCCTTCCTTCCTTCCTTCCTTCCTTCCTTCCTTGTTTTCTTTCTTTTTTGAGTCAGTGTGGCACAATGAAAAAAGGGCTAGGTTTGGGATTCAAGTCCAACCTCTGCTAATAGCTCTACGACCATGAACAAATCATTTGATTTCTAAAGGTCAGGTTTTTTCATGACCCCAGTGTCTCTTCCAATTTAAATTTGTGATCATATGACTATATATCTATTTGTGGATTTGATTTCATTCTTTCTAAGGATGAGCAAGGCTGACCTGAGTCAAGGCTCTGAAGGTCACAGGTTCACCTTCAACTAGAATCATCCTTTGATCATACTTTTCTTCTCCCACTGTTTTTTACTCTCTCCCCATTCAGGAGACCAGTATTTTCAATCAATCAGCAAGCATTTACTAAATATCTACTATTTATATAGTATGTAAATACTATATAAAGGGATATAAATACAAAACTCAGCACAGTTCCTATGCTCAAAGAGCTTATGATCCACTTCTCTCCCTGTTATTATTATTTCCTCTACTATTAAAACCTGATTCTACAGTAAAGGCTCTGAAAAACTCATTTACATTCAGGTAACTGAGCAGGTGATTGATTATATTTATTGTGCTCATAGAACCATAGATTTAGAACTGGAAAGGAACTTTAAAGGTCTTAACTAAGCCCCTCAATTACAAGTATCCTTGAGAAAGGTAAAAGGGGATGTTAGCTTCCTTAAGACAAAAATATGCTTCAGTAAGGTTGAAATTTCAGGCAACAGTGAGCCAGAAGAAAGAACCATTTTATGGAACAGTACTTTCCTAGGATACTTTCCTAGAATCCTTGAAGTCATACCACATAGACAAAGATGCCTACTCTTGAAGTCCAATGGGTCAATGAGTTTTGTGTTTAGATATTTTTTGTTGTTTGTTTTTTGTTTTTGTTTTTGTTTTTTCTTTGACAGAAAAGAGCATGTCTACTTGTGAGTTTTCCATAATGTTCAACTGTGATCTATAGGGCTATCTGCCAGAGAGGCAGGAATCAACATCCTTATTCATGGCAATGCCCACTCACTTAATAGCAAGATCCAGAAGGGTTCCTTTGAACATACAGTACTGCTGAGGTCCATTGATAGTCCAAAGGACTGAACAATGTATACACCAAAGTCCGTTAGTCTGGAACAATAGAAATTCCCTAGAGGTTGGTATTTCCAATTAAAATCTTCCTCATATGCCTCCATAAAGTCTAGCTTAAGACTAGGTACACAGTAGGCAATCAAGGGAAGCAGTTAATATAGCAGGGGATTCTAAAGCTCTGAATACTTTTTCATTCTCTTTCTCACTTCTTTCTTTCTCTTTCTAAAGGTAGCTAGTAGTCACCTGGATTCAGAAATACTGAATTCAAAGTAAGACTCAGACACTTACTAGCTGAGTGACTAGACAAGTCACCAAATTTCTATCAGTTTCCAGGACAATGGAGGTAATAGGATCTTTGTAAGGATTAACTGATATAATGTTTGTAAAGTGCTTAGTTAGCACAGAGCCTGACACATAGTAGGTACTTGGCAAATCATTCCTTTTTATGCTTTCCCCAATGGCTGAAAATTTTAGTATCAGATGTTTTCCTATAACATTCCTATAACCTATAACATTTATAGGTTAATATCACTGAAACATTTTAGAGGTCATTGAGTTCAAATATATGAAATTTGGCATCCCCATGTTTTTGCTTTCCAGAAGAGTCCATCAATGACAAATTACTGGTGCTGCTTTGGTTGTTCACAATGATTGAATGCAGGTAGCATTCCTCTAAGTTGTAAAGAAGGGAGAATTGCCCAAATGAACATTTCATTGGTGCTAACAATATGCTATTGATGGTGCTTTACAAACATTATGTACATTAAGTGCCTAGAATATATACTGGATATACAAAGAAAAAATAAAAGCAGTTCTTCATCCTCAAGATGCTAATAAAATGGGAATAAAACCTGCCTAATGTCAAGGGGACTGGACTGGATGGTCTCTTAAGTTCCACTTCAGCTGTAAGAACTCTGATTATATCTATTTACCTTCCTCATACTAGGAAAGGGGGAGTCCAGGGTGAAAGCTCTCCACTTGGGAAAAGCAACACACAAGCAGCAAATGGTTCTCAAAAACATATGGCAAAATCTCAATGAACTGGATACCAACTAGCAAGGGCTGTTAACTGATTCCGTGTCATTTTTTTTTTCTTCTTCAGCCATTCTACTGTTAGGAGAAAGTGGAAAAGAATAAGAAAATACCTCCATGGAAAAGCCAAAGTTTCCCATTGCATTCCTTAGAAAGAAAGAAGTACATTTCATGAATTCAACATGACACATTTCTCTTCTACTTAAATGACACATTTAATAAAAGTTTGCCAAGAGACTTCCTGGAGTTTGTAAAGCTTCCAGCCAATCACTTCCATCTCTATTTCCAGTCCTGGATTAGGAGAAATGATACTCAGAATGATGATGCCAGGTCCAGCAAGATCTTCGATGACCCCTGCTCCCCAGTGTAAATCTGTTTGTTAGCATGGACTTATTGGTGCAGAGAGTGTGGCCTTGAGAATTAGGCCACTGAGAATTAGTGTAGCAGAGTGATGATGATGGAATCAGAAGAACTGTTTTTTTCCTATGATTCTTTTGATAAGTCATCATATGATTGATTACTCTTGGTCTCTGTTGCCTCATCTATAAAATGGGGAGGGGAATCCCTGATGTTCTTTCAAAATTTGTGATTCTATTTTTATTTTTTTTTCAACTGAACATTTAAACCTTTAATGAATCTGAAAATTAAATTCACTATTACTTTTTCCTTTAACCTTTCTGTTATCCCTGAGCATTTTGATTAACTCAATTTTAGCCAAAAAGAAAATTTATTGAGAAGGAAAGTAGATGAAATTTCAAAGGTATGAGGGCTATAGAGAGGAAGAAGAGGACCCAAATGTAAATTGAGTCAATTGAAAGAACGAGGATCACTTGTAAATTCAGGCTTGAAAGGGTATGGAAGAATGGCCTCTAAAATGTATCAGAATAAATGGAAAGGATATAGGGTTCTCTGAGAGGCCAGCCATATATTCATACCAGAGATGTGAAGATTTGTTTATCAGGAAATACAGGATGAAAGAATGTGTAGAGGAAAATGTCGGAACTGGAAGACTATTGTGTTTTGGCTAACTCAAGAATATTACAAGTTTTGAGCTCCCAGCCCAACACCGAAAGGGAAAGAGTTACTAGGATATCAATTATATTTCTTCCCCCTTCTCTTTAAATATCTTTTCCTGTTGCTTCAAACTCTTAAGTACCCACTTTATGTATTCCACTCATAGAACTGTTAATGATGAAATAATGAAATTTCTCTTAGTTCCTTTTATCTTGACCACCTGTTTCTTGATTCTGACATAACATTCATATACAAAAAAAGTCTTTTTTGCCACTTTGTTTGGGAATAATCCATATTCTTACAATACCCCTTTGCTTTCTTCAGATCAATTTTGTGGTCTTAAGGATTATAGCATAGCAAACTTGGCTAAGGAATTCATTCAATCCATATGTCAGGCTGTGGGTTTTTCAAATTGCCTAGTGGATCCAAATGATGGGGACCGCATTATCAGTTTTAAATGAGGAGGTTGCAACCTAACTGCCCTAGAACTTTAGCAAAATGATGCAGAGCTTTGAGGTCTGATCAGGGCCTTCACCTTCCTCTCCCTGTCCATCTGTCAGTAAAACACAGCCATTCCTGGGGACAAAAAAGTAAGATCTCCCTTAGCTATAGACTCCTATCTTTTCACTCAGACCAACAGTGCTTTTTGGCCTCCCAGGGTCATGTTACCCAACCATGTCTTTCCTAAAAGAATTCCAAACTGAAAATAATCTTATAATAAATTATAATATAATTTTCCTTACTACCATTTTCTTTGAGGGCCTTGATTACCTGTGACAAAGGATTCAGTTATACTGACATAAAAGAGTATAGTGTGAATGATATTCAGGGACAAAGACTAACTAAAATTAGCATTTCCTCCTACTATATACATAGACAGTCTCAGTGTAGGAAAGGACTTCACAAGTCATGACATCTGACCCCATTCCTGAGTAATAATCCCCCCTACCAAATCCCCAATAAGTGTTCAATCCTTTGTGTAAAAACTGTCTTCATGCTGGTCCTAGTAGGGTTTTGCATATGAGCTTATATTGTGTTGTTTGGTTTTGGACAAGAGCCACAGCTTCTGTGATTTAAGCAATTCCTAGTGAGGAAACTCCTCTTCCCAAATACATCCTCCAACCTTGGTTTCTACAATTTATAAACTCAGAGTTACATAAATCACACAAAGATTAATTGACACATCTGGGATTAGACAGGGTTAGTATCATGCCATGAACCAGGTCCTCCTGACTTTGTAGCCAGCTTATTCACTGTCTCATTGTGACTTAGATTGTATGCTTCCTTGCCTTTGATACTGGAATTCTCAGGGAATATTCAGGGAATACAGCTCAACTTGTATCCAACCTGCCAGAAATGGACCCCACTCCCTCTCATTTACACTCCTTTACACTTGTCAATCATATGTAGCAACATAGGCTCAAGAGCTGGAAGGAGATGTGGAAGTATTTAATTCACCTTCTTTATCTTATAAATTAGGAAACTGAGGCTGAGGAAATGAAGTAACCTGGACAAAACCATCCAGGCAGGAAATACAAGAGAGGAGATTTGAGATCAGCTTTCCTGTCTCCAAAACTAATCCCCTTTATATTGATTCCATTAGTACTGGTAACTCAGAACCATTCCAATCAGGTATTTACATCTGTCTAGGCTCTTAATCAGGCAAGCAGGTACTATAGTCTTATCCCTGGCTTCAGATACTTACTAGCTGTGAGACCCAGTCATTTAACTGTTTGCCTCAGTTTCCTCTTTTGTAAAATGAGCTGGAGAAGGAAATAACAAACCCCTCTAGTATCTTTCCTAAGAAAACCCTAAATGGGGTCACAAAGAGCAAGAATCACTGAAACAATTCAACAACAACAAGTCCTTTAAATAATCACAGCCCTTTAAAAATAAAATGGCTTCATGGGACTTGTCCTAGGCCTCTTATCTCACTACGACTCTAGGGAGTGACATACATAAGAAGTGTCAATCCTAAACTGCTTTCTTCAGCCATCCCAAACTCCCTGAAGAATCAGGTTCAAATGGTCAACTCTGAGAGTTCCCCATTCACAATGACTCATGCTTACCACCTACCAGCCCTGCATGTATCTGTACCCAGAGGTTATCTCCATCCCAACATCAATGGATACAGCCAGCCCACAGTCCTGTTCATCAACTGTCACTACCACTACCACCACTACTAGCCAGCATTTATACGTTGCCTAGTTTGGTAAAGCATTTTGCAAATATCTGATTTTATCTTCTCAACAATCCTGGGAAGGAGGTAGCAATTAATATTATTATCCACATTTAACAGATAATAAAGCTGATACTGAGAGAGATTAGGTAAATTGCACAGGACCATATATCTGATTATCTCAGATTGAATTTCAATCAAGTCTTCCTGACTCCAATCTGTCATTCTATCTTCTCTATGACCTAGTTGCCAACTAGTAGTATCTAGATGCCATCACTAATTCAGGCTCTTCAAGCCTTTTTGCTCTCAGACACCCCGATGTGTCTTTAATCCTTCTCCAAGCATCCTGAGTTAGTATCCAGATCACTGGTGATGTACAACTCATCACTCCTCCTGGCAGAGGTGAGAGACAGAAAGGAATAGAGAGATCCTGAGTAGAGAACAAAGCTGTGAACCCTTTTTAGTTCTACCAGCCCCTCAGCTTTTATGCTCTACTGCTGCAATTTCAGGCACTACAATGGGAAAGTTATTGAGATATTTGTGGGCAGAATTTCTGGGTTCTAGTTTCACCTTTCTTATGAAACTCCATTTGTAATAAGAGTCAAGTCAGTTCCTTCCTCCTGGGCGTCTGTTATCTCACTCATAAAAATGAAAATTGAACTAGATGGTCTCTACGTTCCTCCCAATTCCAAGAATTTCTGACTCTGTTGGTCCCTCAAATCATATCACGTAGGAGACAGTCTAATTTACCCATGTTGTAAGGCCAGCCCTTCGAAAAGGTCAGTACGCTCAGAGTAAAACCAAGGTGAAGACTGATTCTTGAAGCTGACACAGACACCAGAAGTGCTGAGATGGATGTGCATTTCTAATCTCACATCTCTTGACACTCATCTCTGGCATACTGATTTGGTGAAAGATTTGCCACTCACAACCAAATCTGCCTCATCCATTAATCCCACAGAGAACAACCTCAGTTAAGCACAAGAATACAAGAGAAGAAAAGGAATGGAATAAAGTCAGTCAAGGAGTGGGGCTGGAAAAGCCAGGATACAAGCTGCTAATGAATAAGGGCAGCAGCCAACTGTCCATTAGCTAGATAGATCCACTGCAGGATATTGACAGAGACTAGCTTCCTTATCTCCCTCCAGTTTACCAAAAATTATCTGTGACCAAATCTAAGCCTCCTTTGAAACATCGGCTATTTTTTATTAGTTTCCTAAGATAATGCTCCTTTATTTTTTTTTTTTTGGTGGAGGGAGACTGGACTTCTTTCTTGCCTTTGCTGCTTAGACCATTTATTCTGGTTCAGATATTCTGATATTGATTTTCCCTTACATACAATTTCTAGGACCATGTAAAGAAACATAAAAAAAAATTGCCAAGGGAAGAAGGGGAGAAACTTTTTTAATTGAAATTCAGCTAAAGGTAACATAAAACTGTGCCATTTATTTTAACTTCACACAGTCACATTTTAGGAGGAAGGAAAAAACAATGAAGAAATAATAGCAATAGATTTGCTCTAAAATACCACTGGCCAAAATGGACAATGTATAGTCAATAATTAAATTTTGAGTTCTTCCACAAAAGTTAGATTGGATAACGACTTGTCAGGTATAATATACATGAGATTTGGATGAGATTTTATTTGAGATCTTTTAAACCCCAAGGATCACCTTTTTAAAACCAGAAATGGAAAATACCCATCTAAGAACTATAAAATAGGCTGAGAAGATGGTGTCTGCTGATCCCAGGTATCTCCCTTGTCAAAATCCATGGGATATATGTAAACTCCTTGAGGACAGGGACTGTTTCATTAACAATAAGCACATAGTAGGTATATCTGACAAATAGTAAGCACTTACTCATTGTTACCTGAGTTAATTTTTTTTTCCTTTCACTGTATGGAGCTTGTTTCTTATCTATTGCTCTGTTCCTTCCTTGAATTTTTTTCTCTAAGTTTTGGTGACTTCATCCTTCTCCTTCTTTGTGCTAGTCTGACTGGACAGTTCATAAAAGGACAGCCTGATTCATAGACACCCTCCCCTCAACCTTGCCTGCCTATGACTGTCTCACTAGTGACCTAGTCTCCTTCTTTGTCTTGGATCACCAGCTCAGCTAAAAGGGCTTGCTCTTTATTGAGAGATTCTGTTGTCCTCTAGCTCAAGGTATCTACCACCTTCCATCACTTCTATTACCCCAGTTAACTCCTTGAATCCTGAACCTGCTCAGGATTCAATCAGGGGTGGCAACAGACATAGGAAGGGGAAAAGCCTTAGATAGTATGCTATAGTGGCTATAGATGTAACATCCCCCTCATCTAATTATGACACCTTTAAGATTCTTGCCAATTGAAATCCATGATCCTGTAAAGTTACATAAAATTTAATTATATTCTGCAAATATGAAGTATGTCTGTAGTACAGAAATTTAAAAAAAAAAGAAAAGAAATGGGGCAGCTAGATAGTTCAGTGGATAGACCACCAGCCCTGAAGTCAGGAGGACCTGAGTTCAAATCTGGTCTCAGACACTTAACATTCCCTAGCAAAAAAAAAAAAAAAGAAAGAAAGAAAAAAAGAAAAAAAGAAAAAGAAAAGAAATGCCTCAAAGGGCTTATAATCTATTATAAAAAATGTGTGTACTTGTTTGTGTGCTTGTGTGTGTGTGTGTGTGTGTGTGTATGTGTGGAAAACCAATACATAAATAAGCAAGATACTAGGTAGACTGTTGGGATATCAAGGAAGAAGGTATAGAAAAGAGATATGAGAAAACTGGGGGGATCAGGAAGAAGAGAAGGCTTAATGAAGGGGATACCTATTTGACCTTGAAGGAAATTCAATAGGGGAGATCAGAAGGAGGATGTTTGCTCCTTAGGTGGCACAAAGCTCCAGGAATACACAGAGAATTAAAGTAAGCCAGGTACCTGGACCTTTAGTAAGGTATTTATTTAGTAAGTATGAAATACATGGTGCTTGAGGAGGAGTGTCTATGAAATATAGAAATGTAGGTTGCAACCAGCTTGTGGAAGACAATAAGTGCCAGTTTAAGTAATCTTTTGTTTTCCTATAGGTAATAGGGAGCCAATGGCAGTTTTTGAGCAATGGAATATGTCCTCAGACTTGTCCATGAATTCTAATGGGAAAGATTTATTGGATCTCTTTCTTCCACTTAAATTCACTTTAATTTTATAAGCCCAGTCAGCTAATTTAATTTAATGGATATGAAGCTGTAAAGGGATAAGATAATATTTGGCTCTTAAAGAAAGAGATCCAGTGCAGCTTATGGGCCCTGGATACCTGTGAGAACTAGAAATTAAGAGAAGACCTTGTTGTGAGGAATGGGAGGGGGAGAGTAGAAAGACCATAGAACTGGGCTACATGGATGATTAAGACATACTTTCCTTCTTTCAGGCTAGGGTATGATTGCCTGTGATACCAAGTTCTCTGTCCCTGCTTTATCTGCTTTCTGCCATGCTTCGACTGCTGTGCTCCAGGAGCCTGGATGAGCACTGATTCGCCTGAAACACAAATCCACCAGCACCAGGCCATTATCATCACCATTCAAGGCTGACTGACAGCTGGAGGCAGACAGTGGGAAGAAATGCCTGAGCAAGGGGCTGATGACGTGGTGAAAATCATTTCCACTAGTAAGCTCTTGGGGATCTGAACCCAATTCCTAAAGGTGAGCTTGCCTATTGTCGTCCAGATCCATCTGCCATGCTCTTCTGTGATACTGTGGATATTAAATCATACTGGCCCCTGAGACACTCCGCATCTATCTTCAGTGGTAACAGCTTTTGCTCTGTGTTTATTTAAAGATATTCTGTCTGCTGCCTGTTAACAAAGAGCCTTGGGTGGATGCAGGAATGAAGGAAATGAGAGAAAACTTTCAGGTCTTCCATTCTCCTCCCAGACAAGGATCCATGTGGCGCTCCCAGGTCAAGAAGTTGGGGCCAGAAATAGTCTTCCCTCCTTCCCTCCTAGGTCCTCTCCTTTACTCATGCTCAGAAAAAGGGATTCATCAGTCTTCCTTCCTCCCCTTATGGTTATCGGGATCTATTGGATACCTCTCATCTCCATTATAAATAAGTGTTTTATCATCGATATAGGTAAAGTAAAGGTGGATTTTGGACAACCAAAAGAGACATGAGGATCAAAGGGTCCTCATAAGGTGAGGAGGAGAAGGGAAGGGAAGGAAGGGAAGGGAAGAAAAGGAAAGAGAAGGGAAGGGAAAGAAAAGAAGGGAAGGGAAGGGAAGGAAAGGAAGGAAAGAAAAGGGAAGGGAAAGTAAAAGAAGGGAAGGGAAGGGAAAGGAAAGAAAAGGAAGGGAAGAGAAGGGAAACCTTCAAGATGAAGTGATTTTGTCTGTTTCAAGGATACAGTCAACATTTGATTGAGAACTAGTGATTTACAAAGGGAAGATCAGAGGGAGAGAAATAGATTCAAGTTTGTCTTGAATTCTTCCCTTCACTTCAGGTCCTTTGTATAGGGAGAAGTGTAATATTGTGTTACTGTATTCATTTCCCTTGCACTTCTTCACCCTGCTCCAAGTGTGGTGGATGCAAAACTCATTACAGGATGTAATTATGCAGTAAGGTGACGAAGGGTTTTGTTTTTTGTTTATATTTGTTTGTGTTTTTTTGAAGCAAACATAATTCCATTCAGAAGAATGGCGTCCTCTTCTAAGAAGTCACTTTTATTTCCCCATTGCCTTTACTCAGAACATTTTGGGAAATCATCTTTTAGAATTGCTTGTGGATTCCATGTCTCATTTGTTTCAACATCAGTGATAGCAAATCTTTATCATTTGAAGTTAGATCTGGTTTTTGGAAACTGCCCAGAGTTATTTACAGCCAAGCTCATTAAGAAGGCAGATGACAACCTGAGTAGTTACAGTTTGGGACAAAAAAATGAGGTAAGGTTGTCCTGAGGAGGCACGATAAAATAGCATAAAGTAATGAATTTAAAATTAGTGGATGAGTAACTTTCCTCTCTGAGTCTCAGTTTCCTCATTTGGAAAATAAAGGGGAATAAGCATACAAACTTTAAGCTTCCTTCATTCAATAGATCTGTGATTCTCACTTCTTTTAGGTCAGACCTATAATCAATTATTGTAGAAAAGTCTAAGGAGGGGTCTTCTTCACTGAAGTATTTCAGCAACTGCTTTCCAGTTTATAGTCTAAGAGAGTTCTAATGTTTTGTTCAACACCTCCTGGAAGGCTGGCTAAATTATATCTTTCTAGATTCATTACAACTGACTTCTGCCTCATGCTCCAGACAATCTGACATATGCTCTATTTCCTAAACGTGATATTCCATCTACAGACACTATGAAGAAATAGTGCCCTCCATCCAGAGGCTCTCTGGACTCCTCTTAAACTCACAGAGATCCTGGATTCCTTCAAAACTCAGCTCAAATATCACCTCCTTTAGGGAGTCTTTTTTCTCCCTCCCCCCCCATTAAATCCTCCCTTCAACATCACTCTGTTGATTTTGCATAAATCCTATAATGATTTATCTGTGAACATGCTGTATCTTCCAAGTAGAATAGAATCATCTTCAGGGCAGGAACTGCCTCACTTCTGTGTTGGTATTCCCAAAACATAGCACAGTGCCTGGGACCTGGTTCACCAAACAATCTCTACTGTATGTTCAGACAGCCTTATAAGCCCCAACCATATAGTCTTGTCAGTTCTTATCCACAACAGGTATTTCCAACTCCATCTCTTTCCCCTTAAGGTCCCCTTATTGACCTCAGTTCCTAATCGACTTCTTCATATTTTAATAAAATTTAATGGAGGTACAAGCTGTAAATCCTCCTTAAAGCTCACTTCTAATTCAAAGTGTTGCCTTCTCTTACGATTCCAGAAACTTACTTCCACTCATTGTCACTGTTATAAAAGTATAAAGTTCCCTTCCTGGGAATAGCATGATGCATGAAGAGCTAGTGCCAGGGACACAGTCATGCTCCCTGCTCTTTCAACTTCAGACAAAGCCACACAAGGGACTAGACATCTCTGTGACATTCAGTCACGCCATGGTGGGCCCTAATAGCTTGCCCAGAGCTGCTGAGAGCCAATAAGACTGTTGTAAATGTGGTCACAAAACAGGGAGAGCTTTTTGATTTTATTTTTAACATAGCTTAGCTTGATGAAACAAGCAAACAAAAAATCTCTTCGTCTCCTTCCTTCTCTCCTTCCCTCCCTCCTTTACTCCTTCTCTGCCTCCCTCCTTCCCTTTCTTTCTTTCTGTCTCCTCTCTCTCTGTGTCTGTGTCTGTGTGTCTGTCTCTGTGTGTGTCTGTCTTATCTCTGTGTCTTTCTCTGTCACTCTCTATCGGTGGTTCTCTCTCTCTTTCTCTCTGTCTCTGTCTCTCTCCCTCTC
>JAJPUD010000825.1:261458-364989 GCA_023553655.1 Myrmecobius fasciatus
TCTCTCTCTCTCTCTCTCTCTCCCTCCCTCCCTCTTTCCCTCCCCCACACACCTCTGTCTCTCTGGTCCAGCTCATCCCCTGCCACTCTTTCCTTCTCTCCCCAGTCCAAGCACTCCACCCTCCGAGCGCACGGCATAATGGCAGCGCTTCCCTGCGCACACCTGGGAGTCGGCCTCGGGACTTTTTTTTTTTTTTAAGACTTCCTTCTTTTAGCATCTGGGAGCACATCTGGCTGCACACTCCTGCTCCTACGCGTAGAGCGAACGGCAGCCTGCTCCAGTCATCACTGAGCCCGCTCGCCTCCGGAGTTCAATGCTTTCCCTGACAGCTTGGCTCAAAAAGAGACACGTGGTAAATATTAAAGAAGGTCAATCAAATGAAATAAACTACCCGGGGATCTTGTTCCCAGCCAAACTCAGCTCGGCGAGCTCCAAAAGTTTACTTTGACAGAAAATCTCCTTCTCTGACCCGGCACATTTCGCTAAGCATTTTCTAACAGCGCACACATTTTGGGGACAAGGATGTGCTTTAGGAGCTTTTCAATCTCTCTGCCAGGAGGACCCTCTGGGTGTCAAGTGCATGTCTTATCATTCTGTCAATAACACATCTATTTCCTATTGTCCCATGATCTCACTGAGGCTGGGGAACCACAATGGTGAGGATCTGAAACTGGGCGATGGAACTTTGAAGTTTTCCAAGGAAGGATCTTAAGAAAGGGTTGGGGGGGGGCAGCTAGGTGATGCAGTGGATAGAGCACTATCCCTGAAGTTAGGAGAACCTGAGTTCAAATATGATCTCAGACACTTAATATTCCCTAGCTGTGTGACCCTGGGCAAGTTACTTAACCTCAATTGCCTCAGCAAAAAGCCAAATAAGAAGAAGAAGAAGAAAGGGTTCTGGGCTTAACTTGAAGGCTTAATAAGATAAAGGTCTGACTGCCTCTAGCCAGTGTAGTCAAATTTCTATTTAAGGCTAATTATTCATTTTCCTTTTTCCTAATATACAAACTGAACTTACAAATCAGACCCTCCTCATAAGAAATGGCTGAAGTAGTGAGGGATAACAAAAATTAAAAAAAAATACAGAATAAAACAAAAGAAAATGAAAGGACTAGCAACATCCCCAGCTTTTGGAGAACTTAGAATAGTGCTAAGAAATGTTAGTTGGGATGAAATGTATTTTCTGTTCCATCTCTTCCCTGAAGCCTTCCATGATCACCACTCTACCTCCCTTAGAGATAACGCCCTTTCCCTCTTCAAATACTTTAGTATGCTGTTATTTATGTACATAGCATCAATAGTTTCAAACTGAAGTCAGTGAATAAGCCATTTGAGAAAAAAATCTGAGTCTGTTACGTCACAGCCAGTCACCATGTTTCAAGCCTCCAGTAGGAAATAAGTTCCTTATGGTCAGGGACTTTTCCCTTTTAATCTTTGTTTCAGTGTCTCAAATACATGTAGTTAATAGTTATTAAATCAAATCCAGACTTCAGGACCCTATGAACAAAATCCCGTCTTCCTAACCTTTTTCTACTCCAGATCCTTTTCACCCTGATAAATTCTTACAAAAGTTTAAGTATATAAGTATACAAAATAGATATAAAAATCAAACCTTTACTGATAATAAATCACAAAGAAATTTATTTTAAAACAATTCTTTGGTATGCATCCAATTTGCATACTAATGAGATGGGTGTGCTTGTTTATTTTTACCTAAAGAATTAAATCTTGGAGAATATTTGATATCTTTTATTGTTGCCAAAAATTTCATGACCTACACATTCAGTTAAATGACCCCTATATGGGGTCATGACCCAGAGTTTAAAAAGTTTTGAACTAAAAGACTCACAAAAATACTATTGATTAATCTATTTTTCTTCCTATTTTGTATCTGTCCATCCATCCATTTGCCATCTACCTATCCTATTTATCTGTCCAGAATCTACCTATCTATCCATCTATTTGTTTATGTAGTTTTCTATCTATTGTTCATCTGTCAATCTAGCTATCTGTTTGTCTAGCTATCCTTGTATCCATTCATTTGACATTTATCTATCTATCCATTTATATATCTATGTATGTATCTATGTATCTATCTATATCTACCTATCATCCATTCGCCTATCTGGCCATCTATCCATCTATCCAACTATCTATTTATGTATCTTTCTGTCTATTCTCCATTTGTCATTCTATCTGTCTATCTATCCTTTTATCCATTTATCTACCATTTATCAGTCTATCCATCTATGTATGTATCTATATAGGTATCTATGTATCTATATCCATCTACCATTCATTCACCTATCTATCCATCTATCTATTTATCTATATTTATCTACCATCCATTTACGTATCTATCTGTTCATCTATCTAAATCTACCTATCATTCATCTACCTATCTATCTATTTTTCCTTTTATGCCTCAGTTCCCCTGTTTCAGTTTCCTTGAATTGTTCTGCCTCAGTTTCCCTGGTGGCAACTCCACCTTCCTGGTCATTAAGACTGAGATAATTAGGGCTGGGAGCTCTGGCCACTAGCATTCCAAAGAGTCATAAAACTCCAGATGGCTTATCTCCAATGTTTGGGCATATCTTTCTGGTCTCAGACTCAGTGTCTCCTAGCTCCTTATCAGAATTTATGACCCTTCCTCCATTCCCCCAACCTGGCAGAACTGAATTTATGGTCCTTTCCTGGAAAGGTGCTCTACCCCCCTTGCCTTTGTTTCCCTGACCACTGGAGCCCTATAAGAGTCTCTGGAATCCCTCACTTGTGGCAGGATACTTTCAGACAAGAGTCTTATCAAGACGGCTAGCTAATATGGCTGCCAGTCCAAACACTCCACTATTACAATTATTAAAAATCTCTAATCTCTACCCTGTCTCAGTTTCTCTGGCATTACAGTCCTTCTATCCATTTACCTGTCTTCCATCTATCTATAACTATCTACCATCCATCTGTCCATCTATCCATCTACCTGCCATCTATCTATCTATCCATCCATCCATCAATCTATGTTTCTATCATTCCTACCTCCGCTTTAAAACATTTATAAGACCCTGGGTAAATCATTTAACCTCCATATGCCTTAGTTTCTTCTTTTGTAACATGAGGACCATGGACTTTATGACCTCTAAGATTTCCATCCAGGTTTACATTTTATGATTTTAACCCAGCAATCAATAATTAAATAAAAATTTATTAAGGGCCTTGCAGCTTTGTGACAGGTCAAGTCACTTAACCTCTGTGTGCTCTCTAAGCACAGCAACTTCCCTGAGCAAATCTGAGACTCATAGTTGTCAAGAAGGTATCAGTCCATATTAGTAGAGAGAGTTTTCTCCTCTGGGAGGTTGTAATATCGAGGAAATCATTGACCCAGGACCTTCTCCTATGTACTGTGCCGATACAGAGATAAAAATGAAATAGTTAATGACCTCAAAGAGCTTACATTCTACTATTCTTTTTAAAGTAAAAGTTCACTTTGGAGAAGCTGGCTAGAATCAGCTTCCTACATATTCTTCAGGGACTTATTTGGGAAAGCTTGCTCATTTGCTTACAAATTATTCACTCTGTTCCCTCTTTTAGAGTTTGAATGGCTCTATCTCCAGTGGGATGATTCACTGGGCGAGCTCTGTAACCTATGCCGGAAGGTCTGAGAAGCCTTGCATTTCCAATGGACTCTTAACACTTGCCTGGACATTGACAATAAGCTGCTTCTCCAATGAGTATCCCTGAGAGAGCAGTCAGGGACTCTTGTGAATATAACTCTTGTGTAATTAATCTCTTGTCACCCCAGGGGGCTCAAATCCCCTTGGATCAATGGAGCCAAAAGGAGGCAGCTCTGTGAACAGCCAGCAGCACTTTAATGGGTCTCAGGAGATGTCCCAGAGAAGCTATGGTGCTTCAGAGGCAGTGACAGCCTTTGGAAAAAGGAAACCAGAGTGGGGGTTGTGTTGGTGGTAGGAAAGAGAATCAGTCCTCTGAAGGAAATAAATAACATTTTGAGCTTGTGGAATACCTCTCATCAGGAGATCTCAAGGTCTTTTTGGAAAACAAAGTTTCCTCCAGCTTTCACAAGCCGATAAAATAAATAAATAAGCAGAAAGGGGCCGGCCAAGATCTGCATATTTAATCAAATAGCACCTGTTTGGCCACCTATGTGGCCCTGTGATGGTATCTTGTTATCTATAGACAGCAGACTCAAATTTCAAAGTGAGTCTTAATCAAAATCCCACTGACTGGCTGGCTCACTAGAAGCCTGAATTTGGGATTGGAGGAGGGTGAGGGGGTTTCTGGGTAGAGTTTGGTTGCTTTGATTGGTTTTTCTGAGGTTTTCAAAGGGCATTGTATTTACAAGGCTGCCCATGGTGTGTTGGAGAGGGAGCTGGTCTCAAAGTCCAAAAAATATGGGTCCCAGTCTTTTTTTTCTGATATTCTGGGCAATTTACTTAATCCCTTAGTCCTTTAGGCAAGATGTGTCCCCACTTGCACTAATAGAGGAGCTTTTCTCATCTGGGAATTCCCAGTATCAATAAAATCCCAGCTCCAGTCCTTAGCACAGTAGAGAACTTTTTTCAACCTGCAAGCCCTTTTGGCCTCAAAGAAATTATTACATCACTCTGAGTATGCAGATATACAAAAATAAATAGGCCAATGAAACATTTACTGATAATAAAATCATAACTTTGTGACCCTCACATGCAGTTATTAAAATGGCGTTTCAAACTGCAGTTTATGAAGCTAAGAGGAGAACATTGTCATCATTGACTACAGACATTTATTGAGTCCTTACACTGTGTAAGAAACTATGTGATAAATATAGAATCAAAACACGGTCCTTACTTTGGAGAAGTTTATAATTGAGCAAGAGATTTTATTGATAGATATAGATATAGACATATCTATATATCTATTATATATATATACATATACACATATCTATATGTACCTATATATCATCTATATGTATAACTATGTATCTCTGTATATATAGATATATGTGTATACATCTATATTAAAAGTATGTCTGTGCATATACATATCAAAATAATTACAAGACAAAGCAGAATGTTTAAGTAGAAAAAAGTAAAATCAAAACAAAATGTGTTGAGGGTTCAAAGGAGAAAGAGAAAACTTGGCTGAAGTAATTGCATATGAGGAAATGACATTTGATCCTAGTGTTGAAGGATGAGAAAGATTCTGGCAAATGCCATATTTAGAGGACTGGGATTCTGAAATGAGAGAATGACCAGAGCATAAGCACCAAGAAAAGGAAGAACAGGATATGTTTAAGAGAGAACAAGTAATTTTGGTTTACTGGAGACAAAAGTTAATAAGAGGAGGTACTGGTACAAATGTTTGTTTATTAGAGATAAATTTCTTAAAGGAAAGGATGATTGTTCTTTTGCTTTTTTCTCTCCTGTCCTTACCACAGTGTTTGGAACATAGAAGGGGCTTAAAAAGTGCAGTTTATCCACTTGATTGATCAATTGTAAAAGAGATCTTTGAATGCTGGACTAGAGAAGATTTTGGAGTTTTCTTAATAGTTGATAGGAAGTCACTACTAGTATTTAGACAGTGGCCACTAATGTGATCAGAGCTGTATTTCAGAAAATTTAATTTTAGAGTTTGGTAAGATGGACTGATGGTGGGAGAGTCAAAAGAAATGATGATGATATTTATGTAGCACTTTAAGACTTGCAAAGAACTTTACATATATTATCTAATTTGATCCTAATCTGTGTTAGGTGACACTATTATGTCCATTTACAGAGAAGGTAACAGATAGTGGGATAAATTAGTCAGCTTCCTCAGGATCACACAGTGAGCCAATGTTTCAGGAAGGATTAGACTTCAGGCTACTGGATTTAAAGTTCATCACTAGCCACTCTGCCACCTAGTGGTCTAGGTAGCTACTGCGGTAGTGCACCCCAAAATAAGGGTAGAGCAGCAGAAACAATATTCAAGAAAAGTTTGTTGATAGATTCCACTGCCTCAGATAGGCAATGTCTTTTTCTGTCCTTCCGTAAGATAAAAGTGCTTTATTTTGGTGTAGTGTTTCATAGATAGCAAAGGAAATCCACATCATTATGTAGCACGAAAGCAAGGATGAAGAGCTGGAAAGGATCATTATGGAAGCAGAGCTAATAGGGACGAAATATCACCTAGGTCAACTTTTTCATTTTACAGATAGAGACTGAGTACTAGAGAAATTAAGTGGCCAAGTCAGGATTTGGAACTTAGTCCCTGATTTTTAGCAGTTTATTCATTTTACAAAAGTATATACTATTCACTTGTTCTACAGTGAATTATTCCATGCTCATAGAATTCCCCATGATATAGCCAGAGCAGGAATTATTAATGTTAATTCAAAGAGAAGAGAACTGGAACTCAATGAAGCAACTGAAGTTACTTTGCTAGGAAAAAAACCCAGAGGGTTTCCAGATGCATGGGCCAACTTGTTTCCCAACCCCAACCCCCTGTAATATTTAGAACAGCATCCTTTAAAGACAGCCTTCCAACTTCAATTGTCTAAGCAGTTTGCAAGTTATCAAATTATCATTTGGAATCCTCACAAATGTCATTGGATGGATTGGAAGAAACTTTCTAATGAAATGTATGGAGGTAAATATTGTGACATGAGGTAGAAAGTTTCAGGGTGTCAGGGAAAAAAATCCAAGAGCATATGTGTTCATAGACAAAGCCCTGAACTCATTCATTCCTTAATCACACATTCATTGATTTTTCCTAAGTTCAGAAGAATTGGAATGGTAATAGTGAAGGGAAGCCTGGGCTTAGAGTCAGAAGTGTCTCAACTCAAATCCACTTCTCATATATACTACCTATGTGATCATAGGCAAGTGACTGTTGCTAAGGAGCAAAAAACCCTACAAAAATATCTACAAAATCAGAACTCATTTTTTCACTTGACATTTCAAAAATAAAATGTCCTGTGGTCTGGGAGATTACAATTAGGTCCTTGCTAATAAGTCTATCTCATGTATTTCCTGGCGCAGGATTTTAGAATACAGTTAAAAGAGACCATTACTGTTTTTTATTCATAATTAAGTCATAGTGAGGTGGTTGTTGTTGTTCAGTCAGTTCTGTTATAGCTGACTTTTCCTTACCCCATTTGGGCTTTTTTTGGGCAAATCTACCAAAGGAGCTTGCCATTTCCTTATCTGGCTCATTTTATAAATGAGGAAACTGAAGCAATCATGGGTGAGTCACTTGCCCAGGATCAAACAAGTAGTAGGTGAGGCAGAATTTGATGATTGTTATGCTTGACTCCAGGCCCTCTATCCACTTGGCCACCCAGCTGCTCTAGAAGAGATCTTAAAGATCATCTATTTCAATCCCTCCTATTTTTTTCATATGATTGTTCAGGGCTCAAGAATCATCATCTTTATCAGCTCTACTCACATTTTGTCAGTTATCTATATCAAATACGTTTCTTTTTCAAAGATTAATACATAGGGAGAAGGACAGGGATTGGGACATTAAAAGGTCAGCAGATCATAGGATTATAGATTTACAGCTTGAAGGTAACTGAGAGGATATTGAGTTCAGCCCCATCATTCTGAGAATGAAGAACCTAAGATCAAGAAAGTTTAGGTGACTTTCCCTGCTAGTAATTGCCTAAGCTTGGACTTGAACTCATGTCTTTCTGACTTCAAATCCAACACTATTTCAACTATGTAGTTTATCACCCATAAACCTCTAGTTTTGCAAATGAGGAAATTGAGGTCCATAGAGATTAAATGAATTGACTAAGGTTATACAGATAGCAAGTGACAAACCTAACCCAGAACTTCTACCCCATTCCAAAATCTAGATTTCCCCCTTCAATTTCCTTAGTTGTTTTTTTTTTTTAAGTGAGCCTCACACTCTGCTTACAACACTACAAAAGCCTTTAATTTTTTTTTTCTGGAAGCCTTCCCCAACCTCTCTTAATTCTAATATTATGACATTATCAATGTTTCCTATTTATTCCATAGACAGCTTGCATTGTATGCATTTATTTACTTATTATCTCCACATTAGACTGCAGATTCTTTGAGGTCAAGAACTGTCTTTTGCCCTTGTTTTTAATATCCACATTACTGAGCATAGTGCCTGGTACATAGGAAGCAACTAATGAATGTTTTTGGATTTGTTGATGGCCTTTTCAATAATATCTGAACTACAATTTATATTTTGTACTTCAAAAACAATGACTATTTTCCCACCTCACAATTTTAAAAGGAAATTTATAACATGAAATTTATCATGATTTCAGAGAACTATTGGCAAACTATGTCTCTTGCTCTCAGCAGACAAGTGATGGACTTTAGGTGTGGAATGAGGTACCTATATTCATCATGATCAGTGTGATGTTTTGTTTTCTTTCATTGTGTAGGACTGGAGAAGAGAGGAAAGAGTCACTAGGAAGTGACAGACATGCAAAATTGGTTCAAAAGTACTTTTTTTTATAATGAGAGACAGAGAGACACAGAGAAACAGAGAGAGACAGAAAGACCAGAGAGATAGAGTCAGACAATCAGAGACAGACACAGAGAGAAACAGGAATAGAGATAGACAAAGATACAGAAACCCAGAAAGACAGAGGGTCAAAGAGAGACAGAGAGACACATACAAAGTCACAGAGACAGAGAGACACAGGGAGAGACAAAGAAAAAGAGGGATATAGAGAGAGACAAAGAGACAGAGAAAGACAGAAAGATATAGAAACAGAGATAAAGACAGGGGCAGAGAGAGACAGACAGAGAGAGACAGAAACAAAGAGACAAAGACACACACATAGAGAGGCAGAGACAGACATACAGAAATACAGAGAGAAGCACAAAGAAAGACACAAAGGCAGGGAGAGACAAAGAAACAGAGAGAGACAGAGACACAGAGAGATCAAGAGAATTTCTTATTAAGAATGACAAACTAACAATCTCTGCAATCTCCCCCAGTATTGTTATTGGGGTAAATGAAGTGTCAGGCTTCAGAGTAATTCATCACTTATTAATTAACAATATCAACAACTTCTTTTTTCATTACTGATAACACATTTTACTTACTACTGAAGGATTTTTTTATTACCAAACTTATCTCAAAAGCTCTTTCCTGTTATCTACTGCAATAATAAAAAAAAATCATCATTCAATCATCATTTTAATGACTGATCATTTTTCCCTCCACTAAAATTAAATCATAAAATCTATTTAATTAAATCGAATACTAATTGAATGACTTTTAATCATGCAAAGAATTAAAGGAAAAGATGTCTCCTCTCAATGTCTGACAATATGTAATAACACATTGTGACTGGACATGGCAAGCCAGACCATTAAGATAGATAGGATTTTAAAAAGGATTTTGTATTTTGATATCCCCGTGAGAAAATGAATTATTTCCTCTTGTACATCTTGTTCAATCAAACATTTATGCCTACATCCCCCATTCCGTATTTTATATCCAGAAAGTAAAGGCAAGTTCTACACCTCTAACCCTAGCCCCTGTAATTCTAGATTTCCAATCACTTGCCGAATATCACCAATGTAGGAAGTAAGCACTGAAAGGTGAAATTGGAGGCTAGAATCACCAGTCTAGGATAACAGAATTTGGAACTGGAATATGCCATAGAAATTACTTAACACTATTTTCAATCACTTTCCAAAGAAGGAAACAGAGAACTCAAGGTTACCCAAGCAAAAGATCCAAAATTCAGTCCCACATTTCTAGATCATTCTTCTCTGATCTCCCCAAGATTGCTCCTGTTACACACAGATCCATGATACCCAAGGCTCAAAAATGGAAAGTGCCTGAAGAGTGGCTGGTCATTAGAGAAGGAAAACGTCAAAAGATTCAAATGAAACTTTCAGCCTTTGAAAATTATACTTGGCAAATGTGGCCAAGTCTGTAATTAAGGTCCAAATTATTTGGTGCAATCGGCTTGGCTAACAGATGGAATGATATTTTTGTGCCTTCTTCATGCTCAGAGTTAGTTCCAGAAATCCTGAGTGGGAAGTCTCTAGATTATTGTGTGAATGACAGCTACATGTGTCTAATAATTTACTAGAGTCAATTTATTTTTTAAAAGGGAATTCAATGAACTGTTATTTATACAGATATTAAGAATAAATTTATAAGAAAAAAGGGAGGCAGTTGGAAAACATATTTTCTAAACGGTGATGTATTTTGGTAATGATAAGTAATTATAGATCAACATATCACATTCTCAGAAAAGTTATCAGTTCTGCTTTCTCAGCTGCTCTTTCTGATAAGTAATTCTGTTGTATTGCACTCTGACTTTGGCTGGAATTTCCACACAAGTGGAGAATCAAATGAAATCAATATTCATTTATTTGGATAGGTAGCTGGCTCATTATCTATCAATTCATTTATTTTTCTTTGCATTTGCATGTATGTGTGTATACATGCTTGAATTTATGCATGCATTATTTGATTAAGGTAATCCACAACTAGGCAGATTATGCAAAATAACCAAAGACAGAAACAACACATTAATATACTCATTGCATCCATTTCTGAAGTAGCAAAAAGTATGTGCCCCAAATTTTAATTGCAGTGATTAGATTGTATTTGAAAAAAAAAATAGAATTGCAGAGATGAATTAAATGGAACATTGTCATGAAGTTAAAAAATTACTTATGTAAGTGAAAAAAAAAGTTTAAGGAATTCAAAGAAACAAGGGAAGAGTTATACTAAATAATGTAGAAACACTATATAAAATGGCTACATTAAGAGTAGCTAGATGGTTCAGCAAGGGGAGTTCCAGGCCTAGAATCAGGAAGACAGCTTTCTGAGTTCAAATTTGGTCTCATACACTTATTAGCTTTGTGACCCTGTTTGTCTCAGTTTCCTCATCTGTAAAATGAGCTAGAGAAGAAAATGGCAAACCCCTCCAGGATATCATTGCCAAGAAACCCCTTAATGGGATCACAAAGGGACTTTCCATGACTTAAAAACTGAACAGCAACAACTATGAAAATGAAAAGATCACTAAAAAAGGAAGTTGAGTTTTCAAAATAGTACCAACAAAATAAAACAATACAATCTAGATAAGAGTTAGTGATGTATATCTTCTCCCTCACTGAGGAGAATTGGGGAATGCTAGACCAGAATAATGTATACATGGGCAGATACCTACAACAGATAGTATTGGGTCAGTGTTCCTTGTTACAAGGGAAGGATTAATCTTGAGAGGGTTGTGGAGGACTTAGATAATGACAAAAGGCATCAATTAAACATTTCTTTTAAAATATGCAGGGTTTCTGGCTAAAGTCTAATAGTCCAATACAAATTAGGTAAGAAAACTATTAGAGAAAAAAATATAATGATTTGTTGACATGATCTCATTCTAGAATTAAAACAAGTATTTAGCCCTTGGAAATACAAATGAAACTAATAATATAAAGAGTTGAGATTTGAGGGCTTCTATCATTTGGATTGTCTTCTCCTCTCTCCTTAAATGTCATCAGGATATAAAATAAATCTGCTTAGTAAATTAGAGCTATTTGCCCAGAAAATGAGCAAGCAGAGTGCAGACCATTTTATTCAGAACTGGACAGAAGTATATAGGGTGCTTCTTTAAGTCCAGATTGAGAAAACATATCAGAACATTATAGATGGAATGTGTGCTCCAGTATGGGTACTCCTGATTTTGTCTGAAGTCTCTACAAACTTGGAGATTCTTGGATTTAGTATATCCATTTATTGATCCCATGTGAACCAGACAGAAACCAGGGACTCTTTTGTTTTTTTCTTGTACTTGTCAACTTATCTTGCTATTAGGAAAAGATTTGAGAGATATTGTGATGTAGGAAGATGAATAGAGATTCGGGGTAAACAATAAAGGATTTGGAGTCAAAGTTCCAATTCCAATTCTGACACTTTCTAGTTCTTTGACCTTAAGAAAATGAATCAACCTTTTCTTTACATGCAAAATGAGGGAAGTTGGACCAGATAATGCTTAATTAATTACTTTCCATCTTTATAATTCTAAGATCCATTAGACAATTCAGTCAGTGAACAAATATTTAGTAAGGGTTAACTCTGTGGTGGGTATGCCTTTAACTATTAGGGTTATCAAGAAAGACCAAAACAACCCTTCCTTTCAAGGAGATCATCTCCTAATAAAAAAAAAACATCATACAGAATAATTACAAAATAGATTGAAAATAATATGAAAGGTCAAGATAAAAGAAACTAGAGAAATGGAGAAAGGATCTTAGAGAAGGAAGGTTTTTAAAAGTCTTACAAGGAACCCAAAGAAGATAATTAGCAGAGAATGAGGAGAGAGTATCCAAGGATGGCATATAATCAGTGCAAAGGTTCCAAATCAGAAGACTGGTTATCATATGTGAGGAATAGGAAGTTCCAAAGTAGCTGTATCGCAGAGTGCATAAAAGGGAGTTGAGTTTGAAAAGAATGGAACAATAGGAGGAGTCATGACACAGAGAACTTTGAGACTGCAGAACCAAGATGGCAGAAAAGGCATTGACTAGCCTGAGCTCTTCCTCAAATCCCTCAAAATATTTTTAAATGCCATAAAGCAATTCCTGAAGCAGCAGAACCCACAAGATGGGATGAAAGAATTTTTTAGTCAAAGACAATTTAGAAAGATCTGTCATATATGGGTGACAGTGGAACACAGTCTGTCACAAGATATGCCTCAGCAAACCAAGAAGAGATACTAGGAGCTACTGAATCAGAAGTAGCAGTGGCTGCTGTAGAGCTCTCTCACTCCACAGATGGTAAGAAAATTGAACAACCATTCAGAAGATTATAGTGGTCTCTTTGCTAGCATTGAGGAAGGACTCTATTGCTTTGTTCATATTCAGACCTGAGTCTCAGGCCTGGGTGGCAGTTCCAGAGTAAGAAGTGTCACAAGCACACTAGACCTTGCAGCTGCAAGAGTAGAGACCTAGTCATAATGGCAAGGCAGAATACAGTTCTTGAGGTTACTCACAGAGCAGATCACAGACCTGAAGAGTAAATACAGCATTCCTTAGATCAGACCACCTTGGAAGAACTGAAAACTTACACATCCCTAGAAGTATCTCTGAAAATTGTTGAACAAAGCTCTTGAATTTTGGGACAATGCTTCCTCCACCCGGTTTTCAGTAGGGCCTTAAACAAAAAGTTAAAAAAAAAATAGACTGAAACAAGCAAAGTTACTATGGCGACAAGGAAGATCAAAATACTCTCAGAGGAAGAGCACAAAGTCAAAGTTACAAAACTTTAAGAAAATTAAAAAACACTAAAACAAAACTAAAAGTATGAAAAAAGCAGACTATGAAATATCACATTGGGAAAACATTCACCTGGCAAATAAATCCAGGAGAGGTAAATTAAAAAATATTGGACTACCTGAAATCCATGTTCTAAATAAGAGTCTGTACATCATCATTCAAGAAATTATCAAGAAAAGCTGAACTGATATTGTAGAACCAGAGGGTAAAATTAAAATGGAAAGAATCCACCAACCACTTCCTGAAAGAGATCATAAACTGGAAACTCCCAGGAATATTGCAGTCAAATTCTAGACCTCTCAAAACACAAAGAGAATATTACAAGCAGCCAGAAAGAAATAATTCAAATATTGTGGGGATGGAATAACACCAAATCTAGCAGTTTCTATATTAAACAATCAGAGTGTGATATTCTGGACATCAAAGGAGTTAGGGTTATAACTAAGACTCACCTACCAAAATTCAATATAATTCCTTCAGGGGGAGATAAGTATTCAATGAAATAAAGGACTTTTAAACATTCTTAGTGAAAAAACCAGAGTTGACTAGAAAATTTGACTTCCAAATGTAATACTCAAGGGAAGCACTAAAAAAGGTAAACAAGAAAGGAAAATCACAAGGGATTTAATAAAGTTAAACTATTTACATTCCTACATAGGAAGACAATACCTGCAAGTCATAAAAAATTTTCTCATTATTAGAGAACTTAGGAGTATATATAGACGGAAGACACAAATATGAATGGAATATAAAAGAATAATATCCAAAAATAAAATTAAGGGGTGAAAAAGAGAGATTCACTAAGAGAAAGGAAAAGAGGGTGGGTAAATGGGATAAAATATCTCACATAAAAGAGGCAAGAAAAAGTTTTTACAGCAGAGGGGAAGATGGGAGAGGTCAGAGATGGAGAGTGAGTAAACCTTATTCTCATCAGAGTTGGCTCAAAGATGGAATAGCATACCCATTTAATTGGGTATAGAAATTTATCTTACCTCATAGGAAAAGAGAAGGGGAAAGGTCTATGAGAAGGTGGGGAATCACAGAAAGGATGGCAAATTAGACGAGGCAATGGTCAAAAACAAAAACAAGGTGAAAGGAGAGAGAATGGAATGAATGAGGGAGTAATGAATGAGGGAAATTGATTTAGTAATCATAACTGTGAAAAAATTTTGAAGCAAGTTTTTCTGATAAAGGACTCATTTTTCAAGTATATAGAGGACAGAGTCAAATTTGTAAAACAATAAGAGCCATTCCCCAAATGACAAATGATCAAATGATACAAACAGTTTTCAGATGAAGTAATCAAAGCCAGCTATAGCTATATTTTTTTGAAAAAATGTTCTAAATCGATATTGTTTGAAGAAATGTAAATTAATACAATTTTGAGGTACTGCTTTATATCCCTATTAAACTGGCTAATAAGAACAATAAATATTGAAGGGGATGTGAGAAAAATGAGACATGAACATGTTGGTTGAGCTGTGAACTGACTTAACTATTCTGGAACTATACCCAAAGGGAGATAAAGCAATGCATATTCTTTGACCTAGCAGCGCCACTATTTGATCTGTATCCAAAGATATAAAAAACAAAAAAGAAAAGGACTTATATGTACAAAAATATTTATAGCAGTTCTTTTCTGATGGCAGGGAACTGGGAATTGGGAGGATGCCCATTAATTTAGTAATGGCTAAAAAAATTATGCTATGTGATTGTGATGGAATATTATTGGTGCTATAAGAAATGATGAGCAGGTTGCTTTCAGAAAAACCTGGAAAGACCTGTATGAACTGATACAAGGTGAAATTTCCTGTCTACAAAGTAACAGCAATATTTTAAGATGATCATCTGTGAATGACTTAGCTATTTGCAACAATATAATGGTCCAAGACAACTCTGAAGGACTTAGGATGAAAAAAAAAACCTGATGGGTCTGAATATAGATTGGAACACATTTTTTATTTTATTTTTCTTGATTTTTTTTGTTTGTGTTTTCTTTCACAACTTGATTATTATAGATATGTTTTGCATGACTATACATGTATAATATACATCAAATTGCTTATTTTCTCAAAGGGAGGGAGAAAGAGAGTGAGAGAGAGAGAGAATTTGGAACTAGAGTGTTAAAATTAATGTTAAAAATCCTTGTTGTTATTTTCCATGTAATTGGAGGAAAATAAAATACTAAAGAGAAATAAATAAATAAAAGGAATTTGGATGCCTTACAAAAGATTCTATTTGATACATATAGCAAAGAGGTTGTTTGGGGTAATCTCTTTGGTCTCTTCCAGCTTCAGCACTCTAAGAGAACATTTTATTCTATATGACAGGTATAGTCCTGAAAAATGGAGAGCAAATCCCACAGTTCCCAATCAATCCTTCACCAAATACTTGTGCTTTCCTCCAACTGTATAACATTATATTTTCAAAGATATTTTCTCTTGGCAGTCAATTATTACCTTTGCTTCTGTAGGATTTTATGCTCATTCTTCCCTCAACAGGCTGTGAACATACACTGAAGGGAAATGTTGGTGGTGATTATCTAAGCAACCTTGAAGTGAAACCTTTTGTAAAGGGAAAAAACCTCTTTAAAAAATAATAGCTTTTTATTTGCAAAATACATGCAAAGATAGTTTTCAACATTCACCCTTGCAAAGCCTTGTGTTCCATTTTTTTCCTTCCCTTTCCCCTAGACAGCAAGTAATCCAATATATCTTAAATATGTGCAATTCTTCTATACATATTTCCACATTTATCATGTCACACAAGAAAAATCAAATCAAAAAGGGAAAAAATGAAAAAAGCAAGCAAACAACAGCAAAGATAGAAACAAAAACTACACTGTGAACCACATTCAGTCCCCACAGTCCTCTTTTTGGACTCAGATGGCTCTCTTCATCACAAGTCTATTGAAATTGATCTGAATCACCTCATTGTTGAAAGAGCCAAGTCCATAAAAACTGATCATCACATAATCTTCTTGTTTCTGCATACAATGTTCTCTTAGCATCAGTTCATGTAAGTCTTTCCAGGCCTTTCTGAAATCATCATGATTTCAGAACAATAATATTCATAACATTCATAAAACATAACGATTTCCAGTTCCTTGTCACTATAAAAAGGACTGCTACAAATATTTTTTGCACATGTGAGTGATTTTCCCTTTTTTATGGTCACTTTGGAATACAGGCCCAGTAGAGTCACTGCTAGATCAAAGGATGTGCAGTTTGACAGCCCTTTGGATATAGTTCCAAATTGCTCTCCAGAATAGTTGGATCAATTCACACTGATCCAACTTCACCAACAATATATTAGTGTCTCTCTTTTCCCACATCCCCTCCACCATTTATCATTATCTTTTCCTTTCATCTTAGTCTGAGACTCAGAGTTGTCTTTGTTTGCATTTCTCTGATCAATAGATCATCTTTTTCATATTACTAGAAATGGTTTTAATTTCTTTGTCTGAAAATTGTCTTTCCATATTCTTTGACTAACAATTGGAGAAGGTTTGTAGTCTTATAAATTTGAGTCAATTCGCTATATATTTTAGAATGAAGTCTTTATTAGAACCCTTGGAGTAAAGATTTTTTCCTAGTTTTCTTCTTCCTTTCCAATCTTGTCTGTATTGGTTTTGTTTGTAGAAACACTTTATAATTTAATATAGTCAAAATTATCCATTTTCTCAAGTTCTTCTTTGGCCATAAATTCCTTCCTTCTCTATACATCTGAGAAGAAGACTATCCTTTACTCTTCTAATTTGCTTATAGAATTATTATTTATGTCTAAATCATGAACCCATTTCTACCTTATCTTGGTATACGGTGTTAGGTGTGGATCAATGCCTAGTTTCTGCCTTATTATTTTCTGTGTCAAATAGTGAGTTCTTATGCCAGAAGATGCGATCTTTGGGCTTGTCAAACACTAGATTACTATAGTCATTGACTTCTGTGTCTTGTGAACCTAATCTATTCCACTGATTGACTACTGTATTTCCTAGATAATTCCAAATGGTTTTGATGACCACTGCTTTATAACATAGTTTTAGATTTAGATATATAGATAATATAGATTGACAGCTAGGCCACCTTCATTTGCATTTTTTTCATTAATTCCATTAAAATTCTTGACCTTTTCTTCATGAAAAAGTACCTTACACTATAACTAATGAGTCTTTACTTTGTACAGATGAAATGTTCTGGCTTGTATATGTTGATTTTCTCAATAGGCTACCACCTGTAACCACTGAAAGTGCATTCTGGCAAACAAGGGTTATATTAATATGGATGATGCTTGTTCTGGTCTGAGGGAAGTCTTAGTTAGAAAGAGACAAAATTTTGCCATTCAAGTCATTCTCTGTAATCTCAAATAGGAACTGAAACCAAAATGACAGAGAGATCTTTGCACAAATTTGACCAGTTATTCAAGGGAAATAAATTGTTATTAATATGAGATCCTTGGATAAAGCCACACAAAACCTCATTTAAACTTCTACTTAAGTCTATCCAAAATGCCATATTCAATCATGAGAAAATGACCTTTTTTGTTAGAGGAAATCTAAATGAAAAACTAGTGACTAAATTGAATTATGAAATAACTTTTTACAAATATATTAGCCAGATCTTGTGAAAATGGGTTTTACCTCTCCTACTTGGGAGATAGGCAAAGTTTTCTAGTGTGATAGGAAATTTAAATGAGAGTTTTAGTTCAAGATGAGAGATACCATGATAATTTCACCTTCATTATCTTTTCTTCTTCCTCAGAACTCATTAATTTAGGGTGATAAAAAAATCATTGGCTTAGCAAGAAAAACTTGGATGCTTATCACCTATATTGCCATGAGCAAATTATTTAATCTCCATGGGTCTCCTTTTTCTTACATGTAAAAAGAAGAAGTGGATTCCAGAACTAAAATAAGGAATGTAAATCTGTAAACCTAAATAGGAAATGTGGCATAATGGATAAGGCACTGGATATGGGTTTAGGGGAAAAAAATGGGTGCAAATGATGTAGCAAACACCTACTGGCTGTGTGACCCTGGCCAGGTCATTTGTCCTCCATGCTTGACAATTTCCTCATTCATAATTGGATAGGATAGCCTCTAAGATCCATTCCAACTGTTAGTCTATGAAGCTATGACCCCCTAGCTCATAGGAGCTCTCAGTACCAAAGTACATTGGTGGAGTTGTGAACTGATCCAACCATTCTGGAGAACAATTTGGAACTATGCCCAAAGGGCTGTCAACCTGCATACCTTTTGATCTAGTAGTGTCTCTACTGGGTCTATATTCCAAAGTGACCATAAAAAAAGGGAAAAGTGCCCACAAACAAAAATGTTTTTTAACAGCCCTTTTTATAGTGGCAAGGAACTGGAAACTGTTGTGGTATATGAACGTTATATAATATTATTGTTTTATAAGAAATGATCAGCAGGATGATTTCAGAAAGATCTGGAGAGACTTATAAGAACTGATGCTAAGTTAAGTGAGTAGAACCAAGAGAACATCATACACAGTAACAACAAGATTATGTAGTGATCAATTCTGATGGATGTGGCTCTTTTCAACAATGAGGCAATTCAGGCCAATTCTAATACACTTGTGATAGAGAGAGCCATCTGTATCCAGAAAGAGCACTGTGGGGACTAAATGTGGATCACAACATAGTATTTTCACTCTTTTGGCTGTTGTTTGTTTTTTGTTTTCTTTCTCATTTTTTTTCCTTTTTGGTCTGATTTTTCTTGTACAACATGATAAATGTGGGAATATGTATAGAAAAAAAAAAGATTATACATCATGCCAGATTCATGCTTACATAAAGGAAGTTCCTCATTGAAAGCATAGGATACCATTGAAACCCTAGCCCCAGGTTCTATGTATATTCCTATTATAGGTAGAATCTTAGAGAGCTACAAAAATACACATTAGAAGGACTGTGATCTATGTTGGTGACATCCACAAAATCACAGATCCTTAAAGCACGAGGGGGAGTTAATGCAAACTCCTATACCTGGGTTCGAACAATGAATTTGGAGATGTGGCACTGTGGCCAGATAACAGATCATGGGAAATGAGTATGGGATTCCAGTGAAATAGTTTCAATATAAATCATAAATAGTCTTTAAAAGTTCTATTATTTCAAGTTGAATTAATTTATCACTATGTTAAGAATGAGTAAGGCAAAAGATAATAGAATTATGCAGTCTTGCTAGAATTGGAAAGAACATTGGAAGTCATTAAATCTAACTCTCTCCTTTTACAGAAAATTGATTCCAAGAACAGTAAGTAATTTGCTAAGGAAGAGTTAGGTAATGTAGGTAGTAATATTAGAACATGTGTCTTCTAGGTCTAGTATCTCATATATTATGACATTTTAAATATGGGTTTTTTAAAAAAGGTAATGTGATCATATCTTGGGGATATTGTTGAAGTGATCCTTATTCAGATATGACGTGGACAAGATATGGAGTTCTCCCTAACACTTAGTTCTATGATTCCATGATTCCACAATCAAGTTAGGAAAAGTTAGGAAATCCTTTATGTTCTAGTGTACACCTGGTTTCAATGCCTAAGACTCAAGGGTGAGGCTTCCAGTAAGGTAATCATATGGAGAATTCCACTATCAAATATGAGATTGCATTAACATATTCATCAAATCAAAACAAGCTTCGGAGCATGCCTAAGGTGTGGTACAGCCATTGAAGAGGCTTCTGTGGGAGGGAAACTGGCAGAAGACAAAGAGTACAGATGATGTGGGCCCACATTTTTCTGAAGAGGCTCCTCCCACCTTCCCTTTGGCCACCCACCACCATATGGTGTTCTTCAGAGGATACACAACCACGCATCCCTGTGGGATATGCCATCCACCATGCTCACTCACTCACACTAGACCTACTTACCCTTCACACATTGGTTCTTCCTAGATAAACACTTTACTAAGCTCACTGTGAGTAAGATAGCTTTAAAGCAGGCAGGTAAGAGGAACTTCGTTTAAGGGATAAAATAAAGCCCAAACTACCAAGCTGACTTACTGAGTTTTCAGTCATGACCCTAAAAAAGAACTTTATTCCCTTATTCCAAAAAACATTGACAAGAAATGAACTTTATTCTCAGATTCCAAAAACATTGACAAGATAGAAGAATTCAATCTTTTTTAGAATGTTAGGAGAAATTGTTTTTTTAATCAACATCATTATTTACAAGTGAGACACGGAGATGTAGAGAGGTCAAGGGATTTTTGCAAGATTAAATAAATAACAATTAAGTTTAGTTAAGTATGTAGCACTATGCTTTGTGCCATGGGAGATTTATGATGGAAAAACCACGTCCTGTTCTTCAGGAGATTCTAGTCTGATTCTAGTGTGATGAGCAGCTCATGAAATGGTTAAAGCTTAAAGCACAGTCATGTGGGATTATGTGACAAGCCAAGCGGTCCCAATGATCAGCATTGTGGGTGTGCTGAGGAGGCACATACTAGAGTGGGCAGAAACAGATGGAAAGTTCCTTACAGAGGAAGTGGGGCTGGATCAGGACCCCTGGAACATGAGTAGTATTTAAAAATCTGGAGGGAGGAAGAGAGGGGATCATTTCAGAAAATAAGAATCTCATGAGCAACAGATTAGCATTTAGAAATAGCCAGAGTATATCTGGGTTATGGTGGGAAAACGGATCGGATTAGAGGTGATACTTTGGGAAGGAGAGAAGAAGAAGGAGCTAAGTTTATAAAGACTTCTAGAGCAGATGGTAGAAACTCTGAACTATCATTGAAAAATTTTGGTATACCATTGGGAAATTAGAATTTTTTTGACATTTTAGAGTTCAAATTCAAATTCTAGGGGCAGCTAGGTGGCACAGCGGATAGAGCACCAGCCCTGAAGTCAGGAGGACCTGAGTTCAAATCTGGTCTCAGACATTTAACATTGCCTAGCTGTGTGACCCTTGGTTAACCCCAATTGCCTCAGCAAAAAGCAAAAAAAAAATTAAAATGATAGTAAACTATCAATGCAATAAAACATAAATGATATTAACATGTGGTTCCTTAAGTTAATATGCTGCTCACAGCAACCTTATACAAGACCCTTTTTTATTGTTTTACCCCAATGCTCCAGAATACTGCTGATCTAGAACCTTGCAACCAATTTGTTATAATGAACCAGAGCATTGATCCTAAGAAAAGCTATTTTTTCATATGCAAGATTCTCTCCCTCCTCACTTCTCATCTATCATAATCCCTGGTTTCCTTTAAGGTTCTTCTCAAATACTACTTCCTACCAGAGACCTTTCTTGATCCCTCTAGCCACTAATGCCTTCTATGATTACCTGCATCTACTGTGTGTATATCTTTCATGTGCCTCCTTCCACTTATATTGTTTTCCCCAGGAGAATGGACACTTCTTGGAGACAGAGACTACTTTTGCTCTTCTTTTTTTATCCTCTGGCCCATAGTAACTTTTTAATAAATGTTTCTTGGTTGATAGAATAATATGACTTCACATTTATGTAGCATTTTAAGACTAATAATGCTGTGGGCTAGCATAAGAACCATTAGCCTTATTTTATTGAGGAGTAAACAACCTTTAAGAGGTTGTGACTACCATTAGCCTCATTTTATTGAGGAAGAAACAGACTCTAAGAAGTTGTGACTAATCCAGGGTCACTCAGTCAGTGTATATTAAATGAAAAGAATGAAATCTGGTCTTCCTGGATACAACACAAATTCTCTGTTCCCAAAACTATGTTAGCTCTGTATAAACAGCCTAGATAATCAACAGAGAATCCAAATGTTGAAGTTGGAAAGGAATTCAAAAATCATCTATGGTTCAGCAATGTAGATCAAAAATATACACTTACTAGTTTGAATTAATGAATAACTGAGGCTGAGAATAGAGAAGAAAGGCACTCCAAGGCTACCATCATGAATACATTTATGCAGAATAAGAATCAATGAGAGAGTATGATGGAGTAGAAAGGATGCTGAATTTGCATTCAGAGGGCCAGAATTCAAAGATTGACTTCTTTGTGTTTTATCTGTGTTGTCTTGAAGAAGTCACTTAAGTACCTTGGGACTCAGTTTCCTCATTTGTAAAATTAGGAGTTGGGATTATATGACTTCTGAGGTCTTTTCCAGCTCCAAATATATAGTCTTCTGGTTCTTAGGCTTGAGCTAAAAATGATTAAATGTTAACAAATGAAATCCCAGATATCAGTTAGCAGAGGGTGGATGGGAGTGAGAAAAAAATATTCAGGCTCCTACAATCATGTCATGTGGGCAGCTGTCAATTTTGACTCGTTGGTAGCATAAGGAAAGCAGACATCATAACCATTCCTAATACCCCTACTCTGGGAACAAAGGCAGTTGGTATTCCCACTAAGGTAAAACCACAAATATTGACAGTGTTGTATCTTAGGCCCGACTCCAGATTGAATTTGTGAACTCATTTATGAAAAGAGGTAAAGCTGGGAAATGCAATTACTATTTGTAAATCACTTCCCTATAACCTTCTCCTCCAATAGCCTTAAATAGCAAAATGCAACTGATGCTATTTTAGTTACAGGCAGAAGAAAATAAATCCTTGTGGCAACATACATCTGTCAAGGGAGTTGATGCTCTCCAAAATACTTGTTGGTATTAAGCAAGCCATTTTTCACTTATAACGGCTCTTCTTATTGATATGTATGAGCTAAGTACTTTATTATTTATGGTTAAGTGCAAAGTGAGAGGTTTGAGAAAAATGCAAAATTAAGGAAAGTGAATATTTTAGACCTAGAGCACATGATTACGCAGACAGCATTGACAAACTAAATTCAGGATATTTAAAACATCACTCCCATGTACCGAGTTATGGGGTGGCATACAGCAGGGATCAATCACCTTATATTTGAAAGAACTTGATGGAGATCAAGTGACATTGAGAGTACAGGAGTTGTGAGTCGAAAGTGCTTCGGTGGCTGTCATATGTCATCCTTGTGTCTACTTGAGATGTTTCATGGAAAGTCCATTCAACTCTTAAAGTCTTCTCCTGACTATTTTCCCATAAAAAGAGACAGTTGAACTAAATTCCCTTTTTAGGCTTTATGATTCTACTTTCCTAAGTAAGTGAATATAGGAAATCTAGGGGCAATGCTTCTACCCCTACCCTCACCAGCCAATTTCCATAAAGGTCAGACTTAAGTACAGCTTCTGATGGAAAATACTTTCCGATAATTGGACCATTAACAATTCTTCCAAAATAGATTCAACCCTAAGTGCCTAACATCAATGTCTGTGCTGTATTTTAATAAGTATTATTATGAATAAGACTTAGAATGGCTCATATTTTAGGGGGGTACAAAGAGGAGGTCTGTAGTCATGAATTCAGAAAAGGGAAAGCAATTACTATCAGATATTTAGTAATACTAATATTAATATAGCAAGGAACATTCATGTTTGTAGAATGTTTTATATGCTATATTCTTTGAGCCTCACAACTATCCTATGAGGTAGGTGCTATTATTATTCCCATTTTACAGCTGACAAAATTAAAGACTGAAAGCAATTCAATGACTTGTCCAAGGTCATGTAGCTAGTAAATAATTGAGATAGAATTTGAAGACAGATCTTATTGAATCCAAGTTCAACACTCTAGCTATACTGCTATCTAGCTGCCTATTAATGTATGGATAGATAGATAAATAGATCTATATATCTATATCTATATATATATGTATGTATGTATATGTATATGTGAAAAGTGGCAGTAGTTAATGTAAGAAAGAATTAAGAAGAGTGTTTAGGGAAGGTTGGAAGAAAGTGGTGCTGCCCCATATTCATTATTTAAATAAATATAGAAGGACCCTCAATATTTTCTAGTAGTACCCAGTCATTCCAAGGTTAGCCTATGCCCAAAAGGATGTTTAATCCTGGCCATCATTCTTGTTTCTGCAGGTCTTATTTGAGTGTAGTGCAAGAGATACAGTTAATAAAAATTTATTAAGTACGCAGTTTGTCAGGCACTGTGCTAATTGTTAGAGATACAAAAAGAAAAGAAAAGAAAAAACTAAAACAATCCCTGATTTCAAGGAACTCACAATATAAAAGGGAAGACAAAATGGATAAACAAGCCACATACAGTGTAAAATGGAAATAAATACCAGAAGGAAGCCAGTGTTATTAAGAAAGATTGGGAAAGGCTTCCTACAGAAGCTTGAATTTTAACTGGACTTGAAGGATGTCAGAGAAGCCAGGTGGTAAGAAATAGCCAGTGAACATATCCAGAGTTGGCAGATACAACAGAGAAGAGGCCATTGTCACTGGGGTGAAGCATACGTGGGGGATATAAGGTGTAAGAATACTGGAAAATTCGGGTGTTGGATTATAGAGGACTCAATGTCAGAGAGCTGAAATTAGAACAGGGGGAGCTGGTTTTGAATTCTGCTGCTGCCACCTGTCTTTGGAAAAATCATTTCTCACTTCTGGGTCGTATTTTATTCATCTATAAAACAAAACCTCTAAGGTTCCTTTCATCTTTAGATAACAGAGTGGAGAGGATCTCACAATCAGACCTCAGTTTACATCCCCCTTCTTCTTACTGGCTGTGTTAATTTCTCAGACCAGTTTCCTCCTCTGCAAAATAAAATGGTTGGACCCAAAGTTTTCTTTCAAACCTTTCTCTCTTTCAATGCTCCTAGCATGAAGAACGACAAACTCCTCAGACAACCTGCTAAATGGAAATGATTTCAGAGGTACAGAGGTTGGAAAAAAAAGGATCCTGCTTTCTAGCACAGCAGTACAAAAGCTATTAGTTTTATGGACTTGCTTTTTCTTGATTCATTTGAATAACCCTGGGACCTAATAGTGCAATGGTTTAACATCAAGGCAATCTTTCTTTGCAAACATTCCCAACTCTAGCCCATGAACGACTTACTTTGAGGGAGGAGGAAAAGACTGACAAATAACCAAATGAAATCAGACACTGTGTCTAAGTTGAATTCAACTCCATTCCACAAAGCTTGTGTGAAGAGTTTACTATGTGGCAGGTACGGTTCCGAGAGTCTATAATCTGCATGACCTCCCAGCATTCTCCAGCTTTCAGGGAAATCAAAACCAATCCTCTTTTTAAAATATTGGGAGATTCCTGCCATGGGAAATGCCAGGTGAGTTAGAGGCAGCATGGGGTAATGAAAATAATTTACTATTTGAAATAATTGGGGAATTTGAATCAAAGCTAACTCTTCCCCATTAATCTTTTTTTGATAACGCAGCTCTGAGATTTTATTTTCTCTTCTCATAAAGGGTGCATAAGAAAGATGTAGATTCAAATTCTACGTCCTGTGAATATTTGCTGTATGCCCTGGGTAAATAATTCTATATGTCAGCATCTAGGTACTAAGGGAAGTAGCACCCGCTTCAAAGACTTGTCAGGATCAAATGAGATAATGAAACTGAAATGTTGAGCAATCTTAAAAGTGCTCCACAACTGTGAATTATAATTATATTTTTAATTAACTAGTAATTACCTAGTATGTGTCAGTCTCATATTAAGCAGTAGAGGTGTAAATACAAAAGTGAAAAAAAAAAACCTGCCCTCAAAGAGATTTTATTTAGGGTGGAATAGAGAGCCATGTATATTTTAAAAATACACAAATAAATATAATGTGATTTTTGGAAGGGGACATTAGTGTCTAGGGATTAGGAAGAAAGTGAAGGTCTTATGTAGAAATGGTATTTGAACTGAGTTTTTTATTATTATTAAATATTCTTAAATAATTATTTGTAAAGCAAGGGGCTTGGAGTAAATTCTTTTTATTTATTTATTTTTCCTGAGGCAATTGGGATTGAGTGACTTGCCCAGGGTCAGATAGCTAGTAAGGATTAAGTGTTTGAGGACAGATTTAAACTCAGTTCCATCTGACTTCAGGGTTGGTGCTCTATCTACTGCACACCTACCTGCCCTGTAAATTCTTTTTAAAGTTCCTTCTAGATCTAAATCCTATAATGCTAAAAAGGTCTTTTCCTTAATATATAGTTTTTTTTTTAAAATATGTATTTACAAGACTAAGAGATTTACCAACTCACTTCAACAGATTTCCCATTGGCATGAATAATAATATGGCCCTGGAGAGATCTAAATATGTTCTATGAGTAGAACTACATAGAATCTGACTTATCAGATATGACAAATATATTAATAAATGATAGTAAATATTTATAATTATTCATTGTCTTCATTTTGATGTAAACAATAAATATGGTTTCCAAATGGTAATGATCAATCACTCTTTATTTGCCTGAGGTTAAAAGACCCTTTTTCTTTATGACTTCATTTGGCTGTTGGAGATCCCAAAGGAGCAATCTTGGCCACAGTGCTAGCAAGGGACCCCACAAATTGTAGCAAAAAGAGAAAGAAATTTCCACTGGTGATTTTTTTAAAAAAATTGTATCCATTAAAATGTGCTAGTCCAGCCTCCCCAACTACAATATACAAATAGCTCTGAATAGTTGCAAACCAATGTAAAAATATATCAGGTAGTGCTTGAGAGGACGCAAACTGCTTTGTAATGAAGTCGTTAAATCAGATGAAGCTAATTTCCCTGGTACAAACTAACCTGTAACCTAATGCCAGTGTAGGGAAGTCAATAAGCTTTTAAGAGGTTCTACTACCAAATTATTCCCAACAATAGAATCATGAAAATCTCATTATGAGGTGTACTTGGCCATCAAAATTTGAGAAGAGAGGGAAAAAAGGCAGCAAATGAAAACTTTCATTGTATTCTAACCATACAGGCTCCTTGGTCTTGCTAAAATGGATTTTTGTAACATGAGATTGATTGAATATTTCCTAAGTGGTAACTGCAAAAGCTAGATTTTTTTTAATAGCATTTAAACTGATGTTTCACAAATCTTTAACATTGATTATAATGGTTCCACTGGTTGGCTGGTGGTTCTTCCACTAAAGGCTCCCAGGGTTTCCATGTCAACATTTTTCTTGCCAGTGATAATTCATTTTCAGCCTGAGGAATAACTTCTTCTAGTTGTCCAGCCTGAAGTTTATCCTCTAGTTTCTGAAGATCTGTTTCTTCTTTCACCATTTTCAGCCTTTCATTTGTAATCTGTTCTGTGTACTTTCTATATGCCGCATTTGCAGGGATAAACTCAAGAGCATCGAGAATCTTTGAATATAGTAACTTTAGCCGCTCCCGTGGGGTCTCACATACTGCCAGTCCAACGAGACCAGTAGTCTTTTTCAGTACCCCGGTCATGACAGCAAACCCAAAAGCTAGATTTTGAATGATGGGGATGACAGCATAGCACAGTGCAAGGAGTCTCATGTTTGGAGTGATAAGAAATGAGTTCAAATTCTACTGCAGTAAAATAATAATGATAAAGTTTGTAAAAAATGAGAATAAAAATACTTGAAATAATGAGTTAATAAAAATAATATTTATATAGTGCTTATTATGTGCCAGTGCTGCTGTAAGTACTTTATAATTATTATCTCATTTGATCCTCACAACAACTCTGGCAGGAAGGTAATATTATTATCCCCATTTACAGATGAGGAAACTGAGGCAGAGTATGATTGACTTCTTCAGGACTGCACAACTAATAAATGTTTAAGGCTGGATTTTAATTCAGCCTACCAGCTTCCAGGGCTGGTATTTTAATTACCTACCTTGTCCAACTTAGATCTAATTGAACTTTCTGTACCTCAGTTTCTTTAGCTATCAAATGAAAAGGAGGGAGTAGATTTCAGCTTCTGAAACTGTGGGTTGTGACTCCATATGGGGTAACTGAAGGAGTTGTGAAATTATGGTTTATTATCAGCAAATCTACTTATTGTATATGTATTTTATATACTTCTGGTGAAAAGGGGTCATGAATGGCAAAGTTTAAGAAGCCCCAGACTAGATGACATCTGACTGCTTCCTACTCTACAGTTATAGCTTATAAAAACATGACTTTAATTCAATTTATTTAAATATTAAAAGTATCATAGTATCCACATTCTCAAAATTCTCAATTTGGTTTGTGATTGATCTTATATATGTGATTATATCCTCCAACGATAGAGGGCATGACTTTTCCATACTGCTTCCAAGAGAGTCATGATAATAAGTCATAGAAGCATCTTAGAGAGATGTTGGAACATATTTAGACATGCTAGAACTAATTCTGTTCTGCTGGACATATATGTATATATATATATATATATATATACATACATATATGTTCATATAATCACTCAGCTAAATGAATACTTTGGGGACAAAGACTTCATCTCTTAACTTTCTTTCTTTTCCCAAAGAGTAATTTATGTTTATATAAGTGTGTGTGTATCTTTATGGATATTTTCCATTTTTTCCACTATTTGTTGTCCACTTTCAGTTTTTATTGTTAAACACCCTTGGGAAAACTTTGATTTTTCTTAATCACTCATCAGAATTTCTTTAAAGTATTTTTATCTTCTATTATTTCTCAGTAACCGTAATAGTGATAATAATGGTTCATAAATTATTATTATTATAACCTAAAAATATAAAGTAAAATTTGTAATACTATTAAATAAATAACTGTTCATAAGCCAGAGGGACCATTCTTATGTGGGAAAAATGTTCACCAGCATAGGGATTCCTATATTTTATGCTTCTGCTCAAGAAAGTATTCATCTGAGCATTAAAGTTTACATTCGTAATCAACTTCACAATAGAAAGTTCTAAGTTAAGAATCTCTCCATCCAACAATTAATTTAACCCAAAAGACAGTCTTTCTCATCAGAAGTCAGAGCATCACATGGGCATTTATTCAGTCACTAATAGAGCAATAATGAATATGGCCAGAGTTAGAGTTCAGGTTAAATAGGTTCCAGAAAGTGAGCTTGGTCAATACCTATAATTAGTCTTCCATTGACCCCATAGTCATCTTTCTTCTAAATTAATTTTTTTGGGGGAAAAAAAGGAAGGTTCGCAGATGAATTCTTTGTTCCCAAAGAATTCATCTAGCTGAGTGATTATATGAATAGTAATCAGATCCAAAACTAAGATAAGGTAGCTAGGGATTTCCCCCAGGGCATCAAAATGAGGGGGCCCTGATAACACTTCAGTCCTATAATAGTAATGACAGAATTTAGCACCTACTTAGCAAGAATAATTAGTCAAAATAGTAGGCTAGCAGATGGCATAGCACTTCCTCCTCCATTCCCGGGATGAAATCTGATGGCCGCACCCAAAATGAACTCTTCCTTCAGTCTGGCTCCCCAGTCATTCTTCCTCTCACTTAGGACCCATTTTATGATCCATGATCTAGTTAGGAGCTTGTCTTACTTGGAGACATTGCTAAATAAGGCTAGGATAACAATATCCATGAAAAAAAAAAAAAGAAAGAAAAGTAACATAAGAAAACCCAAAGAGAAAAAAATCCCAATTAAGCCTTCTGCAGAAATGGAAACAACACTGGGTAAGAGGTCAGAGAACCTATTTTAAAATTCTGCCTCTGTCTCTTCCTACTTATGTGACCTTATGCAAGCAGCAAACACTGGATAACTGCTGGAACTCAGCTATCTAATATGCAAAATGGGGCAACTGGACAACTAAAACTGGCCTCTGAGATCTGTTCTACCTCCAGATGAGGGATCTATGATTTTCCACACTTGTATGGTTCAGATAAAACACTGGAAGACTCATATTTCTGTATTCTAATATGATCTCAAACATTTACTATCTCTGTGAAGTTAGGCAAGTCCTATTTGCCTTGGTTTCTTCATCTGTAAAACAAGCTGGAGAAGGAATAGCAAACTACTTCAGTATCTTTGCAAGAAAACCAAAATGGGATAATAGAGTCAGCATGCATCCATTCAGTGTTCCAATTGTTTAATACCCATTCTCTTATCTCCCCTAATAAAAAATTTGTCACCAACGCACATTTTAGTCAACCTGCATCATTATAATTTTATCTATCATTTTATTTAGTCTAAAAATAAAATACACAAAAATAAAAGATACAATTTCTGATTTATAGCATTTGCCTACTTCTAATGTATAAATGTTCATACTGAATATTTAACAACTGGCTCTTGTTAGCTAGTATGAGCTAGTTCCAGCACACCCCTACATCACCATCACTTGATATAATAGTGAACAACTTTAGGATTGGTGAGCTGCTTATGTAGACAGAAGAGGCAACTTCCTTTATCCTATAGGGAAATAGAGAAGTCCCAAATATGCCTCTTGGAATACTTCTCCCTTCCCCAGTTATCAAATTATATCTGCATTAGGGTGGATTTTCATTCTATTTGCCTAAGACTTTAACTTGCTAGAAGGTAATTGTCTGTCTGGGCAATGATCATTGAGTTTACATGGTGTTGCCCTCATGCAAAACCAGCTTTAGATAAATAAAATGTTGACATGTTCTACATGGACAGCTCTGTCACCCACAAACATGGTAGATAGCTTTTAGTATTTCAAATGTGTGATCAATATCTGTGACATCATCATGGATGGCAAGTCTTTTGGTTGTTGAGTTTTATTTAACTGTCTTTCTTGGTCACAAAGGAGGGATCAATGAAAGTATATTGAGAAAATATGCTTTGTGATAGATCACAAAACAATTTAAAGATCTATTATCTATCTATGTATCTATCTTTGCTATGGTCTGGTAGTCGGAAAACATTGCCTTGGTGTGAATAAACTTTAAAGCCATCTTTTAAAACAGGCTTTGGTGGAGTTAAAAGACTATGGGGGTGGTTGGAAGAGTTCTGTCTGGGGAGGCTGGTGCCAAAGACAACATTTGCCTTCTTCTCACTCTTGCTGAAGTTTGGCACTGGATAGGTGCCTACAAATCTGTGGCTGAATATAAGATTTGCCAGTGAAATCATATTTGTGGTGCACTAAGGAACCACACAGGGAAGCCTTAGGGAAAGTGGGTTATCCCAAACTTATCTTTTACAAATGTCATCTTTCTTGTATGGAATGCCCTTGTTTCTTCTATTCTCTCCAACTCCCTCTTCTCTATTATTCTGTATCCATTCATATCTCTTTATGCTTCAAGACCCATTTCAAATCTCCAACTCTTGTCACTGTCTACTTCAACATCTGAGATTCACAATGATTTCTTCATTTTTAGAACATATAGCCTAATCCATTTTAATATATACTGATAGATAAAATTTGCAAAGTAGAAGGTAAGCTTCTTGAGGGCAAGGATGATTTTATTTCTGGTATTGTATTTCCAATACCTTTCATTATTATTTGAAAACAAAGGATTCTTAGAAAAGTTTTTGAATTGAATCTAGTCATTTAATGTTTTTAGGTTGCTTTACATGTATTATCTTGAGTCTCACAATTACCCTATGATATTTTATTATTGTACCCACATTTTACAGATTAGGACACTGAGACTATAGTGAATTATTTAAGATCAAACCTAGAAAGTGTCTGACATATTATTGGAATCCAAATTCTCCTGCCACTATCCACTATGGCCCTTATACATAATTTCATCCTCGTTTGACTGTCTTTGAATTGTTTTCAAGTTTTACTAATGAATATGTTCTCACTTGATAGCAATGAAATACTGTAAGACATTTTAGGGGACTTGGGCTTAATTTCTTTTTTTTCTCTACAATGTCTGGGTACATAGGATGCACTTGCCCCATTGACCTGTACCCTGAGTTCATTGGTCCATTGATTCTTCCTATATGAATTTTAAACCTTAAGTGCTAAAGAAATCAGACAGAAGGGCAGCTAGTTGGTGAAGTAAATAGAATACCAGCCCTGAACAAGTGGACCTGAGTTCAAATTTGACATCAGACACACTTAATCCTTCCTGGCTATGTGACTCTTGGCAAGACACTTGCTTGCCTCAATGAAAAAAAAAAAGAAAAAAGAAATTCAGATAGTTATTTTCTGCTAATTTGTGGTGAGGAAACCTAATCTTTCTGAAATAAATGGAAGGGACTTAACTGACTGGGGGTCACTTCTAGTTTTCAAACTCTGGGTATTTTACCTGTTGGGGAGATAGGCATAGTGGAAACATATATTAGACATAGTTTTAGCTTTGTATGCTGGCTCTGCTACTTACCACCTTCAGTGATCAAATCACTTAATCTTTTCCGGCCTCAGATTTCTAATCTAGAAAATGAGCATGTCAGACTAAATGATTTCCAAGGTCTCTTCCAAATCTTGATCTGCCATCTCATGATTTGGCATTTGTCCAGGACAGAGACATCCCACATTTAAAGAAAATCTAAAATTAGGTATCCAATCTGGAAAGTAGTGAAACCTAGGATATATTAAGCAATAGTTAATCTAAAACACTTTCTCTCAAAGAAGGTTATTTTTCTGAGGTCTTTCAGTACCTACATGATGGTAGTTATATCAACAGACCTTTCCATTCCATATGTTTTTTTAAATATAATGTAGTAGTTGGAGTTCTCTAAGGTAACTATCTAGCTTTAAGTTCCATAAGGCCTTTTAACAGCATTCTCACACAAGTGTCAGTCCAGATCATTTTTATGTGTAGCTGCTAACAACCAATTCAGAATTACTAGAATATCTTGTAGGACTAGGAAGATTTTATATCATTTGACATAACTTGTCCTTCTTGGGTTAACTAAAGTCCACTTCTCAAGTTTCTCCTATCATGAACAGATGTACAGTTTTCACTTCTAGTGAAAATGAAGACAAAAAATAGTTTATGTGAAACAATACTAAAGATATGACCTGGAGAAACAAACACAAACATGTGATGTGAAGAAAGGAATGGGAAAACCATTGGAAACTTCAGAAGTCTAAGATACTCATTGGTAACCCAGGTTTTTCAGGAGCTTCCTTATACTCAAGGGCAGGCATCACACAGCAATAATCATCTAGAGAAGCAGAAGGTTATGGTCAGAATAACCAGCATTAGGTAATCTACTTTGCCAAATGACTGAAAATTTAAATATTTTAAAATAGAGATGTTTATTGATATGAAAGAATAAGCATTTGATGTGATTTTCCACTGGAAATATTTTTTTTATTTCTTTAGCTGTTAATAAACTCTTTTCCTTCAAAATATTTTACTATCTTCAAGATCAATCATTCAGCAGGCATTTATTAAATATTTTGATTTCTAGGTGGCACAATGGATAGAGTGATGGGCCTAAAATCAAGAAAATTCATCTTTCTGGCCTCAAACACTTACTAGCTGTATGACCTTGAGCAAATCATTTAACCTAGTTTGCTTCAGTTTCCTCGTTTGTAAAATGAGTTAGAAAAGGAAATGGTAAACCACTCTAGTATCATTGCCAAGAAAATTCTAAACAAAATCTATGAAGAGTCGGAAAAATGACTGAACCACCAAACCAGTAGAAAAGAAGATGGAAAAGATTAAAAAGAAGGCAGGGGAAAAGAGGAGAAGGAGAAGAACAAGAAGAATAAAAAAGAACAAGAAGAGCAAAGACAACAAGAACTCTAAAAAAAGAATGAGAAGGACAAGAAGGAAAGAAGACAAAGAAGGACAGCAACAAAGAACAACAAAAACAAGAACAAGAGAGAAAGAAGAGAGTAGATAGGGAAGTAGAAAGAAGGAGGAGGGATAGTAGCAGAGAAGAAGAAACAATCTTGGTCCTCAGGCACCTTACATTCTATTAATATAATCATGTAGGGCAGGAAGATTCCTCACACATTGATAGGTTTACTTCCTCATTTACAGAAAAGCTGAAATAGAGTATTTAAGTGATTTACCTAAAGCATCACAGGTAAGTGGAAGAGTCATGATTTGAACCTCAATCCAGGAGAGTTTTCATTGCACAGATTTAAACTCCCCCAAGTAGAAAATAAGTTTTTTGAAAGAAGGCACCTTTAAAAAAAAAAAAAACTGTTTTTGTCATTGTACCTCTAGTGCCTTGGGCAGAAGGCTTTGTGTATAGCTCATGCTTAAGAAATAGTTGTTGGATTTGGTTGTTAGATAGACATAATTGGGAGACATTTTGAGCTACATTTAGAACTTTCCACAGCATTAGACTCAGCACCCCAAGGCCTTTTTTGCCATTTGCTAAGGTCAATAGGCCACAGAGAATCATCTAAGTAACATGCAGCTTTATGATTTTCTGAAAGAAAAGCTGGATGGGAAGAGTTTAAGCTCAGATTTGGAGCTCTATCCTCCCAGTTTCAAAGATGAACAAATTCCTGAACAGCAGGGATTGCTGAAACTCAAAGCTAATGCAAACTTCACTGGAGTTTGCAATTCTAGTCTTCCATCCTATATCATGTCTTTAATCAGGGCAATTATATCAAGGTAAAAACCCATTGAGAGGTCATTTTTTAGCTTCTCCTTACACTTACTGCAGTAGTATCCATGAATAGCAAAATTATCTAGAGGGAAAGACTACTAATGGATCAACAAGGAAAAAAAATGTGTTCTAGATAATTGAGCACTGACTTTGGATGCTCTTGAGAATAACCACTGGTTACTATATCTAGCATCCTAACATTTGACATATTGTGGTGGTATCATATATAATATGGATTTTTCTTAAAAAGGAAAGGTTTCTGTCCTGGGTAAATACACATAATAGACCTACAGAAAGTGTTAGAAGGGACTCCAGAGCCCATTTATTCTGATTATCGTATTTTACAAATGGGGAAATTGAGATTCTAGAATGTGAAGTGATTTATTTAAGGTCACACAGACAGTAACTACCAGGAGCAAGGATTTAATCAGTATGCTATCACCACGTCAGTGATCTTTCCCCTACCAGTATCATATAGGTTAATAGCTAGAGCTGGCCAGTCTTACAGACAAATCTGATAGATATATGCATGGTGTGATAATCTACCCAATATTTGCCCTACCTGCTTCAAAGACACCTGATGAACTGTGACAGATTCCTTACTAAGATTTCATAATTATCATGAAAACAAAACTTCTTAAATTCACATTAACATATAAGTTTTCCTTTCTTGAGAAAAGATAGAGGATGTTTAAATTAGAGCACATGGTGATCTGAAAGGATAATAAAGATGATGATGGTAGTGATGGTAATGAGGAGGAAGAGGAAGAAGAGGAAGAGAAAGAGCCTTGACAAATAGGAGTAAAGGACACCATCAGGGGAAAGTAATGCAAAATTCCCAATGGGAAGAAAATGGTGGCCAGGTAAATTAAGCTCCCTTTGTGGTCACAAATTTTTCTTAAGGTCAGTCCTGATGAGATGATTAATGAGCTCTGTCTTTATGGTCTTATTCCCAGAGCTAATCTGCATTTATGTTAGAACTTTGTCTCCATTTAAGTTTCTGGGTGGAAGAGAGATGTTTTGCATCTATTGAATGACATGTAATTCATGAGTTTTGCATCTTACTCCAGGAAGCCAGGCTCCTGTGTTGGCAAAGACTGCAGTGTCTGACATCTAAAGAGCTGCTGACTCTAATGTGGAAGAAACTGCTACTGCTTTGTGCATTTCCAAGGGGAAGTAAGAAACCATTAACTTACTGAATGTGTTCCAGCAGGGGTCTATCCAATTTCATATGGTGTTACTAGAAATCATCAAGTTAAGGTCTCCCTGCTTCTTGAGAGGAGAAAGTTCTGATTGAAAGGAAACTCTCAAAGCTTATTTCTGCCCTTGGTTTGCAAACACATGGATTGCTTGATCTTCCTCCTTGTTCCCCTTTAACATGAATGAAATAAAATAATATTTGCATTAGCACAGTCTTAATAAGTGCTTATTTCCTTTCTTGTTTCCTTATTGGGAGGAAAATACCTCTGGAACTCCCATCCATTACCATCTCCCATTAGAGTTTTCTGTAGGTAAAATATTTTTTTTTCTTTGTACACATAGTAATTATTTAATACACATCTATTGAATAAATAAGTTTTTGCATCTTAAAGTTGGGAACAGTAAACATGGGCAGGCTACCTAAGAAGAAAAGAAGAAAAATATTCTATAGCTTTAGCTAGCTAGAATTATACAACATTAATCCTTAAGAAGTAGGCAAAGTTAATCTTCACTGCTCTCCTACCTGGGTTCTCAATACAGTCCTCCTCCCCTCTCTTAGTTAGCTCCCACCTCCTTTTCTTCCCACACACAGCATGCAGACACTCTCATCCTGCGCTCTATTCCCTCAACTAGTTCTCCTAGATAAAGCCTAAGCTAAAAAGATTTTTCTTTCTCCCTATAGAAATTTAACTTTTTTATCTTTTCTTTTTGCAGGAAAATTAAACAGCATTTATTAAACTTTTACAATGTGCCAGACACCATACTGAGCAGAGGGGATGCAAAGAAGGGCAAAATATCATCCCTTTCCCCAATGTTCAATGCTTTTATCATTGACCTTGGAGAAATAGCTTAACCCCAATGGGTCATATTTACCTCATCTGTAAAAGAGAGAGATTTCCTTTAAACGACTACTAAGGAGTCTTTCCGATGTAAACCTGTGCCCTGATGATTAATAGGATGAAGGAGATCCAGGTACTGGAGAAAGAAGTTTTAGGTTTAAAGGTTTAGAATTATATCTAGATGGATACCTGGACTACCAAATATAAAATCAGCCCTTTTTATAAAGATCCTCAGAATATGTATGTGCTGAACTTCCAAATAAAAAGCAATTTCTTTGATTAACTTTTATCCCAGTTACCTGGGTTGCAAAATTCTAGGAATAAGAAAGGAATCTGGTAGGATGGCAATAGAAGGACTGGGATAAGAATCAGTCTAAGAGATTTGGGTCTGGGTTCAAAATTTCCTATTGACTCATTTTATGACTTTGGGCAACATGACTTCATTTCTGAGTCTCAGGATCCAAATCTGTAAAAGAAAATGTTTGGCCTTGTAGTATCTAAGGTCTCCCACAGATTCACTTACTTTAATTTTGCTGGAATCAAAGCTCAAGGATTCTCTACCTTGAACTAGTTTCCTTCTCTTATGACAACAGCAACAGTGCCTTAATGCATGGAAATTTTTTTCTTGCATTATGAAGGTGTTGTTTCAATTGACCAAGAGCTTTACAAACAACAATCTCAAGGGATTTCCACCAGGAAGAACTGTTTATATGAAAAAAATATTGTTTTCTGCCAGTTCCTATTAATTTCTAGAGAAGGAGACTAGAAGCATCCTCAGCTTAGCAATGAAAGCCTTTTTGTATTTGACCTCCCACCTACCTCTCCAGGCTTGTTTCATATTCTTTAACTAGCTCTCTGTTCCTTGCCAAAAGGCTTGTTGATTGTTTCCCTTGCAAGATATGCCATCTCCCACCTCCATGTCTCTGTAAAAGTGATGTTCTATGTCTAATATGCTCTGTCCTCATCTCCACCCTGTGGAAATCCTATTTTCCTTCAAAACACAGCATACCTGTACCACATTATTTACCTTTGAAATGCAAAGTTTAATTTACTTGGTGGGCAAGTTTTAATTAGCTATTATGTATCCCAGGAAGGCATTTTGTGCTATACTCACAGAAAATACTGGTGGGAGACAGAAGATGTTAATAGGGTTTCTAATTTTCTCCTAGTTATTAGTTCCTTCCTCATTTTGAAATTATGTATGTGTACTGTATGTTATACTTACTTTTATTCCATATCTCTATATGGATACAGAGAAAGACAGACACTCAGAGATAGAAACACAGAGACAGAGACAGAGAGAAAGAGAAAAAGACAAAGAGAGAGATAATGAGAGACAGATGGAGGATGGAAGGGAGGGAGTTACACACAGATTGACAGAAAGAGATATAGCAAGAGACACATATACAAAGAGTTAGAAAGGAAAAAAGAGAGAAATGAGGAAGGGGAAAAGACAGAACAAGGTAAAGGAAGAGAAAGTGAGGGAAAGGGAAAGAAAGAGGGGGAAAAAGAGAGACAGAGAGAGAGAGAGAGAGAAAGAGAGAGAGAGAGGGACAGAGAGAAGAAAAAAGAGAGGAAGGGAGAGAGAAAGAGGTCCATTTAGGAAAACACTTTCATTTTTGTCAGCTTGTCACCAGAGCCTTTTTTTGCCCTACAATTTGCACATGGTAGACACTTTTTTTCTTGAATTGGATTCAAATATATATTAATCCCATCAACTGGGAAAGAAGGTAGAAAGCCATTCAAGGTGACACAGCAGAAAATGGAGAAGACTTGAAGTCAGAGAAGACTTGGTTATAAATCCTGCATCTGACCCTTACTCATTGAATGACTGCATGGAAAATACAATCTCTTCAAACCTTATTTTCCTTAGCTACAAAATGGAAATATGCAGGACCTTGAACCTTGAGATAAATAACAAGCTGAGCAACTGTACCTTGGTCTTCACACTTGAAGATCTGAAAGATCTTCCCCTATGGTTATCAATTGTAGAACAGAACCTTTAATATATTTGGTTTCTTAAAATTTAGAGTTGAAATATTTCTGTAACTTTGAGCTTCATTGGAAGAATTTCATTTCCAAAGGCTTTGCTGTGAATTTTGTGTGTAAATGGGAACATTTTTGGAGATGTGCTGCTGGAGTAGAACGTTGGAGAATATAGTTGCAAAGGTATCCAAAGAAAATGAAACTAAAGCCAGGTCTCTTGGAACAATATTTTTATTGTTGTTGTTGTTGTTTTAAATGTATTTTCTGCATCTGATTCCAGCACCTAAACTGTCTGGAATCACTGGCCAGGAGGAAAACATGAATCTCTTATAAATTCTGGCATTTAGAGTCCTTATTGATCCTCTTTAGTTCCCTCTCTGATCTTTAGGAAGACTTGCCACCAATATTGTGTCATAGAGTTATCTATGCAGGGGCTGCAACAATAGGCTGGATCTTTTAACATGGTTTGGACTATTTTGCTTTTTGTCTCTTGGCAAGAGAATTCCATTAATAAGTGGAAAGCTGCCCAGAGAACTGTTGAATATAAATACTTGTGTTTTGTTGGTTGAAGTTTGGTGGCTGGAAAGCTTGCTGTACTTAATACAGTTCCCATCTCTAGGAGAAAGGAATACATTTGATGAAACAGAATTAACTCTGACAGGAATTATTCAAAAGAGGCCATCAGATGAAGTCCCAAACTTCTTGGGAAAGTTCTATTTTTAGGGGTGTAGTAGGCCATTAGGATTGAGGAGAAAGTGTTTTCTTTAAAAAAAAAAAACAAAACTAAAGTCTCCGGCAATCAATGAAACATCCCCAACTCCATTTCAGGTGATAGAATGCAATAAGACAGTTGTAGAGATATATGACTCCTACTAATGCCAACAGAGATATGAGTGGGGAACATCATTCTTTACATAAGATATGCACATGGAGAGATGTATATATAAATTAGAGAGATAAATTCACCCAATTTCAGGATATTCATGTATCATTTCTTGCCAATTCATCATTCCTGTAAGGGTAGAGTGTGTGTGTATATGTGTGTGTATGTATGTGTGTGTTTGTGTGCTCATACAAGGCTATGTTTCCTCTCCTGTGTTATTTTTTAAAGCTACTTTTATAAAATCCAAAATGGAACATTTTAAAGGGGAATTTCAGAAAAAAAGGAAACTAACTTGATAAGAGTTTGATGATAAGCTTTTCCCCTGTGAGAAACTAAATTAAGGCATTTACCTCCTAAGGAAAGCCATCTGTCTGACCTCGAGAGATTCAAATATAGCAGGGATGGAGACTCATGTGGCAAAATGGGGAAATGTGATATTGTTGCTGTGTAGGTATACTTTATTCAAGATTACTTCCTGGTGGCATATTTGGGGAACAAGAGGAAGGATCCTGGGTTTGTTTAAAAAAACTGAAACTAAGACCACCACTACCAATAAAATCCTAATTTTCTATTACTTTCTCCTTTGAGAAATAGGGGTCATAGAATCAAATATATAACTCCAGAAAGGTACATGGAGAAAGAAGTCTAGAGAGGCTGTAAATTTCCTAAGTTTAAAGAAGTAATAAACACTCGAGAGGATTTGAATCCAGATTCTTTGACTAAAGAGGTAATAATCTATGCATAGTCTGCCTTCTACAGAATGTTTTCTTATAAGTTCTGACTACTAATAATAAGCAAATAAATATCACTATGTTCCAGATACCAAGTCTTTTATGATTATTATTTCATTTAATCTCTATGACAAATCTGAGAGGTTGATGCTATTATCCTTCCCACTTTATATAGTTGAGGAAACTAAGGCAAAAAGGATTTAGGTCACACACGTCAACAATGTTTGACTTCAGTTCTTAGCAACTCCAGCCTGGAACTCTTATCTTCTGTGTCACCTAGATACCGCCATCCTTTGGTAGTCCCTACTTTTTCAAGAAACTTTTGCTAATCAGAAAAGACTTGACAGCAGGCATGGAATTTAAATTGAGCCCCAGAATGAGAAACACGGTTTATTTTGTTATTTGTTCATTTGTGTTCAGTTTTTGTCACCACTGAAAAATTGAGTAGAATTCAGGTAATTTCTGTAGGGAAATTGGGACAAGGTTTCTCTTGATATAAAGATCCAATGAGATGAAGTAGTGGAATGGCTTTGAAAAGCCAAGAATATGACACTTATTCAATTGGATGGGGGTAATGTAGGTAACCCCCAAGGTGCATTTCCACTTAAAGTTTCAAAATTTTTATGATACAATTCAATATTGTCACTTTCCTCATTTGTATAGTGAGGAGTTTAAGCGAGCAACTCTCTAAGGACCATTTCAACTCTAAATGTATGATGTGAAGATCCTTGAAATTGTGACAAATCTTGTATCCTTAAGCTTACTTGAGCTCTGGATGTGCTTCTATCTCAAGTCACCAGAGTTTCTTCATCCTTATATTTCTTCCTGAAGCTTGTCATTTTACCTGTTTTGTCTTTTCCCCCTACTTAAACTGGCTTTATTTGTCCCAAATTCAAAAGCCATTTCTCATTTGAGGACTTAATTCCAGTTCCAATGCTCATCTAATGTCAAGTCTTTGTGAGTTACCAAATGTTGGTTAATATTCAGGAATCAAGATGGGACAGCGGGTTCTAGAATAAGAGAACCTGAGTTCAAATCCATTTCTGATGATGATTAGCTGTGTTACTTGGAGAGAATCACTAAAGTACTCTGAGCTATTGACTTCTCATTTGTAATATGTGGAGGTTGGATGGCCTCTAAGATTTCTTCAAGATCTAGATTCCTATCCTAAGATTCTAATGTTTCTGATCTAATGTTACTGATATAGTAAGTAGAGCACAGAGCTTGGAATCTAGAAGAGAAGTTCAAATCTGATCTGAGACATTGACTAGATGGCTAGAGATAGATAACTTTACTTCTTTTTGATTCTATTTCCTCAAATATAAAATGTAGATAATAATTCTACCTATCTCCCCACATTGTTTTGAGAATCAAATAAGATATTATCTGTAAAGTCCTTAACACAGCGCCTAACATATCATGGCTAATTTAAAAATCCTATTTCCTTTTTTCTCACCCTTGTGAAAAGTTACACATTAAGCAATAATGAGGAATACTAAAGTCAAGCCTTTTCCCATAATTCATTTAACAAGGTATTACAGAAAGTTTGTGTGTTTGTTTTTTATTAAGAGTTTGGGCTTGAAGGAACATAGAGCCCATAGAGATTTAACAGTATGACTTAGGTCATAGACATAATTAGTGGCAGAGTTATAGCTAGCCTTTCAGTAACTAGTACAAAGCTCTTTGCTCTGGCCAAAATAGCACCAGGGCATATTAATTCTGGCTTCTACTAAAAAGGTGAGTTGAATTGAATCTTAAAGGATATTATGGACAAGGATAGAGAGTAGATAGTGTTTAAGAAGTGGAGACAGACTACTAAGGGATAAAATTGTGATCCACCAATTTTTGAAGAAGAAAAGAAAAAAGCTAAAGGCAGAGCAACTTATCTGGACTAATAAATGACAAAATAGGATGGGTGTAAGTTGGGAAAAGAAGAAAGATTTTGACCAAATTGATTGTATCAGGAAAATTAACTAATCAGCCATAAATACTCACATGGTTGGTAATGGTTGGCAAGTCAACTGGATTTTCTTAGTGTCATTTTCCTCATATGTAAAATGAGAGAAGTTGTCTCAATGGTCACATATTTTTTACTCTAATTATATAATTCTATGATCATTTATCAAATGTCCCTTATGTTCCAGAAAGTGTTCAGAGTTATAGATAACAAAGACAACTGTGAAATAGCCCCTGTGTTCAAGCAACTTATATTCTATTGGAGGAAACATTTATATTTAAAATATCTATTTTAACCATCAAAAAATGATTTTGATACTCATAACTGAGATTACTCAGAAAATCTTCAGTTGTAAGATAGACCTTTGAAGGAGACTAAGGAGTCCAAAAGCTCAAGGGGGAAGAAAGGAAGAATATAAATAGTGTCACCCATGTGCCCATCCATAGCTGTTTGTATTATCTCATTTAATCTTCACAGCAACTTTGTGAATCTAATAACACCTTATTATGCTCATTTTATAGTTCAGGAAACTGAAGTAAACAAAGGTCTTGCCCAGGGTCACTCAAGTAGTATGTGTCTGAGGATAAATTCGAATTGAGATTTTCCTACCTCCTGACCACTATTACTTTCACCTCTAGAAAGAGCAATTTATTATACTCTGGACATGGGGGAGAATTTGAACAAAGTCATGAACAGGAGAGATGGAGTATAATGTAAGAAAAATAGTAAAGATGCCATTTTGGCTGGATATTGAGTTTGTGGAAAGGAAGTAATGTATAATTAAGCAAGTTAAGCTATTTAGAAAGACATACGTGACCACAATCCAAGTGTCTTCTTAGGATAAAATTCTTTCCCCTATCCCATACATTTTTCCTTGTTTTACTTTGGACTGGATAACCAATAGAAGACAAAGGAGAGACACTTTTTAAAGGGTCTGAGAAGATGAAAATGTCATTTCCAGTCATTGATTCCATAGCTTTATATGAGTTAAAACAGAATAGAAAGGGGAGGGAGATATGAAAATCTATTAGGAATCAGAGAATTTGGGTTTGAATATTGACTAATTGCCTGCATAACCTCACTTAAACCTTTGCTTCTGGCTCCTTCTCTGCAGAAAAAGGAAGGGGTTAAACTCCTTGAGCACTGAGTTTTCTTCTAGTTTCACATTGATGATACAAGAAAGCAGCCTTGTCTCTGATTCAAGATTTCTCCCCCTCTAGTCAGTTATTCTTTGCTACCATGGACAGTTCTCTGGATAAATGTGGGAAATAAAATGGTGTTTTCAATGACAACAAATAGAATATGGAGGATGGGAAATGATGAGATAGGGAGATATTTCTAGATGAAGATACTCCTCAATCAATACAAGTGATCACCTTCTTTTCAATTTACAGCCTTAGAGAATATTATTTAACCAAGACCATATAGTCACTATGTGTTGGACATGTGATATGAACTCAAGTCTTCCTAGATCTGAGGTCGCCATAAGTTTACTGTCTTATAAAATAGGGGAAGGATGACGGATAGTAGGAAATGAAAACAATGACAAAAAGAAAAGCTTATAATAAACATTCAGAAATTTCAAAATGATAACAAGATGATCAGAACTTTTAAAATTATTATTTCTACTTTTAGTGTCATTATCTTCTTCTCCCCCTCAAAATCTCTCAACATATAAAAAATAAGTCACTTTTCCTCTCCATATCTCAGTTTTCTCATCTGTAACCATGATAACTAATTGTTATGTCATGCTTGAACATTTTTGCAGGGCTCACATTATCTCGTTCAATCCTCCACAACATGCTTGTGAGGAGAGTAGAAAAGTTATTTTATCTATTTTACATATGAGAAAACTAAAGCTGAATCAATGTGTCCACAGTCACACAACCCATATGTTTCAGGAGTGGAATTTGAAACCAGGTTTTCCTTTCTCCAAGTCCATCAGAATGTCTCTTTTGTGAAATGAAGGAATTGGATAAAGTGATTTCAAAGATGTCTTCCAGCTTTGATATTGCATTACTTGCTAATACATTTATTCCAAAGAAAAACTTTTTCTAACAAACACCATTAACCTAATGTTGCCTCCCACCCTTCCTCTCCCCCGACCAGTTTGAGATGCCTGCAAAAATTCCCCAGTTGCCTCCTACAAGGCAGCCTCCTTTCAACCTTTTGCACTTGTCTAAGTTTGGCAAAAGGAACTCCAAATGACAGGCAAGAAAGTCAACAGTCATAGTGAAAATGTGCCCAGAACATCTAGGTATATGAGCATCCAGAAGAGCTGCAACTAAGAAGGTCTATGCCATGAGCAAGGCCCTTAAACTATATCTAGAAGGCATATCATAGGGTATATATTTTTATGATTGTGGGTAGGAGTTCAAGGAAAATTTTTCTCTATCTCATAATTTAGTGACTGTCTGATTTTAATTACTCTTGCTGACTAGTTGTTAATTTCTTTTGTTCATATGCTACTAAAGCACTTCAGGTATTCTCTAAATTGAGCATCCTCTAAATTTGGTATCTTAGGGCAAAGACCTGGTCACCCTGCCCTATTTCTGGCCCTGATACCCCCATGAAGAGACATCTCACTTCCCCATTGCCCAGCTTCATGTGGACTGATCCACCCCCATGCTTTTGAGAAACAAAGAATTTCTGGGAACCAGATTTTATTGAGCTGGCTTGAGACAACACTGTATGTCAGCAAAAGGAACTATTTTTATCACTGGCCATTGTTTAACAGCTCTGGATGGCCATCACATTTACTGCACCTTATAAAAGGCAGGGTGACCAAGGGGGCTGAGCTAGGAACTTCAAAACTTCCAGAGAACTGAAAATTACACAGCCAGGGTTGCAGCTGGCACTGAACAAATTCACTGAAATTGTAACTGAACAATTTTATATGGGGGTTAGGAGGAGAGATGGGCATAGGGGATAAAAAGGGAACCAAACCAAAAAAAAAAAAAAAGGAAAACTACACAAACTATAATTGATTCAAGAGGGGTGCTGGGTGGTAGCTTGTGCACAAGGGAAAAAAATCCAGCAACAACAAAAACCTAATCATTGAAGGAACAAACTTTAACAAATTACAAACTCTACTCTGGCTTAAATCAACTTCTTTCTGCTGGAAATTAATTAAAAGACCTAAAACTAAAGCCGTTTATTATTCTGACATTTTATCCATAAAATTATTAATAGAACAGTGATTTAAATTTTTTTAACCTGGAGTCATTTTGCTCATGGATATTGGTCATATACCATCAGGGACAGAAGAAAGCATTATCCTCATGGACTCTTCACTGCTAGAAGCAGGGTCAGTTTTTTTAGGCCAATAAAGAAGAGCTCCTTAACTGGGTTTTTTTCGTTTTGTTTTGTTTTGTTTTTTAATTATGAACTCCATTGGTGATATTGTTAAACTTATTGACCCCTTCTTGAAAGAATGATTGTGAATGCATAAGAAGATGTGTAGGATTACAAAGGATATTACTTCTATTATAATATTATAAAATATTCAGAAATAGAGCCCTGCTTTAGAACCCCTATGCCAGATGGGTTTGGACATGTTCTCTATTAACACACAACACATATACACAGACGTATATAGCCACATAGGCAAATTTAGATAGAATATACAATATATTTTTTATTTTTACTTACGTATCTATGCACACATAAATAATTTATATAACTATATATTTCTTTATATTCAAAAAATGTATATATATGCACATCAAATATCTAGTTCATGGATATATAGAATTCACATGGTTATTCCCATTGTATTGTATTTACATATGTATTACATATTTACATATGCATATATAACTTATCTTGCTATAGAATTTGTCTTTACACATTTATGCACACATGTTATTTGTATGACTATATGGTTTATAGTCATGTACACTATACATATGTGTGCATATGTATATACATGTAAAGTATATGTGTGATATTTATTATAATATACATACGTATACTACATATGGATAAATATATATATATGTATACATATATATATATATATATTTGGTATTTACCTATATCTATGCAATACAAATTTATATATAAAATGTTTATAATATATAACATATATTACAAATATATATTTATATAATAAATATAAATTAATGTGTAATAAGTATATATAAATATATATTTATGTAAATAAATATGCATAGATTTTGTAGTCATTTATTTGTATACATGTTGTTCTCTGCAACAGAATCTTATAGAGACCTAGAGCTGTTCTGCCTTTGACAAAGTTTAGCAAAGTACCTGGTATAAAGCCGACTTTTATTAAATGCCTCTGTATGGAAGGAAGAAAGGAGGAACAGAAGGAGTAAAAGAAAGGAAAGAAAGAAGAGAGTGAGGGGCAGAAGGGAGTGAGAAAGCAAAGAAGGAAGACAGGGAGGGAGCAAGGAAAAAAAAAATTAGGGAGGGAGGAAGGGCCAGTGTTTCCCCTAGTAGCAACAGCAAATTTGAGAGAAAATCATGACTCACAAAAATAGCCCCAAGCAGAATTCTTTTTTTTTTTTTTTTGCTTTTTGCTGAGGCAATTGGGGTTAAGTGACTTGCCCAGGGTCACACAACTAGGGAATGTTAAGTGTCTGAGATTAGATTTGAACTCAGGTCCTCCTGACTTCAGGGCTGGTGCTCCATCCACTGCGCCACCTAGCTGCACCCCCAAGCAGAATTCAAAGGAATGATGGAAATAAACAGTGGTTGTCTAGTTTTCCTTCCATCACAGTCTTTTAAATGTCCCTTTCAGTTGGATCCTGTGATTTTAGACATCCTTCCATGCATTCACCTCAGTTCTATATTATACTTGGGCTTTAGTATTTTTGTCTGTTGAAGGAATAAGTTAATTAAATGATTGGGAAGGGCTTTCACAGCTCTGCCATTCTCTCCCTCATCCAAGGAAATTCAGGTTGGTGCTGGTCAATGAATTGTGCATGCTGAGTAGCCATTGACAGTGTAGTATCTGTTTTAAATCTAACTCAATCATCACATATGTTGAGGGCCTACTCTGTGCAATGCAATTGGTCCATTTGTGACGTGCACAATTGGGACTTAAAACATGTCTTGCTCACTTTCTTAAGGGTAGAATAATAAGGCTGTAGATGGTATCTGTACTAAATACTTTTTTGGTTCCTGTTAAGATCCTGAATACAGTTATTGATTAAGAACCATAATGTAATTCTATAACCACAAATATGTCCATGTCAAAAACAAATGGCTAAATATATATATATATATATATATAAGGGAAAATAATATTATTGAACTCGATTTATAATTTCACATATTGGCAACTGGCTTGTAATTTATATTTTTGGCAATATGAGAACTTTAAAGCCTTGGGGATGATCATAGAATCAGAGAAAAAAAAAACTTGACTTTAAAACCAGCCTTCTATCCATCACAAAATCAATGCTTACATAAGGAAAATTGATGATGAACTGCTACCATGGGACATTTGAACACATGCTGATAAAAACTGATCCTCAAGTAAATTTCTCTATTTTTTGGTGGATGAAACTGCTTTTTAGTTACTTTTGGCCTTTGAAGAACAGTTAAGCTCCTTTATCTAATAGCAGTCCTAAGTCTAGGATTTGTAGTGCTTCCCAGGTGGGCTTCCTTGGCCAGTCACTAAGGCAGAGTGACAAAGCAGTTGCCTTTAATCCTGGGATTTGAAAAGCTATCCACATCAGCTTCCCATGGACCCTGAGAGACTTTCTCTCTTTCAAACCAGAAGGGTCAAGGGAAAATAGTCAAATTATTAAAGCCACTGAGGGGTTTTACACCTCATTTTGTAGGTGGCGTTACAGGGCAAGGAAATAGCCCTATCCCCCACCCCCCAATCCTCCTGCCAACTCTTCAGGAAGCATAGGATGCTGCTTTCTGTAATCAGTTTTGAACATCAAAGATTTCTCCCAATCAGATCAGTTCTCTGAATTAACCACAGAGTCTGGCTGTCTGTCATTAGTCAGCTGGTCACATCTGGTCACAGCTGGGCAGTTTCTGCCAGCTTCCCAGTTACATTGGAGTCTGTGTTCTATCTTCTGTAAGAAACAGCCCTATTCAGTTTTTCTGGTTGGCTTCTCTCTTGCCCTTTCAGCTGGCTTCTCAACTGGATTCTAATCCCTCCAATCAAGGCCTTTCATGTGTAGGCGCTCTCTAACTTGAGAAACCAAAAGAAAAAAAGATCACATTTTTCTCAATCATGACACACATATTCAGTATACAATAATCCCACACTCCCAGAACAGTGTTTTGAATCAGATTCCCAGCAAGGAACTGAAGTCCTAAAAGCAGTCATATGCAAATTAACTGCTGAGAAAAAGATGCCCTCTAGGCATTTTGACAATCAGTAATTTTGACTCTGAGGGGCACACTTTCATTTTAGTGCTCTCAGAACTTTATGTCTTTCCTCAAGCACATTTTCCTAAGGGGATGCTCTTCTTTCAAGTTCCCTAAGAACTACTAGTATTTAACCTCAACCTTTTTCAAACAAAATTTCCTTTTAATACACTTTTTAGTAAATAAAATGTTCATATAAGAAACTAAAATTATCTTATAGATGCAATTGTATGTGTGCCAGTAGGTATACATGCATATTCATTGCCACTTATGGACATATATATGCAAACAGTGAAACATGTCAGAAACCTTATTTCATCACTATAAAATGTAGGCATTTGATTCACATTGATAGCAATTTATATATAAATTTATAATCTAACAGAGTTCCTTGAGGCAGAAGTTAGGCAAATAACTTACAGCATTAGCAATAATAATAATAATAATAATAAATCATAGTATTAGTATGCATTTAAAACAAAATTTGAATCTAGATCTTCCCTAGGTTAGACTGGGGGCAATAATAGCACTGGGGATACAAAGAAAAATACCCTCAAGGGTCTCATATTTTAATTGAGAGATAATATGACAACAGCTAGGAACAGGGTAGAAGGAAGGCATTCTCAAAGGAGAAGGGGACTTAGATGAGTTTGTTTTGAGTTTCAAATGAGAACACATATCAAGTGCTTTGAAAACTGAAAGCACTTAGACATGCTAGCTATTATTATCTCCTTCTTATTATCTTTGTTCCATAGGGTTAAAATCCAAATGGTCCTGAGACAAGTGGCTATACTGATATTATTCTTTTAAAATTAATGTTCTGTAAACTATTTCATGGATGGATTAAAAAAAAAACCTTCTTTTCATAGTTGAATGTGAGCTTATCCTCTGTAGTAGAGGTTCTGAACTAGGGTCCATAGGACTTAAACCTTTTCCACTTAAGATCGTTCTTCACCCAAGAAATTTTTAAATGACCCCAGGTATATAGGTATATACATAGGTATAAAAATCAAGTATATGCTGATGATAAATCATAATTTCATGATTCTCACAGCATATGTGGTCCCAAATCAAAATTTAAGAAGCTGCAGTCTGCAGAACATGCATTGATAGACTTCAGGGGATCTGTGACATTAATTAGGGGTAGGATAACAACTTACACCTTGATTTTCTCTTATCTTTAATTGGAACTTAAATTTCCTTCAACTGTCCAAATTTAAAAAAACAAAAACAAACAAAAAAACCCCACCTCTTTGAATAATAAGTCCATAGTTTCACCAGGCTATGTTAGTGGTTCATGAAATGCTTTAGGGACTCATGGAAAGCATCACTAGGACCATTCTAGTAGCAGAAAAGATAATATGGATAAGAAGGTATATACTTCATCCTCTATGCCCACATAATTGTCAAACATTGAATTAATCAGTTGACAATTATTTATTGAGTCTGCTATGTGCCAAGCACTTTGTTAAGCACTAAAGGAGGCAAACACAGTATAGTTCCTTCCCTCAAGGATCTCACAATCTATTTTGAGCTCATCTGCCAGGTCTCTATTCTTTGTAAGCTGTGCAATTTATGTAATGTTTCTCTTTATGGGAATCATTTCAGGGCTCACATGGGGAAAACTCTCCATGGTGGCCACTGAGCTGAGAAAACTGTTTAATTTTACTTTGAAGAAAAGTAAACTAAGGAAGGAGGGGGAAAATAAACATATTAGACATTTTCCATTAAGGAACAAAATCTTTAAGAAACAATCCTGAGGCTGATCCACTAAAGGCATGTCAGAGGAAGAGAAACCAATTAAGGGTCAAAACTCCAGAACCCTTCATTATACACCCCTCCCATGAAAAAAAGTCACAGTTTTTAATTTCCTCTGGAAGAAGATTGATGATTGCATCACAACAAAGAACAAAGGATTTATGGGCTGTTTTCAAAAGAGAAGGAGGGAGAAAAGGGAGAGACACTGAAAAATCCCTTCAATCTCAATCTGGAATGTCTAGGCTTACTTAGATCACATATCTAGAGGTGGAATTGAGGAATTAAGATTACTCACAAAATAAGATTCAGATACAGAATTTGAACACAGACCTTCTGACTCTGTAGCACATGTTTCTAACATTAAACTGTAAACACACACACACACACACACACACACACATACCTACATGGCATAGTGGATAGAGGGCTGGGCTGGGAGAGAAGATTCATTTTCCTAAATTCAAATCTGACCTCAGATACTTATTAACTGTGTGACCACGGGCATGTCATTTATTCCTGTTTGCCTCAATTGACTCATCTGTAAAATGAGTTTGAGTAGGAAATGGCAAACCATTACAGTAATTTTGCCAAGAAAATCCCAAATGGAATCACAGAAAGTTAAATCTGACTTAATCTACTGAGTACACACACACACATATTTATATACATATATATGTATGGTATATACACAAAGACATACATATGTACAAGTATGTGTACACACATACATATATATATACACACATGCATATCTATATACACAAATGTACATATGTATGTATCAGGATAATTAGTGTCCTTTGTAATCCTATGCATTTCATTTTATTCATGAAAATCATTCTTCAGCAAATGAGCCCAAGGGTTTGACCGGGCTGCCAAAGGGGATTAAGAAAATGAGAAACAAAAAGTTCAAGAACTCTTATCCTTGGCTGAGTACTTTTTTGTTGATGGATAAAACTTAAAGAAGCCATGATACAAAATTTTATTGGATGCTTTAATATAATTAAGAAAGGTAGAAATATATTGTTAAAAAAAATCAAAGAGATCATGAGCACAGAGAAATCTCTTTGGGGAAACTGTCTCCCTCAAAACGAATCAGCCTGTCCTCTCTTCTAGTCTTCAAGAATTACCTGAAGATCTGAGGTTATAGGATTTGTCCTGGATTATTTAAATCCCATGTGTCGTTCTATGATTAATTGCTGAAAATTTCACAAGGAAAGACAACAGTCCTGATTATAGAAACAGAAATATATACATATATGTACACACACACAGACACACACATAGAGAAATAACAAATAAAAATTTTCCCTACAAAGAGCTTCAAGATTTTATCAATATTTAGATAGATTCAATGTGAAATTCGAGATTTGAATAACCTGTAGAGAAAGGCTGTCAGAGATATTTGTACTGGCTTTCTGGTAGCCAACCAATATAGAAATCAATTTATTTTCTCTAATTTTATTTTCCCTTCAGACTACAGGTTTTTATTAAATCTCAGCTATTCCCTGCATAAGCCTAAGTTCCCTGAACCTTTGGTTGAGTCAGTGATTTGTACATGCACAAGAACATTCATTTAAAAGGGATATACACCATATTTTCAGTCAAGTAGAGAAAAGATGTCAGAGAGGGAGTAATCCAATGAACAACACTGACCCTTCCTCTCTCTGTAAGAGGGGGGCAGATACCTGGTAGTTGTTGAGTGGAAGGAAAAGCAGTCTGTAGCTAAATTACCAGCCATATAAAAATAAATTTATTTTGAGGGAAGCAGCAGTGAAGCTAAATGACCTATAAGAAAGGTGATGGACGGTATGGCTTCCATTCAAGTAGAGTCACTAGATGAATCCCAGCCAAAGGGACATCTGAAGTCAGTATAAGATAGAGATGAAAGAGACCAATCAGCTTCACTATCAGAATTTAGAGATACAAGGCTTCCTCTAAATGAATAAGCTCACTTACAGAGAAGCAACAGGCTCCCAAAACTTGCCTAAGGTCATGTGATAAGAGGTTGAAGCTTAAGAGGAGAACCCCAGTCCTGGACTCTCAGCCAGTACTCTTATGCCATCACTACACTTTAAACCAAAATCTAGACAGGAACATCACTTTGTAATGGAAAGGTATGTCTACAGACATCTGGATTTTAAGATATTTGGGCCTCAGAGTGCATTTATGACTTTTGTCCCAGGTTAAATTGCAAAGTAATTATTTTTGCCATAATGACCACCAATGTCCCCTTTATTTTGGCGAGCCCCTGGTTTTTTTTTAGTGTATCACTTGACATCCACCGTATATTTTAATAAAAGCGAGAAAACAAGAAATTTGCAAAGGGTTATATAAATACCCAACGGCAACCATAGCATCATCATCCTAAACTTAGAAGCAAAATAAACACAAATCATTTTGCAAATGAGGGAAATGAAGACCACAGTTAAGTTATTTCTCCAAATTCACATATCAGCTCACAGATTTAGAGCTATAAGGGGCATCTGGGGGCATCTACTGGTTCAATGTCCTTATGTTTAGCCCAGATGAGATAACTGAGTTCCAGGAAGCTTCAATTACTTGCCCAAAAGAAAAAAAAAAGCAAATCACAGGCCAGTTTCAATGGTTGTGTTGAAGGAGAAAACCATCTGCACCCAGAGAAAGGACTATGGGGAATAAGTATAGATTACAACATAGTCTTTTCACTTGCATTTTGTTTTCTCTCATATTTTTTTTTTCCTTTTTGATCTCATTTTTTGGACAGCATGATAAATTTAGAAATATATATACAAGAATTGAACATGTTTAACATATATTGGATTACTTGCTGTCTAGGAGAGGAGTGGGGAGGAAGGGAGGGAGAAAAAAATTTTGGAACAAAAGGTTTTGCAAGGGTGAATATTGAAATCTATGCAAATGTTTTGAAAATATAAAAGCATTTTTAAAAAATGAATAATCAATCAAGAATAAGAAAGGATATCAGGGGCCATCTACTCTAGCTCCATTTTTAACAGATAAGGAAACTGAGGCCACAAGATGAGAAATGAATTGCTAAGGTCACAGAAGTAGCAAGTATCAGATGGGGGTTTAAACTCAAGTCCTCAGACTCCAGGACCAGTGTTATTTTCCCTATACCAAACTATCTCTCAAATATTACCAATTTCTTATTCACTTTTGTTCTATTTCCTGCCTGCTACTACCTCATAGCATAGCCCTACACACACACTGACCTGTACTCATAAAATACTTCAAAGAACTAGAATATTAAGGGGAAAATAATTGTCCTTTTGCAAAGGGCACCCACTTCTTTATGGAAATGGGATTGATGTCTGAAAGAAGGAAGTAATTGCATAGTTATTTGTTTTCTTGATTATTCCCTCAGTCCAGAGCTACTTAAACTTAGTCAGTAAACATTTATTAAGTCCCTACTGAATTCCAGGCAGTGTATTAAATGTTAAGTAACTTGCCCAGAGTTAGATAGCTAATAAGTGTCTGAGGCTAGATTTGAATTTGGCAGATGAATTTTCCTAACTTCAGGCTTAGCACTGTATGCAGGGCATACAAAGGCAAAAATGAAAAGAGAAAAGTCAAGTCCCTTTTCTCAAAGATTTCCTTATCTGTGGGGAAAGTAAACATTTGAATATATATGTATATATGAAACTGCAAGAGAAAGAGAGTTTAATGCCCCTGTCATATCTACTACACGACACCCAAATGGCCAATAAGAAAATCACCCTAACTGAGAGATAAGACAAGAAAGTTCTTGGGGATGATCTTATGATATTTGCCTAAGTAAAGATTTAAGAGCCTGGTGAACTAGTGGAAATCACAATGTCATTGCTAATTGAGTGCTGGAGCTATAACACCATCATCATTGAAAATGAGCAGAACCACTAAGACCCATTCATCTTTTGGAAATTTACAGAATATTTTGTTCAATGTATCCTAAAACTTGACAATGCACAATTCTGCTATGCAAACACAAACTCCTACTTTGCTTTTTACATGCTTCAATTCAAACTCTTTTCTTTGCCCTGCTTGTATAAGCCATTTCACTATGTTGCTTAATGTTTTCATTAAATAAGCTATCTTTATACTAGCAAAAGGTCAATAACTTTGGAAATAGTCAACCAATCAATACAATAGCATAATAAAGACACTCAAGTTTTCCTATCCATCCCTGGCAGCCAATAATGAGTTGCAATAACTAACAGGGATTTGTAAGTAACACCCTGGTGTCAAAGAATGGATAGCATTTCTTTTGCCCTTCTCCAACTTCATCAAATAAATTGTTGTTGGACTAATGGTGCAGCAGGGCTTGAAATCAAATATCTTTCTACTATATTGTTCTCCCAGATGGAAAAAACCGGCATTGAAAATAAGGAAGAAATTAGCAATAGCTGAACCGAGCTGATTGGTAAGATTTACTGTCAGTAGGACAGTAACAGTGAAAGGAGGAGAGGGATGTAATCAGTATTAAGAATCACTTAGGTTATAGACTATTTGAGACTATTGATTTGATTTGGCAGTCTCAATGTTTGGATTTTGTCCAAATGATCAAAGAATGGATACTTCATTTGAGGTAAGCATATTCTTATTGAGATTTGATATAGTTGAACCCTGAAAATATACAAATAAATGAATAGTACCAATAGACTATTTTAGAGAAGCAAATAGTTTGGTCATCAAGATAATTTATCCTAAGTCTAAAGTGAATAAGAAGCATTCTGTTGAGCATTTGATTGTCTCATTTGTTAATAATTCAGATGAATAAAAGTGAACAGACCACTGACTTGATAGATTTATCTTATATATGTGTTGCAGAAGATATAGTAGAGAAGTTTAAAAAGAAATTGGCAAGTCAATATATATATATATATATACATGAATACTTCAGTAAATAACTAAGAATTTCCTTACTCATTCTTCCTCCCCCAATTTAATTAACTCTGTATAACTATATTAACATGTATATATCTATATATTTATATTTAATTGTACATTTATTGTTGCTATTATGAAAATTATCACCATCATTATTAATTTATCTGATATTCCTCTCAGTAGACTATTGCCTCCTTAAGGAGAGAAACTATTCCCATGCTGGTCTTTATTTGTTTGATGTCTAATAGTACCTAATACATAGGAAATCATTTGTAAAGCCTTGTTGAATAAAATGAAGGATGGGAAAAACAATCTTGAAAAAATCTGGTTTGATAGCAAAAAAAAGAAAAAAAAGGAAAGTGGCTCTAGTCTTATAGACTGCCATGATGTCCTATGACAATTGATCATACTTTCTTTATAAACAGCATCAGAAGGGGAAGGCAGAGCCAAGATACCATCACAAAGGCAGCAATCCAGCTAAAAATTCTCAACATTCCCCTTCAAAAACCTTTAAAATACTCTTCAAATCAAATTTTGGAGTTGCGGAGTCAACAAAAGATGTTTTTTTCCAGTGTAAGACAATGTAGGAAGCTGACAGAAAAGATCTATGATAAAGGGGTGGAACATAGGCTGGGGAATGGCAGAAGCACTAAGGGTGGGTCTTGGGAGCCAGTAGCAGCATCTTCAAAAGTTTTCAGCTCAGTAGTGGTAAGAGGGATGAGTAACTGATCAGAGATTACAAGGAATCTTTTTTCTGGCACTGGGTGAAGCTGGTGATGATTGGCAATATTATTGCCCACACATGGTTCTAGGTTGCACTTCCAAGATAGGGAAGAGTGCTAGTGCTTGTGGCTGCTGAGAAGCAGAGACCCTTCCTGAGTAAAGACCAGAGAATAGAACAGGAGATCAGTTCCCAGATAACACCACTTTGGAAGCAATGGAAACTTTCAGACCTCCAGAGCTAGCACCGAAAATGGCTTAAAAAAGCCTGAAGCTTGAGACAATGCCCCTGTAACACAAGTGAGCAGAGGCCAACTGAAACATAAAATTCAAAGTCAAGAAATATGCAAACAACATATGGGGAAATATGCAAACAACATATATGGGGAAATATGCAAACAACATATATGGGAAAATGAGCAAAAAAACAACAAAATAGAAATTGACTATAAGAAACTACCACAGTGGCAGGAAAGAACATAATATAAACTCAGAAGACAAGAATATGGAAAAAGTTACAAACAAGATCTCAAGAAAAAAATTTTTTGGATCCAAGATCAATATGAATCCCTGAAAGAGTTAAATAAAGAGTTGGGAGTGGAGAAAAAGTTGGGGGAAATGATAATGATATATTTTACTTGCATTTTCAGTGAATGAGGAAAAGTTGGGCAGGAGGGACAGAATTTGGAACTCAAAAGTTAAAAAAAGAAAAGGAAAGAATGTTAAAAAAATAAATAAATAATAAAAATTTAAAAACAGCAAGTACTATATTTGGGTGAGTGGGAAACATTGCAAGAATATAATTGACTCTGCTTCAATGGGCAAGAAATGACCAATTGGGGCAGCTAGGTGGTGCAGTGGATAGAGCACCAGCCCTGAAGTCAGGAGGACCTGAGTTCCAATCTAGTCTTAGACACTTAGCATTCCCTAGCTGTGTGACCCTGGGCAAGTCACTTAAACCCAATTGCCTCAGCAAAAAGAAAAAAAAAAGACCAATTACTACTACTCTAGTCATTTCAGAATAGTCTGTTCTATGTAATTAGACCTTTACCTAGTTGGGGTAAAGGTTTAAATCAATATCCAAATAGAAGGAATAATGTTGAGAATAATCTGCAAAGTGGTTACATTCTGATCTGTTAGAATATGGTGTTAGCTCAGGGGGAAAAAAAAGGTTAAATACATGAAAGTAAAAATTACTAGTCCTAACTCTATTAATTAGAGGAGTTTTAAACAATCAAAAAAGTTGCAACAATAAGGAGTCTCCCCAAATTCAGAAACCACCTTGAGTAGAAAATACTAGGTCTAGCAAATGAAAATGCATGACAACTAAAAGCAACCTAGTTCAGAGCATAAGCTCATCTGCAAAATATTACAGAGGAGGACAGAAGAAAATTATATGAGCAATATAATTTCAAACAAGAAAAACTGGTAGCTGAGGAGAAAATGAACCCAGACATCAGCCTTAGAAAATCCAAATCATCTAGTAAGCTTCTGAAAATGAAACTAGGGAAAGGACAAACATCAGCAAGAAATGGAAGAGATTTTATGGTCTTTCTATGTTTATTTATTCTTTTTGCTGACTACCACTCCAGCTACTTATATAGTCATTGGAGATGGATTATGAGTTGGATCCACAAGGGAATTAGAGAAGAAATGTAGGCGAGATTACAATTAGGAAGTTATATTGAACTTTGAAAAACTCGAAGTCGCACCATATAAATGGCAAATTATTATCATTAATATTAATTTTTCTTGTCATTATTAATCTATGAAATTCCTATTTATTGAGTGAATTCTCCAATGAGTATTTATCAAAGACCATGGGAAAGGATTGCAAGGGCTTAAAACATAATATAATAACAAAAACGATTGCTATCTGTATAAAGGGAGGTTATATTCACACCAACAACATCATTGATCTAAATACATATATACCAAATAATGATATCTTTTTTCCCCTGAGGCAATTGGAGTTAAGTGACTTGCCCAGGGTCACACAGCTAGGAAGTGTTCAGTGTCTGAGGCCAGATTTGAACTCAGGCCCTCTTGACTTAAGGGCTGGTGCTCTATCCCAAGTAAGGATATCTTAAAGTATCTTGACTGAGCCAAATACATTTTTATCATCTACTACAAACATTTTTCTTCATCTCTTCCATATAATTTAAGGTGTTTTTTACTTTTGTCTTTGCTACCTTAAGAGGGAAGGAAACGTACATTTGTATAGCACCTATAATGTGTCAGGCACTGTATTAATCACTTGCTACAAATATCTCCTCAATTTATCATCACAACAATACTGAGACATCAGAATTGTTATTATCATTTTACAGCTAAAGAAACTGAAGTAAATAGAGGTACATGGTCTTTCATAGGGTCACATAGATAGTAAATGTCTAAGGCTAAAACTTAAATCAAGTTTTCCTGAGCTGAGTACTAATCCAAAACTCTTCTTCACACCATATAGTAACCTCACTAGATATGGATGCTGTCTTTGACAAACTTTCAGTTTAGTGGGGGAGATGAGAACAAAAAGGAAACAGGTATGCTGGTCTGGACTTTCCAGCTTACACGATTTATCAGATCTTAGATCTCTTTGGTCCCTCTCCAGCAAAGAGCACCTTGTCCAATCTCTGAGACCTATAGGGAAGTAATCAGTTCTGGGAATTACTTCTTTCCATAATCACAGGATCCCAGAAGCCAACCTCCTACTCTATTTATCATCCAAGATCCAGAACTCCAACCTTTTAGAAAGAACACTGACCACCCAGAATGTCTTTGTGAATCAGTGGCTACTTGTGATGATTGTCATGAACCAGAGAAAATTTGTGTCTGGATGCTGGCAGGTTCAATTTCTGCTTTCAAATATCCGAAAGGGCAGCTTATTAGAGCATCAATCCTGGACTCAGGACAACACGGATTCGAATCTCATCTCAGACACTTAACAAAATGCTCACTAGTTGTGTGAGCTAGCTGTGCATCCCCAGCTCCTTTGTTAAAAAATAAATCAATAAATCAAATATCTAAAAAGTTATCACACAAAGGCAGATAAAGGAATAACTTATTTTTTTCTTGGTCTTCAAGGATGGGAAGGGATAGGGAGAAAGGATGAAGGCTACAAAGAGAGATTTCCATCTAATATAGGGACCGAAAAAAATCAATTTTTGAAAACTAGAGCTGAATTTTATAGAATTGAAGATTTTCAGGTTAATTTTAGATAGTCATTCACCAAGAGTACCACAGAGAAAAATTCTCCTTCAGTATCAGTTGAATCGGATGACCTCTGAGGGGCCACCAAACAAGTCTTCAGATTCTTCCTTCTCCCTTACTCTTTCCAACCCCCATAGAATAGAAGCAAAGAACCGATGTAGGATTTAAATAATATTCGAGACAACAATGGGAAAGATGTCGCCAGGCAGTGCATAATTAATCACAAACTATAGTGTGCAGACAGTCACTTCTGGGAGGGGGGAGGGTTTCAGAGGAGCAAGAGCACTTCAGGTGATGGAGCCGGGGAAGCTTTCCAGAAGAATAAGAGGAGGAGGTGGGGACTTTGATCCCCATCGAAGGATGGGGATGATCCTAAAGGGGGGAGTGTAGACATGACAACTTCGAGTCAAGACAGAGGCTGGTACAGGTATGGCATATTTGTGGGATGGTAAGGAGACGAGACTGCCAGAATCAGAGGGTTCCTCAGAGGGCAAAAAGTGGGTGTACTTTAGTGATTCACCCCATGGTGGAAAGCTCCAGAGGAAGTGTCATCTCAGGTATGGGGAAAGGTCAAAGGAAAGACAAGCAAAGACTCATCCCCTGGTACAGTTTCATTTCTCAACAAAGGAGACAGGTAAACAAGTGGGCCAGGATGGGCCCTGTATGACCATGCCAGGGTAAATGCCAAGCCTGAGCAACAAAGGAAAAGGCTCAGAGCAGAGCTGATTCTGAACAATAAAGCATTTGCATGATATTCAAAGAAACCTTAAGATAATAATAATCCTCATTTCTAGCCAAGATCGCCTGGCTCTGAAAACCAAATGCTCTGTGGAGATAATAAATTCAGAAGGGAAACTCAAGTATGAGCACTTTTCAAGGCTCACTGACGTGGAAAATCCTTTTGTGCACTTTTTAATTTTCTGTTTGTTTTGGGTTTTTTCCTTAAGTCTCTCTCTAAGAATATACACTCTGTTAAAAGGCAATCCAGTGACACCACAGGTAGGTAGAGAGATCACCATCTCACTGTACCATAGTAAGAATGATTGCTCACACATAAATACTTAACAAGGAAGCTCTCTGAGAACAGGGAAATATATGGCCCATATAAGCCCACTTTACAGAAAAGGAAACTGAGGTTTTGCCATCATCATTTTAAAGACTGAACTAACATCTTCTATTCCTGATAATGAATAATTTGCACATATATGAGATGTTATGATGATAAAAAATAAGTTTTGACAATGGATTCACCCAAACCTATTTTTTAAACTGTTATATTTCTATCCCTTTCATAGATTCTGCTGCTTCACCTTCTTATTGTGTTCCTCATTATTGTATCCCAAACATTATTTTGTCTTCCTGATTCTAAAACAAAATTCTTCCCCCCTATAGCTTCCTGCCTTTCATTGCATTTGGTGATTTCCCGGACTTTTTTGTACATCTTGCTTTTTTTATTTTGCTTTTAAATTTTGAGAAGATGGTCAGTTGGGATATGTGACAATCTCAAGTGAAATAGGATTAGTTGTGAAATCCCTGGAAGAGAGATTCTCTCCCAAAGGAGATCACCACCTCCTTTACAATTTACAGTTATAAAGAGTTTTCCTCAGTCTTTCATCTGTAAAAAGAACTGGAAAGCAGCTAGGTAGTGCAGTGGATAGAGCACCAGCCCTGAAGTAAGGAGGACCTGAGTTCAAATCTGGTCTCAGACACTTAACATTCCCTAGCTGTGTGATACTGGGCAAGTCACTTAAACCCAATTGCCTCAACAAAAAGCAAAAAAAAAAAAGTTGCATGAAGCAATGCAAACTAAAATGGCTGGGTTACATAGACAAAAGGTGTCAGAAGTGAGATTGAAACCTAGATGTTCCTACTTTTGAGGCTGTCTCTACAACTACTATGCTACACTGCTACTGACTATCAGGGATGAGGAACTTATTTCAGACATTTAGGTCTTCAAGTAACAATGATGAAGAGAGATCCAAAGGAAAAAAAGTTATCCTCTCTGGACCTTATTTTGGTCATTTGTTGAATATCATCATCATCATCATTTTAAGGAATGAATTAACATCTCCTATTACTGATAATGAATAATATGCACATATGTAATTGATATTATGAAGATAAAAAATTTAAGATTTGACAATGGATTCACCCAAACCTACTTTTTTTAAACTGTGTTATATATATCTATCCCTTTCATAGATTCTACTAGCTAATTTTATAGTGTTCCTCATTTACTGAATTCGATCTCCAGCTTCCCTACTCTTTACTTGTTGTCCCTCATTCCCATCATGCATTTCCTCCTCAGCTCCATATTTTACCTTTTCCTAGTTGGCTTCAATGCTCAGCTCAAGTCCTACTACTTAAATAAGGCCTTTCCTAATACAACTATCTGCTAATGTCTTCCTCCCCATCAATTGGATTTGCTATCTGTTTGTACATTTCTATCTGTGGATCCTGTTTCCCTTGGCTAGATTGAAAGTTCTTTGAAGGCAGGGAGTGTTATATTTTGGCCTTTGTGACACAGACACCCAGTGCTTGGCTGGCATTTCGATTTCCAAGTGTTTGATTGCTAGCTTAAAGAAAAGCTCTCCCGCTGGCTCAGAATCATTCCTTGGTCCCCCAGTGAGAGACAAACTTGTCAGCTGTAAAGATCATGAGTCCAACCCAAGGTTTTCTTGTCTACCTCCTCTTGCTTCAAAAACATGACTTTGCTTTCTCTTTGGACTTAATCATAATAGTAAAAATCAAAAGGAAATGAGGGATTTTTCAGTAACCACCTGCCCTATCCATGAAGATGCTTTCTCCGCCTTAGCCTCTTGCAGAAAGCTTCCAAATCAGGGGAACCAGTGGAGGGCTCTGAATACCATCCGAAAACGTTAAGTCACAAAACAGTTCTTGCAAAGGTCTGGCTTTGTGCTGTTTATCACCACTGTAAGAGGCCACAGTAGACCTGATTAGATGCCTTTAATCCTCATGCTGCTTGTCAAGGGGACTTTGTGACCCAGCAAGAAGCACTCTAAAAATGCAGAGCTAGACAGACAAACAGATATAAATATCTGGGAGCAGATGGCCTGGCTTACATTTCTTTTGTTGCATTCAGTTCTTTTTCTATTCATGTGTGTGTGTGTGTGTGTGTGTGTGCACGCGCGTGTGGGTACGTGCTCACGAGTTTCCTTTCCTCAATTCTGTTGCCTGGATAAAAGTTTTGCTTTAATCCATGCTAGGGAAGATGCCATATAATTTAAATAAAACCATGTGTCTTATTTTGTCTCCCTCTCATTGGAGCATCCGAAGAAACATAAGATGGTGGAAAGAACTCTTCCCAATTTGGGAAATTTTGGTCTTGATCCCTGACTCCTTCACAAATGGATTTTTCACCTTGAAGAAGAACCACCATTTATATAATATATATGTGAAAATATATATACATATTATATATTTTATATATAAAGAATACTTTATCTAACTGGATCTTGAAAAAAAAAAATTTAGAGGTTTGATGCTATTATTATCTCCACTTTCCAGACTGAGAGGGAAAATCATTTGCCTAAAATCATGAGTATTTGGGATAGGATTCAAATTCAATTCCCTTTCACTTCAAGTCCAAAGTTTATCTACAAAATCATTTAGCCACTATGGTCTACTCTTTTGGAGGGAAATCTTCCTAAAAATGAGACATACATCAGTGGAATGGGTTACTTTGAAAGCTCCCCTTCATTAGTTGTCTTCAAGCAGAAACCAAAAATGTTTGCTACCATTTATACAGAATTTTAACTTTGTCAAGTGCTTTACAAATAGCTCATTTTTTCCTCACAACAACCTTGGAGGATGGGTGCTATTACTACCCCATTTTAGAGATTTGGGAATTGAGGATATGAGAGGTTCACTGACTAGTCTAGTGAGACTTGGGAAGTGCTTAGAATATAAACTCAGGTTCTCCTCCAATTATCTATTGAGCACTTAGATGTGTTTCATAATGAGTGTCACAGTAAAACAAAGAAAAAGTTGATTTTGGAGCCACGAAGAATTCTGACATGTATAAGTTAGCCATATAACTCAGAACCTAGTTCTTAGTATCTTTCAGTGCTTTAGGCAACTTTCTAAGTCCTAAACTACAGACAGTGTACTGAACATTGGTAAAAGGAGCTTCCTCACACTGGAACTGGAGTTCTAACGAAATCACAAGTTCAAAACCATCACTTGTCAACTCAGTGTACGACTAACCTGGCCTGCCATCATAAAAGCAAAACCTAGCTGCCCAGGCATAGTTGTAGGTTGTAGAATAACCTAGGTTGTGAAGTTTTCTGGACAGCATGGCAGAATGTTACAAACCAGCAGGAAACCTAGATTGGAGCTGGGATCAATACCAGGCATCTAGCCCAAAACAGGCAGGCACAATAGAAAAAACTAAGTGTGGGATCTGAGGGTATCAACAATGAGTAAGATTGTTTTCCATAGTCTATATTGATGAAACCCTAAACATCATTTTAATATTAAAAACAACTAAAATTGTTTCAGTATCTAGTCTAAAAGGGCAGCTATATGACAAAGTAATTAGAATATTGGGCCTGGAGCCAGAAAGACTCATCTTCCTGAGTTCAAATCCAACCTAAGACCTTTATTAACTGTATAACTCTAGGCAGGTCATTTAACCTTGTTTGTCTCACTTTCCTCATCTGTAAAATGAGCTTGAGAAGGAAATAGCAAACCAGTCCAGTGTTTTTGTGAAGAAAACTCAAAAGGGGTTATGATAAATGGGATACAACTGAATAAAAACAAATACAAACTAATTGTTTTTGATGTTGTTATTATTATGATCTCCTATGATCCTCATATCAGCTCTTTCATATAGGTGCTATTATTTTCCTCATTTTATTAGTAAGAATAAGAAACCTGAACAGGTTAGGATTTTAACTCTGTTCTTTTGGTACCAAGTCCAGGACCCTATCCATGAGGACAGTTGCCAAAGTATATTGGTTAAGCATCAGATGTTCTAAGTTAGAAACTTGACTCTGCTGTTTAGGATATGAACTCAGGTCCTCCTGTCTCCAATTATCTCTTGAGCCACCTATATGCCATTTATAAAGAGCAACACTTAAGTAAGTCGTCTAACTGATTTGGGAATGGGTTCCTTGTCTGTAAAATGAAGCCAGAGAACTGGAGGAGCTTTAGGTTTAACCTAACCTCAAATCTAGGGGTGTCCTGAAACTGTTTTCAACTGGATTTGAATTGTGGGGGTGAAGACTCACACCTTGGATAATAGCAAATAGTACAAATCAGGGTTGGGTTGACTGTTTTTCTGATTGCATATCTTTAAGAAAGCATTAATAAAAAGTACATGCTTAAAAGTGTGTCCTGGTTCATCTCCCTCTCTGGTTGGTTTTTAAATATTTACCAATTCACTCTTGTCTGAATCTATGAGACTGAGCCAAGAAGAATCACTTGAACAGGACAAAACAAAAAGGCAAAGTAGGAAGAGAAGGTAGTTCTGGTTGATATCAAGGTGACAGAAAGTACTTAGACATCTGGTGACTACTGAGAAGAGATGTTCAATGGGCTGTGGCTTATGGCCAAAGTGGTGACTTTATGCTCTTTACCATATTAAAGTTAGGCAAATATTATATTTTCTTTTCTCCTCCCCTCATGCTTAGTCATTAAGCAGTAGGTACACAACATATGGTTATTATGTTTACTGACTGTTGTTGATAAAGATTGTATCTTGATCCAAAACTATGAAAATAAGAAAAAGACACTGGCAGATATATTTACCAAAAATCAGAAAAGGGCAATAGGAAAAATAGGAACCTATAATAAATTTATCTTTATTTTTGGCACATATGTATAATTCAAAAATGAAAAGAAAATAATTATAAGAATATATTTATTATAATTAATTCATAAATTCAAGTCAACAAGTATTTGTTAAGAAATAATGTGCTAAGCAATAAAGATACAAAGAAAGGCAAAAAACATCCCTGTCCTCAAGGGACTTAGACTCTAATTGTATAAACTACTTTCAAATAATCATGTTTACATGGGTGTATGTTTACATGGATATATGATATGTGTTTGTATGTGTGTTGCCAAAATGTGCCTTGAGTGTGACAGAACCACAATCCTTTGGGCTCACCCTCTGGATGATCTCAGCCACAGCAAATTACCATAATTGTTTTAGAGCAGCATCGGGGGTCTCGGAGCTTGTACAAGCACCTGTAGTACCCATGTTCCAGTCATGAAGCCCTGCTATGAATAAACTTGTGACATTGGGGTTGTTACCCTCATTATCAGGACCACAGTTCACTGCATATCCACTGGTGTAAGTATTGATATCTGCCACGCTTCCTCCCCGCCCTCACCACCATATATCTCCACCCAGGGGCTTCAGTTCATGTCCGACTTTTGGGCCATTTTTCTCACTTTGAAATTAAACTTCTGTTTGATTCCTCCCTCCCCTGCCTCTAGACTGCTTTGTGCTACCCCAGTCACCCAGAGTTTAGAGGCCAGTTCCAATCTAGTTAGCAATGTGTATATCTGGTTATGTATATGTATTATTGTGGTTTACTCATTGTCCATCATGTTCTACTCTTCATATTTTCCTTTGAGAGCTTCATGGCAAAAAACTGGAGTAGTCTGCCATTTCCTTCTCCAATAGGTATACATACATATCTGTACACCTGTGTATATATACACAAATATGTTATAGATAGATAGATGGATGGATGGACGGATAGACAGACAGATAGACAGACATATGGATGGATGGACAAACAGACAGACAGACAGATGGATAGATAGATAGGAAAAAACTCATAACAATCATAGAGGGAAGATAATAAGATCGAGAAGATAATGAAATACTTGTTGAAGACACTTTCGAGAAGTGAGGAGGTAAAGACTATGGAATGTATAACAAATAATGATAGCTAGCCCAATGGTAGCATTTTAAGCTTTCAAAAGAACATAAAAGATGTCACCTTATTTGATATTCACAGAAATTCTCAAGAGTAGATGCCATTATTGTCATTGTACAGATGAGGAAATTGAGGCTGAAAGAGACTAAATGACTTACCTAGATCACAGAGGTAGTAAATGTTTGAGACAGGACATGAATTTTGATCTTTCAAATGTCAGTATTCTATTCACTGTATCATCTAGCTGCCTTCTTAGGAACCATTTAACAGAAAAATAAACTCCCCTAACAGGTAATGATCTCACTGCCACTTGAAGTATGAAAGCCAAGGTACAATAACTATCTGTCAAAGATATTGTGGATAGGGTATATGCTATATATGTTTCAGATTTCAGTTGAACTACATGACTTATGAAGGAATTTTCCTCTCTGTGGAAAAGAAAGTTTATTCTTTGCTTCATTTATCTGCTAAATGGAGAGAGAGAGAGAGTATTGGATTCCAAAAGGTTAATAAATAATGATAGCTGACACCGCTGCTCACTTTGTTTTTTAAAAACATCTGTTATCTCCTTTGGTCCTTGAAGCACACCTGTGAAGCAGGTAGTTCATGCTGCTGAAAGCATTTTCATCCCTTTTTGTTTCATAAGAACTCATGGGCAGAGAGAGAGAGAGAGAGAGAGAGAGAGAGAGAGAGAGAGGGAGGGAGGGAGGGAGGGAGGGAGAAAAGGAGGGAGGGAAGGGGAGAGGGATCGGGGAAAGGGACAGAGACACTCAAATACTCCATGTGAAATTATTCTTGTACAGATGTTGACTAACGGACCTGGAGGACTGTTCTTTTTATATTTTTTACTCTCAGGGTGCTGGAATTTTCCATCAAAGATTAAATTAAATGAACAGCTCTCTTAGAATCACTAATGTTTGAGGGACAGGAAAACCAGTATCTTCCTAAGATGTTCCCAAACCAACCAGTTCCAAATGATACTTGGGAATGCCATGGAATTGCTTGGTTGGATTGATTAGATCTGATTTCTTAGGGGGAGGGAGAAGACAGGGGGAAAGATACAGATCCAAAATAAATGAAAGCGATGGAAAACAAAAATGAAAATGGAATTTTCCATAGATCCAATCATATTAAAAGGAGAAGCAAGCAAAGTTCGGTATTTATATTAACCTCACTAAATAATCCCTGTCTTGAACCTTTTCCCTATGCTTGAGAAGAAGTATTTACCCAAGGAAACACCCCCAAATTCTATTATCATTTTCCTAATAAAAACAAGATATTGCACATGATTGATGTGTCTCATGCCCCATTCCAGTCTGTGTGTGTATGTATGTATGTGTGTGTGTGTGTGTGTACCTCTCTGTACCTCTCTGTCTCTCTCTGTCTCTATGTCTTTCTGTGTGTGTCTCTCTCTGTCTCTCTCTGTCTCTCTCTCTCTTCCTCTCTCCCTTTCTCTCTCTCTTTCTCTCTGTGTGTGTACCTCGCTGTACCTCTATGTCTCTCTGTCTCTCTCTGTCTTTCTCTGTCTTTCTCTCTCTCTTTCTGTCTCTGTCTCTCTGTCTCTGTGCGTGTACCTCTCTGTCTCTCTCTGTGTCTCTATCTCTGTACCTTTCTGTCTCTCTCTGTCTCTGTCTCTGTCTCTGTGTGTATGTGTACCTCTTTGTACCTCTCTGTCTCTATCTCTGTCTCTGGTCTGTCTGTCTCTCTCCCTCTATCGTTCCCTTTCTCCCTCCCCCTCTGTTTCTGTCTCTGTCTCTCCATTCCCCTTCTTTCCTCCCCTGTTTCTGCCTCTCTCTGCCTGTCAGTTTCTCTCATGTTTCATATTATTAACATGAGGCCCCTCTTTTTCCTCATGTTTAGTGCCTGTTCCCTCCTACAGCATGAGGGATGCATCCCTCCAGGATGTGTTACAATTTCTCCCCTGCTCTTCTCCCTGAATGAAAGCCCTGCAGCCTCCTCCCTGGTGGCCTGGGTCTTGGATCCAAGGCTGCTACCCTGCTCCATCTAGTGGGGTCTGTGTAGAATGAAGGAATACAAATCAACACCCAACCCCAAAGCCAAGTAAAGGCAGTCTGGCAATGAAGGGCTGGATTCTGGCTGGGTTTGAGGCCAGATTTCCAAAGCAGAGCCTCTTCTGGAGAGGTGGGACTTTGCTTTGAAGTCGGCTCTAACTTTTATGTGCTAATAAAAGAGAGCAAAATAATCTCTGCACATGTGGCTGCTCACCCTCAAAAGGCATGGCCTGGCTGCAGGGGGCTGGCACCTTTGATTTGGCTCCTGGGAAGCTCAAGGAAAATGCAGACAGGCTGGGTTATTTTTAAGGCTCAAAGCACAGAGCAAAAGATTTATGGCTCTAAACATGTTGCAGGGGAGATAAATTGGAGCAGGGCCCTCCCGGCTCCACCAGACAAACCAGTGCATGCCAGGCTGGTCAATAAAGTATTCAAGCTCTAAGGGCCATGTGGGTTGTCACAGATTAAATTCTGAAAGTCTTTTATGGTATAACAAGGTCTTTAATGATAACACTGGGCTCTGGATCACACACAGGGTGGGCAAATGGGACCCAGAGAAGATCCTTGGATGGAATGAATGACTTCTGAATGGTAGGAAAAACATGGGAATTTTGAGATGGATAAATATTTACACCAGGGGTGTGTGTGTGTGTGTGTGTGTGTGTGTGTGTGTGTGTGTGTGTGAATGGGATGCTCATGGACCACCATCTTCCTTACTGATCTCCCCCCTTGCCCTCACAGTGCCATGATTTGTTATAGGATGCAACAAGGTGGTTGACTTTTCAGTGACTGCCTTCCATGCATTTGAGTTTAAAGGTTCTAAACGTTTTCTCTTCCTGGCCTATCTATAAAACTTCCAAAGACTTGGTGGTTTCATCTAACAGGAATTAAGGAGCTATTTCCCCTCTGTGGGCAGGGTAATGAGATCGTTACAGCTTCTTAGTCCAGAAACAAGTGGTGTTACTGTATACGAAACTGTAACAATGTTTTCTTGCCATGATAGCAAAAAAATGTGAGAGAGAGAGGGAGACAGACAGACAGACAGACAGACAGAGGCAGAGACAGACAGAGAATCAGAGAACAAAAAGAAGAGGAGGAAGAAAAAGAAAAAAGGAGGAAGAGAAGGAGGAGAGACAGACAGACAGACAGAGGCAGAAACAAAGAGAAAGAAAGAGAGATAGAGAAGGAATGAGAGAAGAAGAAGAAAAAAAGGAGGAGGAGGAGGAAGAGAGAGAGGGGAGAGAGACAGAGACAGAGACAGAGACAGAGAGAGACAGAGATGTGCCAGTAGTAACACAGAAGGCAATAAATCCAGAGGTGTAGCAAGAAGGGGATGTCTCCTTTCCCAGTCAGTTTAGCATTTACTTTCTGGGGGTTTGAGAACAAGGGGCCAAGCCCCACTTGAGGGTCATAGTGGTCATCATGGAAAAGGCTCCTGAGGAGGAAGCTTGCCCCTGTCATTTTTCTCTCATTTTTCCCAGAATACTTTCAGCTCAGGTGTCTGTATAACATTAGTGGCTTATATTCAATATATTGCTGGCGATTAGAGGAGGAGAGGAGATGACCTTTAAAACCATCGATTCCAGTGCAATACTGTTCTCAGGTTTACACACTGAGGCCACATTTTAGATGCCCTCTCTGTATAACAAGATGCTTTTTGGACCTCCCTATGAAATATAAGATGTATTTTTATCGCAAACATTATTTTATCCACATCACTGTCAACAGTATTATTACCATTCCCATCACAGTGGCCAAATATCTAGTATTTTATAGTTTGAAAAAAGTCATTTATTTTCTTATCTCACAATGATCATGTTGAACACATAGGCACACACACATGCATCAAAGTGTTATACATAAGTATAAAGACCTCAGAGATTTTTAATAGGCAGGAATGAAAAAGTAGTTAGATGGACTGGGTCAGAGTAAACAAGGTGTTAAGTCATTCATGATAGGGACCGTATCTCCTATATCTAATACCTGGCCTCAAATATTGGGAAGAAGTGGCCCTGTGATTTTAGGAAATTCCCTTCCTTCAAACTTTTTTTTTCAATAGCATTTTATTTTTTCCAAATAAATGTAAAGATAGTTTTCAACATTAATTTTTTGTAAGATTTTTGTGTTTCAAATGTTTCTCCTTCCCTCCCTTTCTTCCCCCCATTCCATGACAGCAAACAATGTAATACAGGTCAAGCACATATAATCCTTTTAAACATACTTACATAGTTGTCATGTTGTGCAAGAAAAATCAGAACAAAAGAAAAAAAAACATGAGAAAGAAAAAAATGGTAAAAAAAATATTAGGCTTTGATCCACATTCTGTCTCCATAGTTCTCATTCTGGATGCAATTGGCATTTTTCATCCCAAATCTATTCTAATTGCCTTGAATCACTGCTTTGTTAAGAAGAGCAAAGTCCATCATAGTTGATCATCACATAATTTTCTTTGTTACTGTGTACAATGTTCTGGTTCTGCTCACTTCACTCAGCATCAGCTCATGTAAGTTTTTCCAGGCTCTTTCTGAAATCATCCTGCTCATTTCTTATAGAACAATAATATACCATTACATTCATGTGCCATTACTTATTCAGTCACTCTTCAATTGATGGGCGTCCATTCAATTTCCAGTGCCTTACCTCTACAAAAAGTGCTGCCATAAACATTTTTCACATGTGTGCCTTTTCCCTACTTTTATGATTTCTTTGGAATACAGACCCAGTGGTGAGACTGCTGAAGCAAAGAATATGGAGTTTTGTAGCCCTTTGGGCTTAGGGGAAATTCCCTTCTACCAAAGTAAATAGTTATCTGCTCTGAAATGGTTGACTAGAACATAGTGAATATGTATTACTTGATTAAGGTCACATAGTATATATGTGTCAGAGGGAAGAATTGAACCCAGACATTTCTAGCTTGGAGGCCAGCTTTCTAGTCACTCTATTATGCATTTTTGCACACGGTGTAGATATTAAAAAATGTTTTTTGAATTGGAATCCAAAATCCAGGTTAGGAGCATTAGGAACAATGGGGAGATGGATCATATAATATGAATAAGAGTTAGAAATTATAATCACAGAACCTGAGAAGGAAGAACTGGCATAGAAGGAACAGAGGAACTGAGTAAGAGAGGTCCAAGAGGAGTTCAACAAAATGGGGGAGAATAAGAAATAGGAAAGACAATAAAAGTAGCTGGGGAAGCACAGCTATATACTCTGATATTACAGCATCATTTGTTTGTTCTATATCCTATTTTTTAAACTTCTTTACTTATTATGAGCAAACAGAGGGAGACAGGATGAGCAGACAACTAGACAAAATAGGGCCTGATAGGTACAGGTGATTCCAAAAGGCAGCAAAAATGAAGGGTTCAAATGCCATGATCCAAGAGATTCCAATAGACTTTGAATGGAAAATGCCATCCACATCCAAAGAGAGAAGTATGGAGACTGAATGTGGAACAAAGTATTGTATTTTCTTTGTTCTTTCTTTTTGTATTTATTTGGATTTTCTTTCTCATAGTTTGCTTTTTCCTTTTTGGTCTAATTTTCCTTGTACAACATGATAAAAATGGAAATTAGTTTAAAAGTATTGTACATGTGTACGCTGTATCAGATTGCTTACTATCTTGGGGATAGGGATGGTTAGAAAGAGAGGGAGAAAAAAACCTGGAACACAAAAAATTACAAAAATTAATGTTGGAAGCTATTTTTACATGTATTCAGAAAAAAACAAAATACTATTGAGCCTTTGGGAAGTTCTGGCTCTAAATTCATTTGGAAGACATCCAAGATCTTTTCTATTAGCCCCTCTCTATTTTATTCTTTTCCTTTTCTCTTTCTCTCACTCCCCTTCTTTCTTCCATACTAATGAAGAAGATTATAATTTCAACTGAAAGTATGTAAGAAAAGAATAAGATGTGGTCTTAAATTTTTCGTCTACAACTATAGGTGGTTGATATATAGAATGTATACAGAGTGTTTCTCACAGTCACTGAAGTCATATTCTATTTAACCCTTCTTGGTTTCAAAGGGCTCAGTTGTGTTCCTCTTTATGTGGTGGGAGCAATGGAGGGAACAATTAAGAAATGATTATGATGTAAAAACAAAAGACATCAACCAAATCCAAACTTAACAGAAAATTTAACATAGAGTAAATATGAAAGAGCAATTTTAAGGAACTTAACATGGACAAACTGTTTAAACATGGACTAATTGTTTATTTTTTATATAGGAAAAATGTATACTATAGATCTGAGATTCACTTCAACAATAGGGTAGCTCAAAAGAAAGATTGGCAGAGTCAAGGTAAAAATAGTAAGCAGCTTATACAAATGAGGTGAGGAGGAAGAACAGACACACAGGCAGTAGGGGGGGAGGAAGGCTCATAGTTCTGAAAAACTACTCACATCGGTTCAATAGGCAACTACATGTATACCATGAAAGGTATAGCACCCTCCAAAATCTATAAAGAAATAAAGGGGGAGGGATGGGTCATGGGGAAGTAAAAGGTAAAGGGAAAAGACAAGGGATGAATCCTTGGGTGGGAGAAGGTTAAGTAATAGCAAGGCAAGTTATGGAACAGAATTTATTTAAAAAGGCATCAGGGATAGGAAAGATGTGTGTGTATGTGGGGTGTGTGTGGGTGTGAGTGTGTGTATGAATGTATATATCTACATACATCTACATAAATATATCTTTTCTTAACTGTAGTTTGCTTAGAGATGGTGGGGGGGAGATGAAAGGAGGAAAAAAGAATAAAGTAAATAAGGTGTGCAGCAGAGAACCAAAGAACAATTTACAAGGAAGCAAAGAAAAAATAAACATTTATAAATATAATTTCTTCTACTTATATAAACTTTTTTGACCTTGTAATTTGTTGTTATATATTTTGAATCCTTCCTGACGCTCTGCTGGGCATATGACAATGTTCTCTTGTTTTGCTTTGTTTTGCTTTGTATTTCTTTTCTGTTTTTCTTTCTTACTTTGTTTTTTTCAAATAAGATAAATCTTTTAAAAGAAATCATTCACACTTTTGAGGCTGTGGACTATCTTTCTTAATTTTAAAAATTTATATGTTTTTTCTAAGAGACTGATCAAGTGGAAAATAAAAAGTCAGAACTTGACTATTGAATGATTGATTCTTTATGGGTTAGATGAAGGATGACACTGGCCTACAAATCTAGAAATGGCATCCAGCTTAGAGAAAGCCAAGGTCTTTATTTCAATCTTTCATCCACTTGATGTGATGCAAACACTTATTCTGTCTACTGGTCAGACTTAGGTCTGTGGCAGTCTTAAATTGATTAGCTGGTCTGGTTGATGTAAGGAGGGGAAAGTTCCACTTGGAAGAACTGGAACAAGCATTGGGCAGATAGGATATTGTACTCAGGTACCATCTGATGTTGGCCCTTATTAGGAAGGTAAACTCTAGTGATTCCTTTTCAAGGCAACTTCAGTCTCTGTGTTGAACCTCAGGGTCCTCCCTAAAGGTACAGGGGTTGGGTAAGAGGTAACTAAACTTCTGGGGTTTCTGGAGGAATAGACCATATTAACAAGTCTGACTTAGCAGTCTTATACAATGCCAGAACCTGCCCTCTTCATTATTGTGGTTGCTTAGGGGACTGTCCTTGTTAAACTTTCCTTCCTTCCCCCTGAATGTGCTTCAACTTCATTTTTATTATGCCATGGAAGACCTTCTGCCTTTTAAGAGTCCTTGCCTAAAAAGCCTCTGCCATGAACCACCCACTCAAGACCTCAATTCTCCAAATAAATTTCTGTAGAGGCTATCCTGCCCTGTTTTCAACATCTATGGACTTTGCCAATGATCTATTTATGTAACAAACAACTTCAATACTGAGGCCCCGCTGGTGGCGGTGGTAGGAAGAGCTTAGAAAAGATCATGTCTGATGTCTCTTTCATGTCGGACAACAGAGGCGATCTGGATATACACCTATTGGTGCTGTTCTTAACAGCCTTACACAACACAGACACATCATGGATTTTCAGAGCTTGATTTGGTACTTTTCAAAACTGAAAGGCCTTCCCTGCTCTCTTTGCCTATCCAAATGTCCCCCCATTGTGACCAGCTAATGTACAATCCTGCTTCTCTGCCTAAGAGGCAACTTGAGGCAGGGGATTCAGAGGATAATATGTTTATGGTTAAAAGAGACCTTGGATGTCTTTGAATCCAGCCTCTTCATTTTGAAGATGAGGAAACTGAAGCCCAAGGTCATATAATGATTTACTCAGCATCTCAAAGATAATAAGTATCTGAGACAGGATTGAACTCAAATCTTGTTGACTCTAACCTCAGCAATCCCTCTGCTATGAACAGAGTATTTACAAGCACAAGACTTGGGTTTGAGTCCCAGATCTTCCACTTCCTCCTGTTAGCTTCCTAAACCTTAGTCTCAGACAACTCTGTAAAATGGGGATCAGGCTAGATAACAACTGAGGTCCTATCCAACTGTAAATCTCTACTTTCCCTCCATCCCTTCTAGGTCTCATTTCTTCTTCTATGGATTTCTCTAACACCATATGTCTTATAGCCAACTGGCCTCCTTGCCCAGACTCCTAGATTCTTGAGGGCAAGAATCATTAGATCATAACTTTAGAGTTGAAAAAGTCCTGAAAAGCAATGTAATCCAATGCCTCATTTTCAGAGGAGGAAACTGGATCATAAATTCGTAGATTTAGACTTGGCAGGGAGCTCAGAGACCATCCAGCTCAATACCCTCATTTTAAAGAGAAGGAAACTGAGGCAGAAGGAGACATAGGTAGCATAATTCAAATGTAGAATTTGATCCAGGTTTTCTGAATTGCAAACTACAATTATTTTCATTATATCACACTGATCTTTAATGTTTATTCTCAAATACTCAAGCAGAAGGCAGGGAACAAGCATTCATTAAGCAAAGTTTGCAAAATATTTTAGTTACTTCCACAAAGACCTGAAACATGGATACTAGAGGTATCATTTACCCTATTTTACAGATGAAGAAACTGAGATCCAGAAAGGTTCAGTGGCCACACAATTAAAGATTGGAAACCATATTTTCCTTCCTTCCTGACTTTCTGTAGTACTAGATCCACTATATCCCAGACTCCCCAGGCAAGGAAATGAGAGCTTAATTAGAACATGGCAGTGATTTATCAACAGGCATCCTCCCTAACCTTCCCTCCCCTATGCACACAGAAATGCATACATACGGAGACACACAACACAGATACACACATACACACACATCTGAGATACACTAAAACTCAGCTCCATAGTCTTAATTTTCCCCATCCTTTCATTCAGCCTGTTAACATTCTTAGTAGAACATTTGCTCACATGACCAGCTCTTTGAATGTCATTAAAAACTAAACATCTCACAACCATCAAATATCTGTACAAATGGGAGGTGTGAAATGGGATTCAAGATTCAATTATCCCCTGGGTAGAAATCACAATCCTGGAGTCAACTGAATGGAAAAGTGCAAAATTGGCACTGTTATCATACTAAAATCTTCTCCTGCTGTGAAATGGCTCCTAAATTCCCTCTTAATCACACATTTTAATAACAATTAGCTTCTACAGTGAAAACTGTTGGTTACATCTTGCAAGTTCCCTGGGGTCTGCTGGACCACACAGTTCCCACCAACAACCACTAGGTGGCCTTGATTTAATGGTTGGGTTCTGAGCAGAATTTTAGATTTCCAGAGAGCAGGTCTTTTACAAGAGTTTGGGTTTTAAACTGTGTTCTCACTGCTTTGAAAGACTTTAAAATCCTGGTATCCAAAGCTGTACTTTAATATATAAATAATGTTGCATGCAGGAAAAACAGTAATGGGAAAATAGAAACACCCCTAATCATATGGCTACAAAATGGTATAATTGGGATTTGGTCTCAAATCCAAATCTAGATCTATTAATAGCATCCTACATTGCCTTGTTTTACCAGTGCTGAAAAAGTCTGAAAAGATTGAGAAACTCGCATTGATTTTTCTGGAGATATGCAACTATTAAGTGGCTAAACCAAGATGGCAGCTGTCTTCAAGGGTTTGAAGAGCTTTCAGCTGCAAGAATTTTCAGCTTATTCTGCTTGACTCCAAGGAAACAAGAGAGAGCAAAAAATATATGCTTTTGAGTAAAGTATATTTAGGCTGAAAGTAAGGAAAGATTCTCCAATACTTAGAGTTATTCTAAAATATAATGGGTTGCTTTTGAAGGTAATATGTTCAATACCTTTATGCTGGCCATCTGCCATGGCCAGAATATATTTCCTCTTAACCTCTGCTTCATTAAATCTCTTTCTTTCTCTAAGATAGAACTCTAGTATCATCTGTATCAATCCTTTCCTCATCTCTCTTCCCCCCAACTGCTAATGTTTCTCTATGCCTAACTACTTGGGTCTTAACTAATTATATTTATTCTGACTTTATTCAACATATCCTATATATGAATATGTTGTTGCTCTTGATGCAAAGTAAGATTCTTAAAAGCAGGATATATTTTCTTTTCTTTTTTCCTCTAGTATATAATATAATTCTTCACACATAGGAGACACTTATTAAATGATACTGCATTCAAATAATCGATTCATTTTCCCTTGCTGCAATTCTTCAACAAAATCCTGGGTGATTAGCATTCCAGTGTGTCAGAAGATTGTTCTTCAGTCATGATTTGAAGTAAATAATCTGAAAATCCTTTCCTAAATCTGAACATTGGTATAAGATTCTACTTTACGGTGCAATAACAGAGGACTTTTAATGGAGAAAATGGAAGGAAATGTTCAAAGATGAATTTGGGAACCCAGTTTAGCAGCAAAAAGACAGGCTTAATGTCAAATGTTACAACCTACATTTACAATGCAGGTCCTGTGGTCCAAGGGGAACAGGGATGATGGATAAGGCAGCTGTGAACCTGTTTAGATGCCCTGGGACAATACCTTTGTTGCTGCTTTCCTCAGCAGTACTGCTCACTGCATCCTGGCTTTTATATTTAGAAGACATTTCTCAAAATTGCTTGATGGCAAAATAGATGGAGGACAAAACTTAGAGTTAGGAAGACCTGAGTTAGAATCTTTCCTCAGGTACTTGCTAGCTGAATCTTCCTAGCTAAGTCACTTAAGTTATCTTATTTATCTCTTCTGTATAATGAAGCTGATGATATCATCCACGTCATTGGCTTTTCAGGAGGACCAAAAGATAGAATATATGTAAAGTGCTTTGCTATTATTACATAGAACTTACATTAATATTTCTGACATTGGATCACTTTGTAGTTTTCTTTTTCTCCTCTGTACCCAATTGAATGCAATTTAATTAATTAAATTCTGGGAATGACTTGAATTTCTTTGTATACCTAGTACTTCATGTAGTGCATGGTACACAGTAGACACTTAATAAATGCAGATTGACTTAGTCACTTTGAGAAACAGGAAATGTATTTGTTGTTTTGCTTTGTTTTGTCTTTCAATCAGGTGCCTCATTTTCACAAAACCTAGTGCCTGTCAGGAATCACTTTTTATTTGTATAAAGGAAACCTGGGGACCATTGATTGCTTTTCAATCAGGACAGCATTCTGCCCCTACCTGCTTCTCCAGCTTTTCTGCAATGTCTGGTTTGCACGGGCATTGACCATCTTTTTCATCTACATCTTCCTTGGCAACTGCATAATGGAAGGCTTGGCAGTTTATAGCAAACCCTTGTCAAGACTAAATGAGTCTTAATTAATCCGTTATAATTCTTGTGCTCTCATTTTCAGAGTAATGTTCTGACAATCTAAGCCCACTATCAGTAAAAAAAAATGGAATATGAGAGGTGGAAGATATGTTAGAGTCACCTTCACTGCCCATTACTCAGATATCCTCACTGGCCATCAGTAGCATATAGGATAAAGTGCAGAGTTCAAAGGGACATTTAAAGCCCTCAATGATCTGATTCCCATGTATATCTATCCTTTCAGTTCAAATCAGAGACAGTTTGGTGATACAATACACTACTTGGGGGGTAATATGCTGAACTGAGAGTCAAAAAGACCTGAATTCAAATCCTGACTCAGGTACTTACTAGTAGTTCTCTGACCCTATATAAGTTATCTAATCTCTCAGCCTCTGTTTCCTCATATGTAAATTAAAGATACTATTAGCCTCTACCTTATCGGGTTATTATGAAGATCAAAAGGGATAACATATGCAAAATCCCTTGCCAAATCTTAGCAATACAAATATAATTATTGTTATTATTATTTTATTACTTTTTATAACTTTCCATTCCAAAACAATTGACCAATTAGATGTTCTCTGAATATCATATTCCATCTCCTCCCTACGATCCTTTCCTTGATGAGCCTCTTGTCAATGTGTAAATATTATATCACTCATGATCCCTTACCTCTCTCTAGCCCCTGATACTTTAAAAAAATATGTAATTAGTATTTCACTCCAAAGAAGAGGAAATGAAGGGACAGAGAAGTTAGATAACTAGTAAAAATTTACACAATTAGTGACAGAGCTTAGACTTGAAATCCAATTTTTCTACTTTCGCCCCAGCGCCTTTTCCCACAATATGACACTGCCTTCCTTTGTGCGCTTATCGAAGTCAAATCTCTTCCCCAGAGAGACAGAGAATTTGGTTGATTCTCTTATCAATGATCCATACAAGCCACGTGCAGTGAATGTTCAGTCTTCTGAGGGACAGCATCCCCCTCCCTCCTTTCTCTCCCTTTCCGGTACCTCTCCATCCAACATTAGTCAGCTTCACTACTCATTAAGCCCATAGCTGTGCCAGAATCAGGGGAGCAAAATGGAAATGGTGAATAACTGACATATTGGTTGAAATATTGCAAAATGAGACTGATGTTCTGTGTATTTAGGCACATTCTGAGCTGGAATCTTGGGGATGACACAGGTGGGCTCTATGCTTTCTGTGATGGGATACATCAGGTGGGAACACATCTCCTGATTTGTGCCTCAGTGAGTATTGACAATCCCACATCAGAGTTCCTTTTACTTCACCACAGTTTTGGCCAGTAGGAAAGCTGTCTCTGGGACCTGAACATCACTCAGTGTGGTCTCTGCTCACTGGTAAATTTTGTGATTCTCTGAACAGAGAGAGGCAAGCAGCAACTTCCAAGCATTTCGGCTCTGGCCAAGGTACTACATTTCTCTGATCCCAGCTTGCTTATCTATAAAACAAGGAGGTGGACTAAATGACACCCAAAGGTCCTGCCAGTTCTAAATATAGTGACCCTTGGACAGGCCAATTAAGCCCTAATTAAGTAGGGAATGATGTGGGCTGGTTGTGGAAACTTCAAGAGGCAACCAGAAAGCTCTCTGATTGGCTAAAATGGGACTCTAGGGCAGGTCAAAAGGCTTAATTCAGATTGTCCAAGTAGAAATTGCCCAAGACGATGTTTGGAAATATACTGGCCTAAAAATGATGCTTATCTATGCCTTACATAGGAGTTAGGGAAAGTCTTCAATTAACCAATCGATCAATAAATAAGTATATGGTAATTAAACATTTTATGCCCAGACACTGTTAAAGGCATCAAGAATATAAAGATATAAAAGGGAAATAAATCTTTCCCTCAAAGAGTGTGAATTTAATAGGGGAAAATTTACACACACACACACACACACACACACACATACACAGACATATATGCAAATATATACATGTATTTGTAGATAGCCATATAATATGCATATTGTATATATACATGTATATACATATAGCTAATATTCTATTTGTCTCTATCTTCCTCTCTGTCTCTCAGTTTCTGTGTCTGTCTCTCTATATCTGTGACTGTCTCTTTGTCTCTGTGTCTCTGAGTCTCTGTCCCTCTCTCCATATATGTATATATGTGTATGCCCTGTTCAACTAAATAGTGTCCAGAGTAAAATTCAAGCCACATACACACATATGTACACACATGTGTATAGATATACTTATTCACATATATGTGTATATTTGTGTGTGTGTGTATAAAACATGGCCACTTGGAGAAGGGAGGGTACTGGCAGCAGAGGAGACTAGGAAATTCATCAAATAGACAGTTCTGGAGTTTATTTTTAAAGTAAAATAAACAAATTCTAAGACTGTGGTACATTTAATTTGGAATAATATGTCCTAAATTTAAATACTAACTCATTTCATTGTTAGCTTTGTATCATTAGTTGAGTGAATTCACCTTTCTGGGACTTAGTTATTTGATCTATAAAATGAGGGCATCAAATTTGATTTCTACTAAAATTCTTCCAAGTCCAGACCTCTGGTTCTCAGCTCAGGTGTCCAGATGTAACTATAAATGTAACTAAAGCTTGATAGAATAATCCAGAAATTATCACCTAATCTGAGGGCTGTCATCTTTAATTTGTATTCCCATTTACTTTATCCTGATAGAATATTTCTGATCACTTGTATGGCCCTTTCTAGCTTTCAACCTATGATCCAAAGAATATGTTTTCTTTTCCTCACAGAGAATTCCTGGAAAAGTTCACTCACAGAGTTGAGTGTTTAGATTGATAGTGTTTAGTTTGTAGCACAGACTAGAGTTTCCAGTTATGCTAAATGCAGCCAAACAATGTGGACAATAAGGTATTTTTAATTAAAGTTTTATATTTTAAAAATATGCATGGATAATTTTCAACAATCACCTTTGCAAAACCTTGTGTTCCAAATGTTTCTCTGCCTCTTCCCACTACCCCCTCCCCTAGATAGCAAATAATCCAATATATGTTAGAAACGTCCATTTCTTCTATACATATTTCATGCTGCACCAGAAAAATCAGATCAAAAAGTAAAAAATGAGAAAGAAAACAAAACTCAAGCAAACAACAAAAACGTGAAACTACTATGTTATGATCCACATTCAATCTCCAAAGTCCTCTCTCTGGGTACAGATGGCTCTCTCCATGACAAGATCATTGGAACTGGCCTGAATCACCTTACTGTTGAAAAGATCTACAAGATAATAGGATTGACTAAGATAGATTTTTGATCTCCAGAAACCTAGAGGCTGAGGAGATCCAGAAAGACTAGGTCTTTAGCTGGTGGTTCAATAATCAGGGAAAGTGAGGAAAATTGAAAGGTTAGGAGTGTGGATTCCAGTACATTTTAATGAATAAATAACAAACTCAAGGTCACACAGATAGTAAGTGACAGAGCAGAACTTCAAGTCATGGGCTTGGGACTGAATTCAGGTCAATGATAGAGAGCATCGTTAAGCTGTATCCTTAAGCTTTAAAATGACTTTACAGAAATGATCACATTCACGTTCAAACAATTCTGTAAAAGGGTGGTTGTAAGTGCTATCACTCTCATGTTATGGAGACCCATAAGAAAAGTAGAGTGACCTGGGAGAGGTCAGAATAACCCTTACTTTCTGTCTTCACTTCACAGGGGCTGGGACTTGATTAAAAGATGGGTTATGACAGATCTGAGGAAACTGAGGCAAACTGAGGGCTAAGTGACTTGCCCAGGGTCACCCAGCTAATACGTGTCTGGGGTCACATCTGAACTCAAAAAGAGGAGTCCTCTTGATTCCAAAACTCAGTTCTATACATTGTGTCACCTCTGTGCATCTGCCCTGCAAATTGCTCTTCCCTGCCTACCAACCGAAGCCTAAGCTCTTTAGTCTGGCATTCAAGGCTCCTCACAGTCTTGCCTACACAGCTTTTCCAGACCCATCTCACATTACCCTTCCTACCAGGTGCTCCAGCCAACTCAAACCAACTAAATTTCTGCAACCGTGTCATGATCATCCCCAAACCTCTGGCTAGAACTGCAATGTCACCTCTCATATCTCTGTCTGTCATAACCCATCTTTTCTTATGTTTAGAAGGAGAAAAAAAGGATAGAAAAAGAATGGAGAGGAAAGGGGAGGAGACAGGAGAAGAGAAAATAATTAATTTCAACTGTGATTCAGAAAGATAGAAGACTCTGAAATTTGAGCTAAATAATTTAGCCACCAGATAGCTAACTGTAACTATAGAGTTGGGGTTACTCAACAAAAAGAAAAAGACTTCCAGTTAAAGAGATGTGAGTTTTCTTTTGTTAATTCTGAGTCTCACTATTGTACTCTGTTTCACAATCATTTTTAAATTAGTGGTGTATATATTTGTGGGAGAATGTCCCTGGATTTGCCAAGGTATGTGTATGTGTATGTATGTATGTGTGTTACAAGTGAGGAGACTTGTGACTATTGTTTTTCTTATTCCATTTGAACAAATGTTTGTTTTTGCCAAAAGCTAAGTGAGGTTACTGGCTTATCATTAATGGAAACACAGGTGGGGGCTCACAAGTTAAACTAATAAGCTCTGAAAATTGAGAGCAGTTATGCTCTCAGAATTAATACTTGACTGTAGATGTGATTTGGGAAACTTACAGAGGCACTGAGGATACAAAGACAACTCTCAATCAAACAATAAGTATTTATTAGGTGCCTATTTATTAATGCCAGGCAGTGCTAAGTTTAGGGGGAGACAAAGAAAAGTAAAAGATAACATTTGTCCTCAAGAAGCTTACAATGAAAAATGGTAACTCATCTAAATAAATTCTAAACAGCTAAGTCAGTATATGGAAATTTGATGAAGTTATTCTCATGAGTAATTAGATGCTTCGGAAAATTTTAAGAGAGAAGTTAGTACCTGAGATGATGTTTAACATGATTACAATTTTTTTTAGAACTTCCTGTGATAACATGATCTATAACATTTGAAATGCTAGTCCATGTTCACCTTAGGCAGGCTCTTTTTACATTAATTACAAGTATTCTTGCTCCTTCTCAATGCCTTTTCCCTTAAACCCCTTAACTATCTAAGTATAAAAGTCTTAGCCATGGCAATCCTTTGCTCAAAAGTCTTTGATGGTTCATTGTTGTCTACTGAATAAAGGTAAAATTTCTTTTTTGGCATTCTAGGCTGCAAACAATTTGATAGCCTGTGCTTTTCAAGAGTCATTTCTCATTTCTCCAGATAAATTAGGCTATTTTGGGACTTTGGAATACATCTGGTATTTCCTTGCATTTGTACAGTCTGTGGCTGCTAGCAAAAAGGGGACTACCCCATGGGCATTTGAGCTGTTTCTATAATATAAAAGTAAAAAGTATACAGGTGTGCCTGAACCTATAGGAACATGAACTTAACCAAGAACTGACAATCATGCCTCAGGACTATTTAGAAAGAGTTGGTAGTATTTGGAGGTTGGGGCACTGGAGTACTGTTGGGAAGGAGGTTATCATTCTTTACACCTTGCTTTCACTCTGCCCAAGTATCTGATTAGTTGGTATTCCTTGTCATTTCTATTTCCAGAACATCTCTCTACTGTATCCCCTCCTCGCTATTCAAACTTCTTCCTCCTCCAAATCAGTTACTCTTCCCTTCTTTTCTAGATATTTGCAAACAGACTTCTATTTAATCCCCCTTCCACAAGATCTTCCTATTATTATTTCTCTTCCACATCTGGAAAAGTTATTTTCCCAAATTGCAAGATCAATTATATCAGCTGCTTTCTTAATAAATCACAGTAGCTTTCTATTGCTTTTTGGATTAAATGTACCCTTCTTTATTTAAATTTCAATCTTTTCACAACCTGATCTCTTCCTATCTCCTCATTCTTCTTATTCTCTATTGGAATTCTGTCCATTTAAAGGCCAGTCATACAGACCTTCTCATTATTCCGTAAACAATGGTCCATTTCCCATCTCTGAGTGTTTTCATTGGTCATGCCCTAATTCTGTAACCCACTCTCTCCACCACTACCTCTTATAAACCCATGTTTCCTTCAAGACTCCTTTTGAACACTGCCTTCTATAATCTACCCAGCTGATAGTATTCCTATTCCCAAAGCTTCTTGCTTTATATGTAATCTATTCTCTATTCCATATTGTTTCTTTAGATGAAAAATAGAACTCTGTCTTGTGTGTATATTGAGAAAGGAAACCTAGGACCCTGAAACCAGCCTTTGTTAAAAAACAACCTGAGTTTTAAGGAAGACGGCTGATTCCAAAGAGATCTGAGAGCATGTTAACAGCTACTAAATATGATGCTTAATAAAGGGAAGTCTTTTGTACTAAAACCTGATAGCGACATGAGACAGCACCCTGGATAATTGTAATAAGGAAGGCAGTACCCTTCAGGATGTTAATTGAATTTCACCTACTCAGCTTCCACTGCCTATCACTACTAGGGAGATCTGGCAGTTGGTAGGTCTTTTCACTTTCTACAAGGGGTGATTAGCAAAGGAGATGACTGACAATTCTCCTTTCTTTGAAACCTGTTGGGAAATACCTTCTGTAATATTTCTGTGGAGTAAATGAAATGAGGGTTATTGTGTCATTTACCACTTAGGAGATCAACTATGAATGAACCACATGAGTGAAAAAACATTAATTGAACACTTACTATATACAAGTTCCTTGCTAAGTGCTGAAGTCACAAACAGGAAATTAACAGATATTGCTCTTAAGGAGAGAACATTTTAATAGAGAAAACCGATATATGGACACTTGCTATTGACTCTGAGCTCTCTCTCAAAAGCAAAGATGCTATGAAATAGTTTGCATTCATTCATCCCCTTCACTTGCCCCCCTTACCAAATAGAGTGGGGAAGACTTAATATCTTTATGGAATAAATAGAATATTACCTTTAAGATAACCCATATGGCACAGTGGAAAAGGTACTGGTTCTGGAGTCAGAGTAATTTCTAGAACCACCTCTGTGATGGTGAATTTGGGCAAGACAGTCCACTTTTAGAAGTCTCATTTTCTTCATTTGTAAAATGAGGGATGGATATTGGAAGTGAGGGATTTTAAAGATCTTTTCATACTTGGATACTTGATTTCAGAGAACCAGAAAGCAGTTTCCCTCTTCCTCAAACCCACCCACCCCTCAGCTTTTATCACTTGTGTACTGATGCCTGAAAAGCTTCTAACAAAAGATAAAGAATCTTATTCCACAAAGAGGAAAACATAAAAAATGCAAAACAAACAAAAATAAAAGCCAAAATGTCCTTCCCTCACCCTACCTACCTTTGTAGCTAAGGGTTGGCTCCTACAATAATTATTTGAAAGATTGCTTGCCAGGGTTTGGGATCAGTCTGCTTCCAGAAAAGACAGAAATTAGCAAATCTGAGAGATGTAGAGTGTCTACAAAGGAATCAAATTATGCTGTGGAAATGTGATCAGGAATATTGTGCTTGATCCCAAAGGATAAAATCAATTAGTGGGAAAACAACAGCCACCATAACCACTACCACCATCACCACAGCAAAACAGTGAGATCAATTTTGGCTTGCTAAGAAGAAAAACTTACGAACAATCAGGACTGTCATTATTATTAATAGCTAGCACTCATATAGTGTTTTAAGCTTTGCAAAGTAATGTATGGTTGTTATCTCATTTGATCCCAATAGGGGAGTTATTGTTATCATTAGTTATTGTTATTATTTTCATTTTGCTAAGGAAGAAACTGAGGCTGAAAGAAAGATTAAATAATTTATCAAATAGTTACACAGTTAGGAAGATCTGAGCCAGGGTTCAAACTCATCTTCTTGGCTTCAGATACAATACTCTACCCTTTGTACCATTTAGATGCTTGGAATCAATACCTCTGTAGGCAGTAAGAGGATTATGTGTATAGATATTCAAGAAAGGCTAAGATAACCTCTTGGGAAATTACTGAGGGGATCACTTTTCAATCAATCAACAAGGAAATGCCAGATATTCTGATAGGTACTGGAGAGATCAGTCCATATCCCAGTAATCCCTACCCTCGAAAAGCTTACATTTCATAGGAGAGAGAACATGGAAGCATACAAGTATATACAATATGTAGATATAAGGAAAGGGACTAGACACATATGTGATTTCATTCATGCTCAAGGGCTCTTAACCTGGCTTTTAAGAACTTAAGAGCTACATACATACACTCATATCAGTGTATGATACATACATATATATGTATGTATAATATATAAACATATATTACTATTCCAATAAATTGTTTCCCTATATACCCCATGTATTTTATTTTATGTACATTAAATTATTATTTTGTGAAAGGGTCTATAGATTTTACCAGACTGCTAAGGATTCATGACATAGTAAGGTGAAGATGCCCTGGTATGGAAAATGGTGGAAATAGAACTCATTTTATTAATTTTAGCACATTTGCATCAACTAATAATCTTAGAGAATTCCCCAAATCCCTGTTAAGTAATTTGGGAGCAGCTGGGCAAGGTGAAGAGGGCGGTGGAAGGATAGGAAAGATCTCCTGTAGGAAGTGAGATGGACCTGAGCTTTGACAGAGTTAAGATGAAGGTGTGAAATTAAATAGGAAGAGTGTGCTGGTAAATTTTTAGCAGGTAGTTCTCTGAAAATCATAAAAGTAAATGGTTTTATCTGTGTTTTTAACATTTCCTCCATCACTTTCTTAAATCTAGACAATCATCAAAAATAAACCAAACCCTGATCTGTAGCAATTGTTGATTTCCATGGTGTGAGTGCTCACATTCAGTTCTCACAGGGTCTATAAACTGGCTCCAGTATTCTCCTGGGTTTAGGTAAGAAAATGTGATTTCTGAGATCCCTCCTAACACTAAGATTCTATGTGTTTATTATGCTTAGTTATCTAGATTATAACTAAAGAGCTAGGTCCACATGGTTCTTATAAGCTATGGATGCTTTTGCTATTGTTTATTTGTTTGCCACGTCTATTTGTGGCTCCATTTAGGGTTTTCTTGTTTTACATTTCCTTCTCCAGTTCTTTTTTTTCCCTCTCAGGCAATTGGGATTAAGTGACTTGCCCAGGGTCATACAGTTAGGAAGTGTTAAATGTCTGAGGTCAGATTTGAACTCAGATCCTCCTGATTTCAGGGCTGGTGCTCTATCCCACTGCAGCATCCAGCTGCTCTCCAGTTCTTTTTACAGATGGAAGACTGAGGAATACAGGGTTAAATGACTTGTCTAGGGTCACACAACTAGTAAGTGTTTGAGGCAAGATTTGAAATCAGGAAGATGAGTCTTCCTGGCTCCAAATCTGGCATTCTATACACTATCACCTAACTGCCCTATAAATGCCCTAAGAAATACCATTTTCTCAGTTTTCTACAATTCTCAGTTTACAAGCCTCTTCAATGAAATTATTTCTAAATAGTTTTCCATTGCTGTTGCTTGTTCAATCCTATGCCTTTGAAAAGTTTGGTTTTATTCATCAGTGACAAGCCAGACAAATATCATTTTTCTCCCATAAGTCAGACAAGTCATCAATTTTATATTTTCTTTTTTATCCCATAAATCATTAATTCAACACCTATAACCCTACAAAATAGAATAATTGTCTGATATCTAAAAAGTGAGGACAGTGGGCTGTGATAAGTGACCAGCTACATCATTCACAGAGAAGCAGGGATGAAATCCTGAAATTACAAAAAATCCTGGGGGAGGACTGCGTCACTGAAATGAGGGTAGCTTTAGCAAATGTTATCATGTTAGTAGTTCTAGCTAAAATATTGTTAGCTTAAATTTAGCCTTTTTATGTCAACATGTATATGTATAGATAGAGATATTTACCTCTATCTCTGTCTCTATCTCTATCCTGATAAAAGACTGATATTAATACCTTGCTAAGAAAGCGAATTCAGTTATGATCTCAGTGGAAACTGCAAATGGTTATAATTGACAATAGTCACACGCACAGAAGCTAAATTTGTTTCTTAATCTGCTCAGATGCTAGTACTTTGGGTATTCTTCGGTTGTTGTTTACATGGCTTAGTGGATGGAGAGCTGACTTGGGAGCTAGGAAGATCTCTATTCACATCCCATTTCCCACATATCTTGCTTTCCAGTGATCTCTTGGGCAAATCACTTAAACTCTAGGAGATCTAGGCAACTCATTTACACTACAATTTGAGAAGATGTCAATCCCAATTGGTAGAGGGAATTTCCCATTCTGGGAGTCCTTGTACTAAGGAAATCCCACGTTGTTCTCCTTGTCTCTGAGATTTTATCAAGAACTCTCGGTAAGGAAGGTCCTCTACTAAGAAGGTTGAGACTTGGTTGTACAACTTGTAGGGTTAGAGATAGCTGATCCCCTAATGGGTATGGAGACTTATATGGGGTCACAGTGAGCAGTTAGTAATGGACTATTATTGTGCCATAAGAAATTCTGAACAGGCTGATTCTAGAAAAGCTTGGAAAGAGTGACATGAACTGATCCTGATTGAAGTTAGTAGAACCAAGAAAACAATGCACACAGCAACAACAATTTTATGTGATGATCAACTGTGATGGACATGGCTCTTTTCAATGAGATGATTCAAAACAATAGACTTGTGATGGAGAGAGCCATCCACATCCCAAGGGAGAACTATGGAGACTAAATGTGGATCAAAGCATACTATTTTCACCTTTTTTGTTTGTTTCTTTCTCATATTTTTTTCTTTTGATTTTATTGTTTTCTTTCACAACATAACAAGTATTTAAATATATTTAAAAGAATTGCATCTATTTGACTTGTGTAAGATTTTTTTCTTGTCTTGGGGAAGGGGAGGTAAGAGAAAGAGGGAAAAAATTTAAACACATATCTTTACATATATTTGGGAAAATAAAATACTATTTTAAAAAAGACAATGACCAGTTACTCCATTTGAGGTCAGCAACTGTCCTGAAATTGCCCAGGGGAATTGAGAGTTTTAGTGATTTCACTAGTTACATAGTCAATATATATTAGAATTAATACTTAAATACTAATTAAAGTCTGATTGATTAGCTTCCTGACTGGGTCTCTAGTCACTTTTTTTATATCTTGGAAGGTCCCTTGAGTAATCTTTCTACCCATGCTGAGCTTATCTCCTGCATATATACTGCTCTCTTTAACCAAGTGTCCCAGGAATCCTTCACAAAAGAAAGACTCCACATGTAGGAAACTTTTTTTTTTAATTTTTTGTTTGTTTGTTTGTTTTTCTCTTGGTATTATGAGAATGCCAAGGTTTTCCCAGGCCATTAGTTGATATTCATTGTTGCCATATGTCTAACTCATCTTGTTTTCTGGCTGATATGTGTATAAGCGTATATATGTACATACCCATACATGGATGTGTGTGCATATATATATATACATATATATGTATATATTACAAATTCATGAAATTCACATACAGAGATTAACTTACTCAGGATCACAATTGATACGAGTTCAATTCAGGTTTTCCTGACCCCAGAATTCAGAATTCTCTATCCACTATACAACCTAAATATTCTGACTTATACCCAAATAATCTACCCTAATCATTTTACTAATGAGGAAACTGAGGTCCAGGAATGTAATGTAGCCTGCTCAAGGTCAAGGACATTACAAAAGTAGTGAGTCAGAGCTAGTAAGTTCTAATATATCTCTGTTTCAAGAACCTCCAATTATTTCTACCTTATCTATAACAAATCTATTAAGTTTAACCTTTGTGCCTATCACTCAGCATGCTGATTGTTGAGGTTCAGTCTTTAAGCATTAATGCTTTCCATACACAGAAGATTTTCTACTTCCCTGAGTCAGAACTTCATTTTTCCACTTTACTAACAAAAGCAACTTAGCATCATTGAAAACCTCAGAAATCCTACCAAAGTAGCCATGATTAATTTTGGTGTGTCATTCCCTTTGCCTCAGTTTTCTCATCTATAAAATTACATTGTTTAGACTAAGTGATCTCCAATGATCTTCGCAGCTATATATCCTGTAACGACACAGCAATGCACATTAAGCTTGTACCAAAATGGAATATAAATTCCCTGATCATATAGACTTTTATTTTTGAAACAGAAGAAAAGAATTTCAGTGTTGGAACAGAATAATACAAAGCATATCTAAAAAATAAGGTAAACAAACAAATGAATAAATGAATGAATGAATGAACAAATAAATTAATTAATATAAATTAATTATGACATATCTGACTAGTGATCATCTAACCTATTTATAGTTATCTTCAGGGAAAAGGAATCTACTATCTCTGTACACATGCCATAATATTTTGGGGTAGCTCTAATTGTTATGATAGTCTCTGTAACTAGAATAGTGCTTGGCTCATAGTATGCATACTAAATAAGTGGGTAATTCACTTTTATAAGCATTGTCACCCTGACATAGATTGAAATCCCATCCCTAATAGACCTAGCGAGATTTCTAGAAAACATCCCTCAATACAGTTGAAAGCATTTAATAATGGTGTATTTACTGCACCATCAGTGTTTTTCCCAGAGGACATGTTTGTCACATTACTGTGATGCATTAAAACATATTAAAAGAAGCCCACATTTGGCTTCTTCTCTGATAATGGATGCTCCAGAAAGTCTTTTAATCAATTTTTTTTGAAGAACTGAAAAGACCAACTAATAACTGTGCTGCTAAACCACATGAACACAAGAAGAAATAAAGTGTACTTTTTCAATGAGAGAACTGGCCATCTCAAATTTGATTTTTGTATCCCAAGCCTAAAAATCAATCCATCCACAGAACAATCTCAAGTAAGCACTAATAGTCTGTACAAAGGAAATCTCAATCAACTTCTGTCCTCCAATAAAATCGACATATCGCCTTTCCAGAAGATGCGATCCCTTTGAATCACGGCTGGATGGTATTTTAACAAAATCTAATTCAGCAAAAAAGAAAAACGCCATCATTTGGGATTGATGGTTCATTTAGGGAGAGAATGCATCTGGCAGGGCTGTTAGGTATTATTCTAAAGGCATTGCTGTTTGTGTTTTGAGTTTCAGCAAGATGTTTCTTTTCCATAGCAACAGTAACTCCCCTCCTCCCCCCACATACTTCCCATCCCTCCCTAAAAAAATTAAAAACAGGGAATTGCTGTGATAAAATATATACATCGCAGAGGACTCATAGACTGCATTTTTCTTAAACCACTTAACATAAAACCTTCATTTTTTACGGTGAGCTCCATGGTGGTTTCATGATTTGCAGCCAGAAACAAGTTATTCCTGCAGCATCAAAGAGATATAAATCTTCCATACCCAGGATCTGATTCCCAAGGCAGTGGCCCCGGGACACAAATGAGATTTCTCGTATTGCAGCAGGGTTTGTAGTAACAGCTTTGATTAAAGGAAACAAAGTTGAGAGATAGACGGATGAATCTTCAATTTGAGCCTCCCTGGGATACAGAAAAAGGATGTGGGAGTTTGTAAGCTGCCTAGCTGAAAGTATAGTTCCTTTCTATATGGCTTGGTCATATGGCTTGGAAAGGAGTAAGGGGAGGGGAATGGAAGGGGAAGAGAAGGCACGGTAAGGGATGGAGATGTACTTAAATACTTGAAAGACTGTCACAAAGGAAAGGAAGTACTCTTATTCTCTTGGTCCCTTCTCTAAGATGCCATGGGTGCAAGACCAAGAAGCCAATTTAGACTTTGTTGTGAGGAACATTTTACCAACAATTAGAGAGATTCCAAAGTTGAATGGACGTTCAGGAGGTAGTATGTCCCCCTCCTTTAAGCGGTCTGGAAGCAAAGATGGGTAATAAATTATTGAAGTCTTAAGAGGTAGCATTGTGTATTAGAGTGGTCAAGAAGATCTAGGTACAAGTGGTCTCTGACTTAAACTGCCTTTGTAATCCTAGGCAAATTATTTTAGCTTTCACCACTCCCAGGACCTCCCCAAGACTATTGCTTATCTGCATCAAAGGAAAGAATCATACATTCATAAGTCCTTCTACCTGTACCAAATTCTAGTGAGTAAAGAATCCTAGTGAGTCTCACCCATGTCCTATTTTACCTTTTTGATGAGAACATGAGAACGTGCTTGTAGTTATCTGAGGGAAAGCCGGGAATCTTAGGAAAGGAAGGGTACTCTCCCTGTGCATTGATTAATGTTTTCTTTATTGCTGACCTGTGTTTGCCTTGAAAATCTGGCCAGTTCCCTGAGTAAATGCAGCCATCCTCAAGGAATGAACAAATATTCTCCTTGGTGGGTCCTTCGAGATGAAGAATGCTGCAGCTGGAAGGATGCTTCATCTCAAGAGTCACGTACTGAAAGAGAATACTTAGCATAGTTCCTTCTTTGTTCTCAGCTTATAAAAACCCCTTAATGAGAAAGGGACTTTGAGAAACTCATCTGGGGGGAATTGCCTGGTATCTTCCCACTCCAGGACCCTGAAGGGCTGTGAGTAGGGATTCTCCCAGCCCAGAAACTCAGGTATTGGTGCTTCCTCAGAGTGATGATGATGTAGTTTATTGTTTGCTTGCTTATTTCTTATATTGTATTTACTGTCATGGTGATCATTGTGTTTGTTGATTGGGTATTACTTTTATGTTATGAAATTTTTATAACATATTTCTTTTGTTATATGTTATATTTCTTTTTCATTTATTTCTTGTTTAAATCAAAGTTCTAAGCAGTAACAAACCTGGACCCAGCCTCTTTTAAGTCTGTGCCTGTTGAATGTGAATCCTGAATCTAGATTAACCTTACCCCATCTCACCTTATATAAAGCAGAATTCCATGGCTCCTGAGCATACCCTCCATATTGGCTGATGTTGTTCAAAATCCATATTCAGAGTTTTAGCCCCTTAGTTTAGCATTTTTTAAGCATTCATCCAATTTACCAAATTTATCACATTTTAATGTGATAATTTTAATGATTTAAAGCCAGGTACTTTCCTCGGTGCCGGGAATATAAACAAAGGCAAAACAAAATACATCAAAAAACCAGTTCCTGCTCTCAAGAAGCTCGAAGTCTAATTGGAAGCAATTCAATTCAATAAACATTGAAACCTACTATATACCAGGCACTGTGCTAACAACTGTGCACAAACAAAATACAAATAGGATCAATCTGAAATAATCAGCAAAGGAAAGGTTTTAGCATTAAAATAGATTGGGGCAGGCATCTTATCAAAGATAGGATTTTAGCAGTGACAATGCAATTCAGGGAAGCCAGAAAGCAGAGATGAGGAGGGAGAGAGTTCCAGGCATAAATGACAAGCTGAGCAAGCTGGAAATTAGGGTGTAGTTTTGAGGAAGATCTGGATTACAGAGTACATAGGATATGTAATTAGCATGGAAAGGTAGGAAGGATCCAGGTTATAAAGGGTCTTTAAAAGCCTACTAAAAGATTTTACATTTAGTCTTGGAGGAAATATAGTCACTAAGGTTGTTTGAATACTCTCTCTCTCTCTCTCTCTCTCTCTCTCTCTCCCTCTCTCTCTCTCTCTCTCCCTCTCTCTCTCTCTCTCTCTTCCTCTCTCTCTCTCTCTCTCTCTCTCTCCCTTTCTCTCTCCCCCTTTCTCTCTCCACCCCCTCTCTCTCCCTTCCCCATCTCCTACTTTCTCTCTCTCCCCCTTTCTCTCTCTCTGTCTGTCTGTCTGTCTGTCTCTCTGTGTGTCTCTCTGTGTCTGTCTCTCTCTTTGTCTCTCTCTCTGTGTCTCTCTGTCTCTGTCTCTCTCTCTATCCCTCTCTCTGTCTGTCTGTCTGTCTCTCTCTTTATCTCTCTCTGTCTGTGTCTGTCTCTCTGTGTATGTCTCTCTCTCTGTCTCTCTCTCTGTGTCTCTCTGTCTCTGTCTCTCTCTCTATATCCCTCTCTCTCTCTCTCTCTGTCTCTCTCTCTCTGTCTGTGTCTGTCTCTCTGTGTCTGTCTCTCTCTCTGTCTCTCTCTGTCTCTCTCTGTCTCTCTCTGTCTCTCTCTCTCTCTCTCTCTCTCTCTCTCTCTCTCTCTCTGTGTGTGTGTGTCTCTTTTTCTTCTCTCCCTCTCATATGCATGCATATGCATACTCTTGTATGCATTTGTGAATGCACATGGGAGAGTGAGAGAGAGACAGACACAGAAAGACACAGAGACAGAGAGAGGCAGAGACAAAGAGTTAAACTTTAGGAAGATCAGTTTGGCAAGTACTGTGCTAGGTGTTGGATGTATAAAGATAAAGGCAAGATGTTCCCAGGTATCAAACCTCTTACATTTTAAAGGAAGCTAATACAACACACATACACATATACAGAGACATCTGTAAAATACATATGTACATAAAAAGGGCATAAGCATAGAGCCCCAAATAAAACGTGGTAAGAGATCTGGTGAACTGTTTGCTGTACTAAAATGCTCTGTTACCACACCGACCTTCACAGCCGCTCTACCAACTACTGATATATCTTTAATAATTCTCATCTCAGATTTAAGACTATTGCTTTGAGCATGAGACTTGGGGATCTGCCAGCTCTCCCTTGGACTTCTTGACCAGATAAGGCAATATTTTTCTTCCTTTCCCTTTTTCAGAAGCTGTTATGGTAGCTACAATCACATGTGCTTGTTACAGATCAGGGATTCCAGGGTCTTGGTTGACAGTATCTGGGGCTTTGGGCAAGGGGGTCAATTTTCACAGTAGGGGAAGACACTGACAGAATCATCTTAGAAACTGAAAAATCAAGGTATTGCCAATCTGGTCAACCAGACTGGATCTTGGTTGACTTCTTGCACAGTACAGACTAAGATGGATGGGAAGCTTGCTCAGAAAGTCCAAAGTCTTTATGGAGTCTTGCCTTCCTCTCAGAAGAATATAGTAGTAATGGCATATTAATTTTTATTAAAACTTTTTATTTGCAAAACATGCATATGGGTAATTCTACTTTTGATTATTATTTTAAGTATTTGTTAATACACACATTAATGTTTGTGTTCTAACATTTCTTTTGTGACAATAGTGATACATAGCTGGCCTAGGATAATAATTTACTACTTTGTTCACTGAATAACTTTTCTTGAGGAGACTCTGTTGATCCATGAATGGAAAATACTAAACATGAGGCATAACCAAGTTTTATTTAAGATACTTTCTTCGGAACTATAGGATACAGGCATTAGGAAGTATATGATGGGGGGGGCTTTCCTTTTAGAAATCATATTTCCCCATGACTGAATTGAGTCCACCCCTGTAGAGGAAGATCTCCTTGTGAGACAGAAAGTGCCTCCCTCAAGTCACAGGTAACAAGTCAGCAATCATCTCTGACACAGATCAGTAGGGAATTACTAGTTGCAGATGGCATTTTTCAAGGGAACAGAATACATATAGTTTTTACCAAAGGTTGTGTACCAATCAGACTAAACATTCTCTCTTCACAACAGAAAAATTCAATATTTCTATTTCCATTTGGAACTGATTCTTTGAAACACTGTCTCTGACCCCACAACTCCTAAAGACATGTTCCACATTCTGGAGTGTATCTTCAGTCACGTCGGATACTTCATGACCCATTTGGGATTTTCTTAGCAAAGATACTGCAGTGATTTACCATTTCCTTCTCCAGCTCATTTTACCACATGTATACGCATGTGCATCAGTGTCTGTATGTGTATATACATAAACAGTTTACATATCTGACTAGGTGGTATTTCCTCTGTAGAATATAATCTTCTTAAAAGCAGAGATTCTCTTCATTTTGGCCTGTTCAGGGTCACAAAGCCAATTATTGTCTAAGGCTGGATTTGAACTCATGAAGATGAGTCTCCCTGATTCCAAGACTGCTTTATCCACTGTACCACCTGGCAGCCCTTCCATTTTCTGTGCTTACCTTAAATTACATCCTGATTCCAACAGTAGCCTTTCCAAGAACATCTATATCACTGACACATAAAAATGTCAAAATAAGGTCCTCAAAGTTTAGCATTCAGTGCTTTTTCTCTCCTCTCCTCCATCTCCTTTGCTCTGCTTCATTTTATTTCTTCTCTATCTCTTCTTCTCATTTCTTCTCTTTTCATTAAAAAAGAATAACCAAGCCAAATAACCCCTTCTTAGTTAGCTTTAGTAGCAACATCAAACTCCCACAGCTCACCATATTGGTTTGGATTCGAGGGGCACAGCCAACAGACTTGGAACACAAAAACATAAGTAATCCACCAGCCTCAGTGTCTCCAAGTATCAGGATTAAAGGTGTTCCACCAAATCTAGTTATTCAGCACCTTTCTACAGACAACTCTGTACTCTGTTGTCCTGAGAAACAGAAATGTTCAGCTGCAGGGAGTCATAGGTAGCTCACTTTCATAAAAAATGTTTACCATGACATGTATGGAACTCCCATACCTAACAGGTCTAGCTGTATTCCTGGATAATAAGAATAACCCTGGATCTAAGGTCAGAGGAACTGAATTCAAATTCTGAATAGGCTACTTTCTACTCATGTAATCATGGATGAGTTACTTCCTCGTTATGGACCTCAGTTGTTTTATCTGTAAAGAGAAAAGGTTGGATTAAAGGGCCTTAAGGTCCCTGCAAATTTTAAACCTGAATTCCTATTCAGACAGAGACAGACACAGAGACAGAGATAGAGAGAGACAGATAGAGAGAAAAGAGAGAGACAGAGACAGACAGAGACAGACAGAGACAGGATGAGACAGAGACAGAGAGAGACAGAGAGATAGAGAGACAAAGAGACAGAGACAGATACAGAAAGAGAGAGAAAGAGAGACAGAGAGACAGAGACAGAGACAGAAAGTAATTTGGATCCTAAGTAAAGACTTTTTTTAACTAGAAAAACACACATGACCTAGGAAAGATCAACTTCATCTTGAGATCTTAGACCATAGTTCAGACCTTTTTTGAATCTTCTCTAGAAGTATGTCATTTACATAAAACTCTCCTACCTTCCATTTCTAAACTTAACATTTATTTTTGAGGGAAAGAAATGGCAAAGTTCAAAAGCATATTTTTATATCCTTCCCCTCCATTGTTTCCCTCATCTTCTCATCTCCTAACTGTGCCTGCTCACCCTTTTTCTCTCCCTCCTTTGAAGTCTGTTCTCTCTGCCCTCATAGAGAGCTGGCCCCTTTGCATGGGTAGCCCGCTTTCTGCCAACAGGTCAGCTATACAGCTGGCACACAGTCCTTTCTGTCCTGCTGAGATGAGACTCCATCTCTGAGACAATCTCCCCGAGTCTCTGTGGCTTCAGCTGCTGGCCACACTCCCCCTCCTAAGCTGCTAAACCCATCTTTCTGACAATGATGTTTAAATTAGCCTCCCAGAGAGAAGAAAATGCTCAAGTCCTGAAACCCTCTCTGGTAGCTTTTTTCAATCCTGCTCCATCTGACTTCATTATAAAGTTAATTTAATTTGAATGTTAGGGTTACTCATTGAGCCTCTATTTGCTACCCACTCTGACCATGGCTGATCCCAAAGCCTCAGTTGGTTTGAATTGGGCAAGAATAACCTTTAGCATGGAAGGTTTTCTCTACTATTCAATCAAATTCAATACTCATTTGTTAAGGCCCTACTATGTGCCAGGCACTCAGCCAAAATGAAGAGTCTCTGCTTTGAAGGAGATTACATTCTGCACAGGGAAATACCACCTGGTCAAATATGTAAACTTTGTGTGTATACACACCCACTCACACACCTGTGTATATAATGCATATATAGGTATGTGTACATGTGTATTTGTTATTTAGTCATGTCAATAGTCTTGCCTCTTCATGACCCCATTTGGGGGTTTCCTGGCCAAAATGCTGGAGAGATTTGCCATTTCTGTCTGTCTCTCAGCCTCTGTCTCTGTCTCTCTCTGTGTGTCCTTCTGTGTGTGTGTGTGTGTGTGTGTGTGTGTGTGTGTGTGTGTGTCTTGGTCTCTGTCTGTACATGGGTGTGTGTGTGTGTATTTCTATCCCTCACTCTCTCTGTCTCTGTGTATGTGTTTCTGTCTGTTTTTGTCTGTCTCTGTCTCTCACAATCTGTCTTCCACTGTCTCTGTCAAATGTGTCTTTGTCCCTCTTTCTGTTTCTCTCTCCTCTCCCTTTCTTTCTCTCTCCCTCTGTATGAGTTTCTCTTTTTCTCTGTGTCTCTGTCTGTCTGTCTCTATCTCTGTTTTTCTGTCTGTCTCTCTGTCTCTGTCTCTGTCTCTCTGTCTCTCTCTGTCTCTGTCTCTGTCTCTCTCTGTCTCTGTCTGTCTCTGTCTCTGTCTCTGTCTGTCTCTGTCTCTGTCTCTGTCATTCTCTCTGTCTCTCTCTCTGTCTCTCTCTCTCTCTCCATTTCTCTCTGTATTAATCAAATAGCAGAATTGTTTTTTTAGTGGAGGAACACTAGGGACTCAGAATGGCTTATTCCTGAGCTGACTTGAGCCTTGATGAACTCTAGAGATTTTATAGAGCAGGGATTAAGAGAGGGAAAACTCCAAATAGTGGACACATTATGTGCAAAGGCATTGAGGTAGGTAACAAAAATCCCCTGAGAAATAAAGAGAATTTCACAAGAGACTCATTCATTCTTTAGAGACTTTTTAGAGAAACTAGGGTGAGGGAGGATAATAGGTTGACAAAATTGCATTAAAAGCAGGCAGGGACAGCCTAGGGCCATATCCCAGCCTAAGAGGCCCAACACTTTCCTCACCCATCTCTCTATTCCTTTTGCTCTGTGTCCCTTTATTGGGCATCTGTCTATGTGTCATTACTCTTTCCTTTCAAAGTCAACTTTCAGGGGGGAAAAGATTAGAAATTAATTAGCCCTAATATATAAAGAGCTCAAATAGAGAAAACATCATGTGCTGTCTCCCCCTATGCCTGGAGAGTTCTCCTCCTCCACTGTTTCCTGGTTTCCTTCAAGATTCAGATCCTTTTTTAGCCTCTACAAAACTTCCCTTGCCCCCACCCAGTGCTTTTCTCTTAAGATGACCTTTCTATATACTATATACTTTATACATAGCTTTTTCAGGTTGTCTCCCACATTAGAATGTTACCTCCTTGAGGGAAGGCTCCATTTTGGTTTTGTGATGGTGGAGATGATGATGATGGAGATGGCGATGATGGTACTATAGTTGATTTAGCTTTTATCCCTGGCATTTGGTATTCTGTCACACATAAATAATGTCTGATTCTAACAGCTATGTCAATTTACTTCAAACTCTCAGAGACCTTACTTTTTTTTTCTCAGAGACCTTACCTAAATCAAAAGATTTCATATTATGATTTTAAGAACCAGTTTCAAAATGTCCAAAGAGATTCATCTCTAGAGCTTTTTTCTTGTTGATCTCCTTCCTCCCACCCCCAATTTAGGAGTGTAACCTAAGGGAGGTGAGGAGAGGTTAGGAGATTCACTTCCAGATGGAGGAACCATCGAGGAAGGGATGAATTCTAATCATGGAATATCACAGAATCTCCGAATTCTAAAGTTAGAGTTAATTTACTATCAATTCAAAAGCATTGATGATGAACAAGTTATATTCTAGACACTGTGCTAGATACTAGAAATATAAAAAGAAAACTAAAGCAAATGAGACAACCTTGATGAAGCTCTTTGTAAACTTCTCAGTGCTAGCTATCAACATCATCATTTTTGTTGTTTTCAGTAGTTTTAGTCATCTTTGACTCTTCATGACCTCATGTAGGGTCTTCTTGTCAAAAATATTGGACAATTTTGCTATTTCCTTCTCTAATTCATTTTATAAACGAGGAAATTGAAGCAAACAAGTTTAAGTGGCTTGTCCAGGGTAAGACAGCTAATAAATGTCTGAAGCTGGATTTGGTTTCAGAAAAATGAGTCTTCCTGATTCCGGGCCCTGCTCTCCATCCACTGTGCCACCCCATCATTATCATCATCAGTAATCAAAAAGCTTGCATTTTATTAAGAGTTATGACATATCAATGTGTGTGTGTATAATATGTGTGTATGTATTTATGTGCATATATATGTGTGTAGATCTTCCTATATATGTTTCTATATCTCTGTATCTATCTGTCTATATCAGTAGCCAACTTATCCAAGCCATTCCTGAAAAAGAACTCCCATTATAATATGGCAAACAAATGATCAGTGAGAGAGAAACCATGATCTCCTCATGAAATCATTCCATTATAAAGAGCTCTTATGTGAGAATGTTTCTCTTCACCTTTACCTCTAACTCTATCTTTGTCTCCTTGTACTTCTATCCATTACTCATTTGATATCTATAATATCTCTAATACCTCTCCAATATGACAGTCTTTCAAGTCTTCTCTTCTCCAGGCTCAAAATTTCCCCTTCTTTTAAATGATTTTCATGCGATGGACTACCAGACCTTTATTAGCTTGGTTGCCCTTTTTTGGTTGTTCTCTATTTTGCCAGCATCCTTAAGCTGTGACACTTAGAACTGAACAAAACACTCTAGATACCATTTAGCTAATGTAGAGTACCGTATGACTATCACCACTTTATTCCTGGAAACTATGATTCTTTAATTCATCCTAAAACATTATTCTTCTGAGGAGAATTGTGCTATAAGAGAAATGTGAACTTGAGTCATAGGAATGAAATGATAATGAAATTTCCAGTATTGGCTAGTGGGTAGGAGGAGCATTACAAAGGCATTGGGGTCTTGCCAAGATTTATGAAACTGAACTATGAAGGTGGTCTTCTACTCTTCCAATTCTTCAGCCTGGCCCGGAGTCAGAAGGGTGGAAATGCCCTATTTGACCCCATTGCTATTGTGAATATAGCCTCACTTAAGAACGTCAGTTGTTGTCCTTAAGAGGGTCAAGCAGAGGGAGATGAGTTATGTGGCTTCACTAACACTGAATAATGAGGGAACCTCTTCTAAATGCAGGTCTTCTTATTGATGGTTAATAAATGTTAATCCTTTCTGACTTTTTATGATTTCTGGAAAGGAACAGAGGATATTTCAAGTGAACATGAAAAGCATCATCAAATATTATGAGGGCTGTCATGTGGATGGAGCAAACTTAAAGAATAGTCCTGATTCCATATTGCCACTTTCAGATTTTCCCTCTTCTTTTATCATCTATTAAGATCTCGCCTTTTGAGGTTATGTTATTCATATGTATTACCCATTCAAAATCCTGATAGCTGTTCTCCAGAGACACCCAGGTCATTCCCTTTCCTTCCTCAATGAATTACATATCTAGTTATTTTTTTTCTTTCTTCCCATATTGCTGCTCTATTACTAAGGGACTTAAATATTGATTCTCTCTAAAATACTTTAATCACACAGTTTGTCAACCTACTTATCTCCCATGAGCTATTCCTATATCTAACCTTAGCCATACACAAAGATTTCCATATCCTTTATCTTGTGTCATTTCCAGGTCCAAGAATTTTGAAATCCTCTCATGCAACCATAATATATTGGTTTTTTTTAACCTTTCTCTTTCTTCCCTTACATAACCCTACTTTTCATCCATACCATCACCTACAATTCCATGACCTGTAATCCTCTCCCAGATCATCTCCCTTGCACTAGCCATTCTTTTCTCTCTCCATTATGATGCTGTGATGAACCAAGTCAAATCTATATTATCCTCCTCTCTTACAGGTCTAGCCCTCTTATCATATCACCTATTATGCTTAGCCAAGCCTCAGCTTTGAATCATTCTCACTGTTCATTACCTTTGTACTTACACACATGCTGCTGAATGAATGTGCAAAAAAACATTCATGACTATTATAACTGGATCCACAACAAATTTATTTTATATAACCTCAATTGAGCCCTTACCTATACTAAGTAATCTTATTATAACTTCCTTTTTCAACTCTATCTTACTCCCCACAGTAGTTCTTCCAAACTTTCTAATCCTTCCTCATGGCCCTTCTTCCCCCACTCTTTTAGCTGATAACCATGTCATATTTTACAAGAAAAGAATAAGGACATTCACTATGAACTTCTCTACCTTTCTTCCTCATTTCCTGTTACTCAGGTCCCCTCCACCTCTTTTTCTCCTTCATGCCCATCTCCCATGATGAAGTGACCTTAATTCTTACTAAACTAACACCTCCACTTATTTAACCAATCTCATTTTATAATGTTTTGTCTAATTGCCTTCTCTCTCATTCTCACTTTTTTATTTATTTTCAATCTCTTCTTCCATGACTGCTTTGAGTCCCTCCCTTCTCCCATCTATCTTCCATTCAATCACTAAAGTGATTTTCTTAAAGCACAGTTCTGATCATGTCACATTCCCTCCCTACCCTCCAGTGATCCCTAAACTCCAGTGATTTCCTATGGTTTCCACCAGAAAATAGAATTCAAATAGAATTCAAAGCTCTTTATAACCTAGCTCCCCTCCTAGATTTCCTGTCTTCTTATACTTTAATCTCCAATATGGCTGATCTTCTGGCTGCTTCATGAACAAGAAACTTCATCTCTTGCTTCAAGGCATTTTATATGGCTGTCTCCCCATGTCTGAGATGTTCTCCCTCCTCTACTCTGACCATTGAATTCCCTGGGTTCTTTTAAATCCCAACTAAAATATTATCTTATATAGAAAGTCTTCCCTAACCTTTCTTAATTACAGTAACCTTTCTCTTTTAATTATTTCCTATTAATCCTGTATATAGCTCACTTTGCATATGTTTGTCTGCATGTTATCTCTGTTAGATTGCAAGCTCCTTGAGGGTAGGGGATTCTTTTGTTTGTTTTGTGTATGTATATATATATATTTGTCTTTTTTATATTCCCAGCATTAGGATATTGTCTGACCCATAGTAGATGGTTAATAAATATTTATTGATTCATTGATTAACTAATTCTTTGTGGCCACAGGGAGCAGAACTATGTGCTATGAGGAGTAATTATGGGACAATAAATTTAACTCAACCAAAGAAAGAAATAAGAATGAGAGCAGTAGGAGAGTGGAAGAGAAATAAAAATTTTTTAGATGGGAACCACTTTCTTTCCTCTCAGTGACATCTCTTTGAGAAGAATCTGGAAATATGGGTGTATTCCTCCAAAGTCTGAAGCCAAACAAAAAAACAAGCAATATGCCAGGATTTCCACCTCTCCCAAGTTCTCACCAATTCTATCTCTCTCACAAGCAAGGGATATCCCATAATCATTCTCTACCAATGAGGAGAATCATATGCAACTAGAATCAACCAGAATTACATTCCCTATCATATGGCTTTGCCAATAGCTTACTTTAATTAGCGGCTCTTTGATAGCTGGGGATATGGTATGAGGGACTCTTTGAATAAGCACTCGATCAAATGACCTCCAAATAGTCCCATCACACTATAGCATTCCATAAGTCTATAATTTTAATTGTATTTCCTGGCAGAAGTAACTAGACAGGGAGCAGAAATTTAATCTGTGAGTCAGAAAAACTCAAGACAACATCTTTGTGACCCTAGAAAAATCTTTCAGTTCCCCTGGCCAATATTCTATATCTAGATTTTGTAAATGGAATATCAATCTGCAGCAGTGGATGAAATTTCAACCATTTCAACCATCCCTACATTGATGAAATAAGTAGTCTGATACACTCCCTGTACCTCTCCCACCAAAAACAAACAAACCAATCTGTCTCTTCTCCTCTCTTCTGTGTGTGTGTATGTGTGTGTCTCTGTCTCTCTCTATGTCTCTGTCTGTTTCTGTCTCTGTTTCTGTCTGTTTCTGTCTCTCTGCCTCTATGTCTGTCTGTTTCTGTCTCTGTTTCTGTCTGTTTCTGTCTCTCTGTCTCTCTCTATGTCTCTGTTTCTGTCTCTGTCTCTCTGTCTCACTGTTTCTGTCTCTGTCTCTGTCTCTGTCTGTCTCTGTCTCTCTGTCTCACTGTTTCTGTCTCTGTCTGTCTCTGTCTCTGTCTGTCTCTGTCTCTCCCTCCCTCCCTCTCTCTCTCTCTCTCTCTCTCTCTCTCTCTCT